>CM022399.1:6742773-7342773 GCA_011833715.1 Carcinoscorpius rotundicauda | reverse complement strand
TACAGCATAGAAGGTAATGACTGAATATGAAAGATAAGTTTACAGAATATATGAATAGATGAATTCATTTATTTTATAAAGTTTGTTATTACTGCAATCACTAAACATAACTATATATCTTTGAAACTCTCAGATCCACGTGTGTACATCGACATGAGCAGGAATGTATGTGTACTGCAGTTTTGTGGACATATTTACAATTCCACTTCCTTTATTCTGTTGACTAACACAGTTATTTCTGTACAGGTTGACCCAATATTCTGTTGACTAACACAGTTATTTCTGTACAGGTTGACCCAATATTCTGTTGACTACCACAGTTATTTCTATACAGGTTAACCCTATATTCTGTTGACTACCACAGTTATTTCTGTACAGGTTGACCCAATATTCTATTGACTAACACAGTTATTTCTGTACAGGTTGACCCTATCTTAGGTGCATTTTACGACTGTGTGCTGATCTATGGGTATATTTTGAATAAAACCCTCGTGGAAGGAGGAGACCCACTAGACGGGAGAACATTGGCAAAGAAGTTATGGAACAGTACGTTTTATGGAGGTAATTCTATGTTCTTCTAAGTTAACGTGAAGTTATTACACATTACTTAACTCAACGCTTTGCACAGAATAGTCACTTCACATTTTTAATGCAACAATTGAAACGAACGTTAAGAAAAAGAATTAAAATAGTTTCAATACTGTACTGAATAAAATTATTTACATAAAGAAACTGTTAAAACAAATACCCTGAAAATAACAAATCAACCATCCTTCATCACTTAATAACTTAATTTAGAAATTTCTTAACGAAACTATTTACAGTTAAAAGAGACAATTCATCACTCTAAACAAACTGTTTTACAGTTCAAGCATTGTTAATCACTTACGATAACAGCATATACGGTTAAAACACTTCATATCGGTGAATACAATTACGTAACCTATTCTTGTGGACGGCCACAATCCATAACTGAACCCAAGTATTTACACAATATAAACATCCTTCATCACTAAAGACAACAGTTTACATAAGTCAGTTATTTACACATTTCTTTACACAATTGTTGACAGAAGACATTTTATTACTAAAGCAAGTGTCTACTCAGTTCAAGTTATCTTTATCACAACAACTGATATACGTCACTGAAACAAATTATTTACTTAACACAACTCTGAACAAACCCCACCCCACCACTACTTAACACAACTCTCTACAAACCCCACCCCACCACTACTTAACACAACTCTCTACAAACCCTTCCCCACCACTACTTAACCACTCTCTCACAAAAAAACCTTTCACTACTACTGGGGTACACAACTCTCGCACAAACCGTTCACACCACTTAACTTAACACAACTCTCTACAAACCAACCCAGACCACCCAACCACTACTAACACAACTCTCTACAAACCCCACCACCCCACCACTACTTAACACAACTCTCTACAACCTCCCACCACTACTTAACACAATCTCTACAAACCTTTCCCACTACTACTTAACACAACTCTCTACAAACCTTTCCCACCACTACTTAACACAACTCTCTACAAAACCCCACCCACCACTACTTAACACAACTCTCTACAAACCTTTCCCACCACTACTTACACAACTCTCTACAAACCTTTCCCACCACTACTTAACACAACTCTCTACAAACCCCACCCCACCACTACTTAACACAACTCTCTACAAACCTTTCCCCACCACTACTTAACACAACTCTCTACAAACCCTTTCCCACTACTACTTAACACAACTCTCTACAACCTTTCCCCCACCACTACTTAACACAACTCTCTACAAACCTTTCCCCACCACTACTTAACACAACTCTCTACAAACCCCACCCCACCACTACTTAACACAACTCTCTACAAACCCTTCCCCACCACTACTTAACACAACTCTCTACAAACCTTTCCCACTACTACTTAACACAACTTTCTACAAACATTTCCCACCACTACTTAACACACAACTCTCTACAAACCCACCCCACCACTACTTAACACAACTCTCTACAAACCTCACCCCACCACTACTTAACACAACTCTCTACAAACCTTTCCCACCACTACTTAAACACAACTCTCTACAACCCTTCCCCACCACTACTTAACACAATCTCTACAACCCTTCCCCACCACTACTTAACACAACTCTCTACAAACCCCACCCCCCACTACTTAACACAACTCTCTACAAACCTCACCCCACCACTACTTAACCAACTCTCTACAAACCTTTCCCCACCACTACTTAACACACACTCTCTACAAACCCCACCACCACTACTTAACAAACTCTCTACAAACCCCACCCCACCACTACTTAACACAACTCTCTACAAACCTCACCCCACCACTACTTAACACAACTCTCTACAAACCTTTCCCCACCACTACTTAACACAACTCTCTACAAACCCCACCCACCACTACTTAACACAACTCTCTACAAACCCCACCCCACCACTACTTAACACAACTCTCTACAAACCCCCCCCACCACTACTTAACACAACTCTCTACTACAACCTCAACCTCACCACTACTTAACACAACTCTCTACAAACCTTTCCCCACCACTACTTAACACAACTCTCTACAAACCCCACCCACCACTACTTAACACAACTCTCTACAACAACCACCCACCACTACTTAACACAACTCTCTACAAACCCCACCCACCCTACTTAACCACAACTCTACAAAACCTCACCCCACCACTACTTAACACAACTCTCTACAAACCCTTCCCCACCACTACTTAACACAACTCTCTACAAACCTTTCCCCACCACTACTTAACACAACTCTCTACAAACCCCACCCCACCACTACTTAACACAACTCTCTACAAACCTCACCCCACCACTACTTAACACAACTCTCTACAAACCTTTCCCCACCACTACTTAACACAACTCTCTACAAACCCCACCCACCACTACTTAACACAACTCTCTACAAACCCTTCCCCACGACTACTTAACACAACTCTCTACAAACTCCACCACTGAAAAGATCTCTTTACACACGCACACACAAGTGAGATATCATCCATAACTTAAAACATCAGATCATTAAATCACTTTACATAACTGAATAAATGTAGTTACTTATTGAAGCAGCTTTCAACACAGAACAAGCACACTATATTACTGAAAACAACCGTTCACTAATCGTGTATTATTTAAATCACTGGTTTACATCGTTTACACATTTTATACTACTTAGTAAAATTACATACACGTTATCAAGACATACTTTTACACAGGACAACACTCAAAACTATTGGTTATACAGTTCAAACACCCTTCATCAACTAAGAGAACAGTTCATGTACTTCAAACAGTTTACATTACTCAAATAAATAATTTACACAGTTCTTAAGACAAGTGTCAACACAATATACTCCATAACTGAAAATAATAGTTTAAATAGTACGCTCAATAACTGAAAATAACTGTCAACACAGTATACTCCATGACATGTAATAACTGTTTACACACTACACTTCACAACTGAAAATAGCTGTTTACATAGTACACAACATAAGCGGAAATAACTGTTTACATTATACACTTCACAACTGAAAATAACTGTTTACACAGTACACTCCAGAAATGAAAATAGCTGTTCACACTATACACTCCATAACTGAAAATAACTGTTTACACAATACACTCCGTAACTGAAAATAACTGTTTACACAATACACTCCGTAACTGAAAATAACTGTTTACACTATACACTCCATGACATGTAATAACTGTTCACACTATACACTCCATAACTGAAAATAACTGTTTACACAGTACGCTCCATAAATGAGAATTGTTTACACATTACACTCGTAATAGATAGTGACTGTTTCCACAGTACAGTGCATAATGAATTCTTACTTAATGTGTACAAATGTTCCAGTGAGCTTAGAGAGAAAGTACTTTACGTAATTAATTTTACAAAATTAATTCGAACACAAAAATAAAATATGTCCCTCACCCAGAGGCAATGCGGTATTTCTTTAAACTTACAACGCTATAAATTGGTTTTCGATACCAGTGGTAGGGAAAGCAACGGGTAACTTAAAACAAACAAAGAAAACTTGATATTTAATAAAATAGTAGTGGGCAAATGGTATATTTTGCCCCCATAAAATTTCTTAATGATTCTGTTGATCTCTTACCATTTCAGAATAGATGACGTCCACCAGTTTCTGATAGTGACAGCTACAATATTGTGCCAATAAAGACACGAATCTAGGCATTTAGTCCGAATATAGAATGTTTTAATTCGAAAAATGAAGAGTCAAAGAAAGTTTTCAATTTAGAACATCTATATTTCAAAATAAGCTTCGAGAACTGAAAGACATAAATTCGATCCTTTGTGAATTTTAGTAACAAATATAAAACAGTTTGTGTATGTTAACTTGGATGTTTTTTTTCTGGATCATCTTTCATGTGTTACATGATTTATCAACTCTTTTAATTGGAAAAGAATCAACAAACAAAGTGATCGTGAGTGAACTTAAGACAATATTAATTTTATATGAATAAAACAGCATCACTTAATTTGTATTAAAGTAAAAACTATATAAATATGTAACAATAAATTAGAAAATGTTTAGTAAACATTAAAGTAATCATCTCGTACGTTGTCGAATATAACGTCTCTGCTCATATTCTTAAAGCTAGACCAACTTCTTAGACTCTCGTAATGATTATATAATTAATTAATACGTTTTGTTCACCATAGGAATGGCAGGGGACATTTACATCAATGCAAATGGAGACAGAGAGGCAGACTACACACTAAGTGATCTAGATCCTGAGACAGGGATTATGAGGGTGAGACAACAATACTCCAGTACTAACGTGTTTAAATCGCTAGTTTGGTAATACTGAGATTATGAGGGTGAGACAACAATACTCCAGTACTAACGTGTTTAAATAGCTAGTTTGGTAATACTGAGATTATGAGGGTGAGACAACAATACTCCAGTACTAACGTGTTTAAATAGCTAGTTTGGTAATACTGAGATTATGAGGGTGAGACAACAATACTCCAGTACTAATGTGTTCAAATAGCTAGTTTGTAATACTGATGTATTTGTATTCTCTAAGTTAATTTCTTACCGAACTGATCATTCTTTACTTGGAAATAAAATATTCTGAAAATATCTATCGTTTTCAATCTGAGATATATACATGACTATAAAAAACCGTTAATCTAATAAATATGATACTTTTACCTTCTATTAATAAATATCCTCTGGTGATTCAGTGGCAACTCCGAGGTCTTACAACACTAAAATTCGAGTTTTGATACTTGCAGTAAGCGTAATCCAGTGTTTAATTTTCTTTTTAATAGCAATAAAACTTTCTAATGAAACAATCATAACCAGAGTTCTGAAGGTCATATTCTGTCTGCCACGAAAACTGGTTGTGTGGGTTTGCTTGTCTGATGCAATTATCTCGTGCACGACTGAAGAGCATTTTTATAAATGTTTTTGGTACTGTTGAACACGCGGTAAAGAAGGCGTGGTCATTAGTTTGGGTCGGTCTCACTGGGTAAAGTGAACACTTATAAAAAAGAATCATTACTAATCCTCGTGCTAGATACTTACATTTCTTCCAAATAACACAAAATAAAGGAACATATCCAGCAGTGGTGAGCGCCGATCGTCGGGCAATATCGTTATCTTTCCTAATGTGGTTTAAACCAGAAGTAACTACTAATAACAACGTTATTTCCAATCAAACCTGTATAGCTAACTTTACCGTACTGGTGGTGTATTATTTTACAGAGTATAGTTAACACTTGGACTCTGATTTTTAATAATTTTTACTTTCAGCCAGTTGCAACGTATTATGGAATCCGAAGGCGTTACGAGAAAATTCCAGGCACATACATCCATTGGCCAGGGGGGCGGAAAGGACCTCCTCCAGATGTTCCTTACTGCGGCTTTACAGGGGATGCTTTCCACTGTATTCCACAAAGTAGGTCTTTCTGAACGTCTAACGAATTGTTTCATTTGTTTAATTACAGCCAGATCCGAACTTGTATCCTTACTCTAGTGTTTGTGTATACATGATAAGTGCTGGTTGGCTCTCTTCGGTACAATAGAGTGATGCTGGTTGGTTACTTTCAGTACTATATAGTGCTGCTGGTTTTCAGTATGGTAGAATGCTGCTGATTGGCTCTCTTCACTTCGTTAGAGTGATGCTGGTTGGCTATTTTCAGTATGGTAGAATGATACTGGTTGGCTCTATCAAGTTCGCTAGACTGCTGCTGGTTAGCTATCGTAGGTACGGTAGAATGATTCTGGATAGTTATCGTCAGTACGGTAGAATGATTCTGATTAGTTATCGTCAGGACGGTAGAATGATTTTGGATAGTTATCGTCAGTACGGTAGAATGATTCTGGTTAGCTATCGTCAGTACGGTAGAATGATTCTGGTTAGCTATCTTCAGTGCGATATAGAATGATGCTGGCTAGTTATGGTCAGTACGGTAGAATGATTCTGGTGGGTTATCGTCAGTACGATAAAGATTGATTCTGATTAGTTATCGTCAGTACGGTTCCATGATTCTGGTTAGTTATCGTCAGTCGGTAGAATGATGCTGGTTAGCTATAGTTAGTACGGTAGAATGATTCTGGTTAGTTATCGTCAGTACGATATAGAATGATACTGGTTAGTTATCGTCAGTACGCTAGAATGATTCTGCATAGTTATCGTCAGTACGATATAGAAAGATTCTGGTTAGTTATTGTTTGTTCGGTAGAATGATTCTGGTTAGTTATCGTCAGTACGGTAGAAGGATGCTGGCTAGTTATCGTCAATTTGGTAGAATGATTCTGGTTAGCTATCGTCAGTACGATATAGAATGATTCTGGTTAGTTATCGTTAGTACAGTAGAATCATTCTGGTAAGTTATAGTCAGTACGGTAGAAGGATGCTGGTTAGCAATCGTCAGTACGGTAGAATGATTCTGGTTTGCTTTCGTCAGTACGATATACAATGATGCTGGTTAATTATCGTCAGTACGGTAGAATGATTCTGGTTAGTTATCGTCAGTACAATATACGATGATTCTGGTACGTTATCGTCAGTACGGTAGAATGATTCTGGGTAGTTATCGTCAGTACGATATAGAATGATAATGGTTAGTTATCGTCAGTACGGTAAAATTATGTTGGTTAGCTATCGTCAGTACGGTAGAATGCTGCTAGTTGGCTCTCTTCAGTTCGCTAGAATGATTCTGCTTAGTTATCGTCAGTACGGTAGAATGATTCTAATTAGCTATTGTCAGTACGATATAGAATGATGCTGGTTAGTTATCGTCAGTACGGTAGAATGATTCTGGTTAGTTATCGTGACTATGGTAGAATGATTCTGGTTTGCTTTCGTCAGTACGATATACAATGATGCTGGTTAATTATCGTCAGTACGGTAGAATGATTCTGGTTAGTTATCGTCAGTACAATATACGATGATTCTGGTACGTTATCGTCAGTACGGTAGAATGATTCTGGGTAGTTATCGTCAGTACGATATAGAATGATAATGGTTAGTTATCGTCAGTACGGTAAAATTATGTTGGTTAGCTATCGTCAGTACGGTAGAATGCTGCTAGTTGGCTCTCTTCAGTTCGCTAGAATGATTCTGCTTAGTTATCGTCAGTACGGTAGAATGATTCTAATTAGCTATTGTCAGTACGATATAGAATGATGCTGGTTAGTTATCGTCAGTACGGTAGAATGATTCTGGTTAGTTATCGTGACTATGGTAGAATGATTCTGGTTAGTTAACGTCAGTACGGTAGAATGATTCTGGTCAGTTATCGTGAGTATGGTAGAATGATTCTGCTTAGTTATCGTCAGTACGAGAAAATGATTCTGGTTAGTTATCGTCAGTACGGTAGAATGCTACTAGTTGGCTCTCTTCGGTTCGCTAGAAAGATTCTGGTTAGTTATCGTCAGTACGTTAGAATGATTGTGGTTAGTTATCGTCAGTACGATATAATATGTTGCTGGTTAGTAATCGTCAGTACGGTAGAATGATTCTGGTTAGTTATCGTCAATACGATATAGAATTATTCTGGTTAGTTAATATTAGTACGGTAGAATTATTCTGGTTAGTTATCGTTAGTACGGTAAAATGATTCTGGTTAGTTATCGTTAGTACAGTAGAAGGATGCTGGTTAGCAATCGTCAGTACGGTAGAATGATTCTAGCTACTTTTGATCAGTACGATATAGAATGATGCTGGTTAATTATCGTAAGTACGGTAGAATGATTCTGGTTAGTTATCGTAAGTACAATATACAATGATTCTGGTTCGTTATCGTCAGTACGGTAAAATGATTCTGGTTAGTTATCGTAAGTACGATATAGTATGATTCTGGTTAGTTATCGTCAGTACGGTAGACTGATTCTGGTTAGTTATCGTGACTACGGTTGAATGATTCTGGATAGTTATCGTCAGTATGATATAGAATGATTGTGGTTAGTTATCGTCAGTGCGATAGAATGATTCTGGTTAGTTATCGTCAGTAGATATTGAATGATTCTGGTTAGTTATCGTCAGTACGGTAGAAGGATGCTGGTTAGCAATCGTCAGTACGGTAGAATGATTCTAGTTACCTTTCATCAGTACGATATAGAATGATGCTGGTTAATTGTCGTCGGTACGGTAGAATGATTCTGGTTAGTTATCGTTAGTATAATATACAATGATTCTGGTTCGTTATCGTCAGTACGATAGAATGATTCTAGGTTAGTTATCGTCAGTACGGTAGACTGATTCTGGTAAGTTATCGTCAGTACGATATAGATTGATTCTGGTTAGTTATTGTCAGTACGGTAGAATGATTCTGGTTAGTTATCGCCAGTACGATATAGAATGAATCTGGTTTGTTATCGTGACTACGGTAAATGATTCTGGTTAGTTAACATCAGTACGGTAGAATGATTCTGGTTAGCTATCGTCAGTACGATATAGAATGATTCTGGTTAGTTATCGTCAGTACGGTAGAATGATTCTGGTTAGTTATCGTCAGTTCGGTAGAATGATGCTGGTTAGCTATCGTCAGTACAGTAGAATCATGCTGGTTAGCTATCGTCAGTACGGTAGAATGATTCTGGTTAGTTATCGTGAGTACTGTAAAATGATTCTGGTTAGTTATCCTCAGACGATATAGAATGATGCTGGTTAGCTGTCGTCAGCATGGTAGAATGCTACTAGTTGGCTCCATTCAGTTCGCTAGAATTATTCTGGTTAGTTATTGTCTTACGGTAGAATGATTCTGGTTTGCTATCGTCAGTACGATGTAGAATGATGCTGGTTAGTTATCGTCAGTACGATAGAATGATTCTGGTTAGTTATCGTCAGTACGGTAGAATGATGCTGGTTAGTTATCGTCAGTACGGTTGCATGATTCTTGTTAGTTATCGTCAGTTCGGTGGAATGATGCTGGTTAGCTATCGTCAGTATGGTAGAATGATTCTGGTTAGCTATCGTAGGTACGGTAGAATGATCATGTTTAGTTATCATCAGTACGATTCAGAATGATTCTGGTTAGTTATTGTCAGTACGGTAGAATGATGCTGGTTAATTATCGTCATTACGGTAGAATGCTGCTAGTTGGCTCTCTTCAGTTCGCTAGGATGATT
This sequence comes from Carcinoscorpius rotundicauda, assembly GCA_011833715.1. NCBI lineage: Eukaryota > Metazoa > Arthropoda > Merostomata > Xiphosura > Limulidae > Carcinoscorpius > Carcinoscorpius rotundicauda. Next base: position 7,333,076 of record CM022399.1, on the reverse strand, counting down.
CTGGTTAGTTATCGTCAGTAAGGTAGAATGATTCTGGTTAGTTATGATCAGTACGATATAGAATGATTGTGGTTTGCTATTTTCAGTACGATGTAGAATGATGCTGGTTAGTTATCGTCAGTACGGTAGAATGCTGCTAGTTGGCTCTCTTCAGTTCGCTAGAATGATTCTGGTTAGTTATCGTCAGTATGGTAGATTGCTGCTGGTTGGCTCTCTTCATTTCGCTAGAATGATTCTGGTTAGTTATCGTCAGTACGGTAGAATGCTGCTAGTTGGCTCTCTTCAGTTCGCTAGAATGATTCTGGTTAGTTATCGTCAGTAAGGTAGAATGATTCTGGTTAGTTATCGTCAGTATGGTAGATTGCTGCTGGTTGGCTCTCTTCATTTCGCTAGAATGATTCTGGTTAGTTATCGTCAGTACGGTAGAATGTCGTCTCAGATTTTCACCTTAGATCCCTCTTAGGATGGTGCAGACAAATATAATTAAAACGTACACGCGATAGAATCATAAACCTGGATTACTAGGTAACTTTCACTTATACTTTAAGTACTCTCATCTTCCTGAAAATAATGTTTAAATCTAAATGTTCAAAGTACTGAAACTCTACACGCAATACTATCGTAAAATATTAGAAACTGAATCAACAAATGACTTTTAACACTTTAGCTGTATGTGGGACAGAGTGAATATTTTATACACAAGCATTTTATATCCAAACGAAATAGTTTCATTATAGTGCAGTTTTAACATTTTCCACGTTTCTTATCTGTTAGTGATTCTATATGTTGAACTAAATTGTGCCATATGGTAAAGATAATTAATATTTCAGTCTGTTTTCCCCCACCATATGGTAAAGTCAATTAATTTTTCAGTCTGTTTTTCTCCACCATATGGTGAAGTTAATTAATTTTTCAGTCTGTTTTCTCCACCATATGGTAGAATTAAATAATTTTTCAGTCTGTTTTTCTCCACCATATGGTAGAGATAATTAATTTTTCATCTGTTTTTCTACATCATATGGTAAAGATAATTAATTTTTCAGTCTGTTTTTCTCCACCATATGGTAAAGTTAATTAATTTTTCTGTCTGTTTTTCTCCACCATATGGTAAAGTTAATTAATTTTTCAGTCTGTTTTTCCCCACCATATGGTAGAGTTAATTAATTTTTCAGTCTGTTTTTCCCCACCATATGGTAGAGTTAATTAATTTTTCAGTCTGTTTTTCTCCACCATATGGTAGAGATAATTAATTTTTCAGTCTGTTTTTCTCCACCATATGGTAGAGATAATTAATTTTTCAGTCTGTTTTTCCCCACCATATGGTAGAGTTAATTAATTTTTCAGTCTGTTTTTCTTCACCATATTGTAAAGTTAATTAGTTTTTGTGTTTGAATAATGTTTTGTAAAATTCTTTATTCGTTGGTTTACTGACCCAGCTGTACTGATGACTTTTCACCAGGCGAAACTGCAGTCTCAAGTAGAGGGCGCAGCCGATAAAAGAATGCATTTGGTTTCTACATCATAAATTCTATTTCGAAGTTCACTTTTGGTGAAAAAAATTTTTTATTACGTATATATGTACGTATATAAAGAGAGACTTCTAGAGGTGAAATAATGAAACTAATTATTGCTACAGAAATATTTAAGGTTTTATATTAACTATTTTACGTTGTTACTTCTGGTGGTAGGAAAAGAGATGAAGGTTGGATGTACTTGTGCACAGAAACTTGTGGTTAACTTGCAATCTGAGGGACAAGGATTTGAAAACCAGTCACTAAATGTGCTTGTCCTTTCATTTATGAGTATGTTATCAGCGACATTCAACTATTCTTTAGTGAAAGACTAGTCCAAGAGATGCAGTAAGTGATGATGACTGGCTGTTTGTTTGTTTGTTTTTGAATTTCACACAAAGCTACACGAGGATTATTATCGCTGGCCGTCCCTAATTTAGCAGTGTAAGACTAGAGGGAAGGCAGCTAGTCATCACCACCTACTGCCAACTCTTGGGCTATTCTTTTACCAACGAATAGTGGGATTGACCGGTACATTATATCGCGCCAACGGCTGAAAGGGCGAGCATGTTTGGCGCGACGAGGATGCGAACCCGCGACACTCGGAATACGAGTCGAACGCCCTAACCTACCTGGCCATGCCGGGCCTAATGACTGGCTGCCTTTCCTCTGAGCTGTCACTGTTAAATTAGAGACAGCTAGCCCAGATGGCTCTCCTTTTTCATTTTCGAAAAACTCAAAACAAGCAACCCATCCATCTATCAGTTCAACGTTAGGAAAAGGTATGATTAGATGGTTCTTATGTAAATTATATTCGTTTTTAAAATTAAAATAATTGTAAATTATTCATCGTAAAAATGAGCACAAAACGTGGACCTTGTAAACCACTTCTTTCTCGGACTCGTTCTGTTTTGTTTGTTTGTTTTTTGGAATTTCGCACAAAGCTACTCGAGGGCTATCTGTGCTAGCCGTCCCTAATTTTGCAGTGTAAGACTAGAAGGAAGGCAGCTAGTCATCACCACCCACCGCCAACTCTTGGGCTACTCTTTTACCAACGAATAGTGGGATTGACCGTCACATTATACACCCCCACGGCTGGGAGGGCGAGCATGTTTAGCGCGAGGCGGACTCGTTCTGTAAAACTCCTTTTACATCTTAACCTTGATTGTTTGCCCCTAGTATAAAAATAAATTTATTACGTATATTCTAGAGAATTTTTACTAGCTATTTAATGAACGATTTGTTTAAATGATTTTTCACTTAGAAACGTTAGAATATTTTATTTACTTTTTATTTTTTAAATACACTTGCAGTAAAACATAAGTATAGCACTAATGAACAATGAACTTATTACTACAGCCAAAACTCTATACATGAACATAAATAAGAGTATAGAGTTGGTGAAGAGAGAGAAAATATGGGGAGCATTCCAGGAATGAACGTGCATTTAAATTTCAAACATTTCAATAAATATTCAAATCTTAATTAAATACACTTAAGTTCTCTTATCAAGAACATGCTACTTGCTTATTATCGAACATTTTGTTTATATATACTAAAATAACTCAGTTCAAACAGTTGGATATGAATTCAATGAAACAAAGTTTATCCACAGAGTTTAACCATTTGCCTACATAAAAAAACAACTCATTAAAGACGGATTTAATACAAATCCAACAGTATTCTAATTTCAAAATTCTAAGGTGTAACTATGTATTTGAAACGTTTCCAGCTGCTATTAATCTCTAGCCTATAAAGTTTATATATTTTTAATAACTTGTAGACTAGTTTTGAAATGAAATGGGAAAATATATAATTGTAAGAAAGAAGTAACGACGGACATCCATTGTCTGGGAATTTTATTGGACCAACATATTATGTTATCCATGAGTTGCAGACTAGGTCCACCAAATTATGGTAAGGTCATCCCTGTTGTACTGTAAATGATAAGGACAAAAAATATTTGCAGTCATTCTAAGCGACACGAGAAAAAACAATTAAAATATGACAAAAAGGTATGATAGTAAGTGCACACCTAAACTTTGATTGGTAGATGGCACCAAGACATCAACAATTCGAGTGTTTTAATAAGTATATAGTGAACAATATTTCTACTGCGTGAGGAAATCGTGGCCTCAAGCATATGATGGCAGAAAAGAAAAATATTGGTTGTACAACATGTATAACATCATCGGACAACAGACTAACTAAGAAACGTTCATTATAGGGTAGTCCACCTCCAGTCCTACATAGCAAATAACCCCGCAACAATATTCAATGACAGTAGGAGACCATTGATGACAGTTACCAACTATAACAGTAGGAGACCACTGATCACAGTTACCAATTATAACAGTTAGAGACCATTGATGACAGTTACCAACTATAACAGTAGGAGACCACTGATCACAGTTACCAATTATAACAGTTAGAGACCATTGATGACAGTTACCAACTATAACAGTAGGAGACCACTGATCACAGTTAACAACTATAACAGTAAGATAACATTCATGACAGTTACCAAGTATAACAGAAATAGACCATTGATCTCGGTTACCAACTGTAACAGTAAGAGACTACTGGTCTCAGTTATGAACTATAACAGCAGGTGACTATTGATCAGAGTTACCAAGAATAGCAGAAGGAGACCATTAATAACAGTTACAAATTATAAAAGTACTTGACCACAGATCTTAGTTACCAACTGTTACAGTACGTGACCATAGATCTCAGTTATCAACTACAACAGAGGAAGACCATAGATCTCAGTTACAAATTATGGCAGTAAGAGACTACTGGTCTCAGTTACCAAGTGTAACAGTAATAGACTACTGGTCTCAGTTATGAACTATAACAGCAGGTGACTATTGATCAGAGTTACCAAGAATAGCAGAAGGAGACCATTAATAACAGTTACAAATTATAAAAGTACTTGACCACAGATCTTAGTTACCAACTGTTACAGTACGTGACCATAGATCTCAGTTATCAACTACAACAGAGGAAGACCATAGATCTCAGTTACAAATTATGGCAGTAAGAGACTACTGGTCTCAGTTACCAAGTGTAACAGTAATAGATCAGTGATCGTAGTTACCAACTGTAACAGCAGGCGACCATTAATCACAGTTACCAACTATAACAGTAGAAGACTCTTGATCAGAGTTACCAAGTATAACAGAAGACCATTAATAACAGTCATCAATTATAAAAGTAACAGATCCCTGATCTTAGTTATCAACTGTTACAGTGTGTGACCACTGGTCTCAGTTACCAACTATGACAGTAAGAGACCACTGGTCTCAGTTACCAACTACGTGACCATAGATCTCAGTTATCAACTACAACAGAGGAAGATCATTGATCTCTTATTTCAATAATTTGGAGTAATAACAATCATAATTTCATTTGTGTGAAATATATTTCAAGAGACTGTTCACAGTGGTGGTTTATCACACGAGAAGACCAATGTTGTTTAACAGTGGTGGTTTATCACACGAGAAGACCAATGTTGTTTAACATTTATTCACTTAATATGACTGTGACTTTAATGGTACAGTAATAAAATGAGTCAGGCGTGTTTTCTTTATAATCAAGTATATAATTGTTTTTACTTCTAGAAAGTTTTCCAGTTCTTCTGTCGGTTGGTATCACAGTTTTTGGACTTTGTGTGATTGGTTCTATTGCTGGAGTGATAATTTACAAGTAAGCATTACTATTTTTTATATTTGTTGTGAGATTGAAAAACGATTATTTGAGTATACTTTCTGTTTAGTCACAATTGTTAAACTGTTTAGAATCAAGTGAAATAAATAACGACTAATTAGTACTAGATAGTTCAAAGTTAATGACGTAATTGGTTGTTGGAGCTAAAACGTATTTTACGAAAGTGAGAAATGATTAAAGTTTTGTTCCATATGGTTCACTGAAGAAGCTTTGAGCAGTTCCTCTAAACACTAAAAATTATTTATAAAAGATGTAAACTTCACATATTATTTCTTTCATTAAATCTGTTACCAAAGAACTGTTAAGTTGTCAGTAATCTGATGCTAGACAATTAAGGAAATAAAAACAAGTATGTTAATGTACAAATTCAAAGAGGTTTTTAAGGCACATAACTGTTGTCTAGTTATTTGTATCCTATTTCCAAACAAGCTTAGATCACAAAACTTATGTTAATCATCGGACTCAATTGTTATGTGTTATCAGGATTGGCATATTTTGCAGAACAAGATTTCTCACCGTTATCCCCCCTACTTTAAGAGCAGGATATCTGCACAATTAAAACATTGGAAACCGGATTTGTAATGAGCAGGGCACAGATAGCTCATTTTATGGTTTTGTGCAAACCTATAAAAAAGCGTTATTTTTAATCAAGGCTCTGAAACAGCTTGTTCTAGCCTATAAATCTTTTATATTATATGTCAAAGTCATATAATTTTCTAAAATCGAAAAAATCCTTATATTTAGACCAAATGATAAATCCTTAAAAATGGTTGTTTTTCTCATGGTTTTTTTACTTTACTTTTTCCTATCTGAAGCAAGGTAAACATACATTATTTTGGATCTGCAGTCAATGTCTTTATTTTTAATGGTTACTGTCTATAAACAGATTCATCTTATGAAATAGGACCACTTTACAAAAGCAATAGAAAGCACTTTTGTCATTACAGTGAAAACAAAGTTGTCATACACTAGTGACAATAGTTGGCATGCAAATATAATCTGGAGGTGAAGCAAAGAGGGAAAGGTGGAGAAGGAACTGTTCCGTGAAAGGGTTCCAGCTGGGTCCAGAGACCCAAGTACTTGAAAACATACAGTATTCTAGTGGAAACCAACCCCTTTCCACAGAATTTACAATATTTTGAACAGCAAATGAAATTCGAAACAGTTGTAATTGAACAGAAAAACTTTTATGTCCAAACTGTTCAACCATCATAATAACCAGAACTGATGTTTGAAGTAACACTTCTCTTCAGACATAGACAGCAGTGACAACACTGTAAAACCAGAACTGATGTTTGAAGTAACACTTCTCTTCAGACATAGACAGCAGTGACAATACTGTAAAACCAGAACTGATGTTTGAAGTAACACTTCTCTTCAGACATAGACAGCAGTGACAATACTGTAAAACCAGAACTGATGTTTGAAGTAACACTTCTCTTCAGACATAGACAGCAGTGACAACACTGTAAAACCAGAACTGATGTTTGAAGTAACCCTTCTCTACAGATGTAGACAGCAGTGTCAACACTGTAAAACTAGAACTGATGTTTGAAGTAACACTTTTTTACAGACATAAACAGTAGTAATAATACTATAAAACCCGTAGTAATGTCTGTAGGAACACTTCTCTACAGATTTTGCCAGTAGTAACAATACTATAAAACCAGTAGTGGTGTTTGAAGGAATATTTCCCTGTGAATCTTCAGTGATATGCACATTGCATATTTTTTAATATAAAGTATCCATTAATATTTACAGTCATGTAAAAAGTTAGGACCCCCTATAAAAGTATGTGTATTTTTGTCACATTGTTGGATACACAGTATTTAATTTCAATTTCAACAATATTGAGAGATTAAAGTAATATAACTTAACAAATAAAACTGAAGAAAAGACTTTTCAAGATCTTCTGTACATATAATTCTACAAAAATGCATATTCTAACTGAAGAAAAAGTTAGGACACCCCCACATTTATTCCCACGTAAAATGGCTCAACTCACACTCAGGTGTATCACACCAGGTGCACATGATTAGAAGATCGTTAGTCAGCATTTTGAATGAGGCTTGCCCTATTTAAACCTCAAACATTTAGTTTGGTGTGCTTCTGACTGTTGAAGTGAGAGTGAACACCATGGTGAGAGCAAAAGAGCTGTCTGAGGCCTTCAGAAAAAAAATTGTAGCAGCTTATGAGTCTCGTAAGGGATTTAAAAAAAATCCCAAAAGGTTTTGAAATCAGCCATTCTACTGTCCGGAAAATAGTCAATAAGTGGAGGGCTTTCAAAACAACTGCCAACATGCCCAGGTCTGGTTGTCCAAGCAAGTTCACCCCAAGAGCTGACCGCAAGATGCAAAAAGAGGTCTCCAAACACCCTAACATGTGATCACAGGACCTTCAGCAGACTTTGGCTGCTGTTGATGTGAAAGTGTATGTCTCTACAATCAGAAAGAGACTGCACGAGTTTAACTTACGTTGGAGGTGTGCCAGGAGGAAACATTTGCTCTCTATGAGACACATCAAGTTCAGACTGAAGTTTGGCAGAGAGAATGTAGACAAAGACCAGGACTTCTGGAATAATGTTCTTTGGACAGATGAGTCCAACTTTGAATTATTTGGACACCAGAAGAGATGACATTTTTGGCGTAAACCAAATACAGTATTCCAGTAAAAGAACCTCATAACAACTGTGAAGCATGGAGGTGGAAGTGTCTTGGTTTGGGGCTGCTTTGCTGCAGCAGGATGTGGACAGCTCACAATCATAGAATCCACCATGAATTCTACGGTGTATCAGATGTTGCTTGAGGATCATGTGAAACCATCTGTACGAAAATTAAAGCTGAAGCGAAACTGGACCCTTCAACATGACAATAACCCAAAACATACCAGTAAATCCATCAAGGACTGGTTGAAAAGTAAGAAATGGAGAGTCCTGGAATGGCCGAGTCAGAGCCCAGATCTTAATCCCATTGAGATGCTGTGGGGTGACTTGAAACGGGCTGTACATTCAAGAAACCCCTCAAATATCTCACAGCTGACAGAATTTTGCATTGAGGAGTGGGGCAAACTTTCTTCAGACCGATGTCAGAGACTGGTAGATGGCTACAAGAAGCGTCTCACTGCAGTTATTTCAACTAAAGAGGGTAACACTAGCTATTAGTGGGTAGGGTGTTTTTTCCTCAGTTAGAATATGCATTTTTGTAGAATTACATTTACAGAAGATCTTGAAAAGCCTTTTCTTCAGTTTTAATTATTAAGTCATATTCCCATATTATCTCAGTAAAATTGTGATTAAATATTTATATATCCAAAAATATTACAAAAATACACAGGCTTTCATAGGGTGTCCTAACTTTTTGACATGACTGTATACATTTTTAACAGTTGAGTACCGATATCTCTGACAAGAAGTCAAGTCACGTCATCAAGACATGTTTTCATTACTAGCGTTTGGAAAAGATTACTGAATCGCACAAGGATAATTTCAGTATAAAGATAAATAAGCCAATTGCTATTATATGAAAAACATTGCGATCTAGAGTATTACATTTGAATTTTTGGGACTGAGTGTTAGGATTTGTGGTCAGGGAATTTGATGCAATTAGAACATTTACTTTCATAGTTTTAGTCGTGTCTTGGTGTACATTAGAAAACTTGTACGAAACTTTTATGTAAACTCTCTAAACATTCGTGTAATTATCATTTTAACTCCATTGTAAACTTTTTTGCTTTTGTGAAGGTACTCAATACATTATAATCCCTTTGTGGGATAAATACACAGAAAGCACAGTTTAAATGTATCACATTGTAGATGAAATTTTCAACATCTAATGTTAAATACATTGAACTGGGAGAGTGATTCACAAGTTTCCTACACTTACTAACACACACTACAATGTGGCATTTCGTTAACCAGTTTTACTTTGATATCTATGTACAATCCATGGACTAGAGCATTGTTCAAAGTTTTTACAAGTCCACTCCTCAAAGTTTTGTCCTTTCTCCCTCAGCTACTTGTTGCATGTTATTTTACTTCTTCTTGTGATATTACATGTTTTTATTAGGTGTTAGTTCCAGTTCTACTTTACCCTTTGAATGACGCTTTTCACTTACTTTTGTGATATTTGATTTTTGGGTAGCTTTTGAATTCTGCTGGGTTTTTGAACCCTTCTTCAACAACTGATTATTCAGTTTCCCACTGGTTAATCACATGCGAAGAAAGTAAAGTTTGTTTTGCAAAGAGAGATATATGGGCCTGTTGATCGACTGGAGATTCAGTTTCACAGCCATCACTTACAACATTTGATAATTCTTTAGGTAAGCTGCAGTGATATTTGTTGGAGTCACGGCATGATGATGGAGAATACAAATTTATATAACACAGTTACGACAGAAAGTGTTCGTACCCCTGTGTCGTGAGTACTTTGTTCCTCATAACTTAAAAAGTATCCGATTAGGATAATGAAAGTATAGTATGTTATAAATATTATATTAATACACAACTACATAAGTTTTATTATGTAAACTGAATGACAAATAAACTGTTTATAAAAAACAACCAAATACAGGAGGGGCAGAAAGTGTTCGTGCGTCTACTTTAATGATCAGTTGTGTAGCCTTTCTGGTGAATTACTTGGTTCAATCTCTCCTCATAGCTCTCCATGATCGTTTGGCAGTACTCGACTGGTATTTTCTTCTGTTCTTCTTTACAGAAAGCCTCCAACTCTTGCAAGTTTTTCGGATGACGCTGATGAACCCTGGTCTTCAACTCATGCTAAACGTTTTCAATTGGGTTGAGATCAGGTGACTGCAATGGCCACTCCAGAACGCTTATATAGTTCCTCTGCAACCAGGATTACACATATTTCGATGTGTGCTTAGGGTCATTGTCGTGCTGGAAGATCCAACGACGCCCAAGCTACAAGTTCCGAGCATCATTTTGGATATAAGTGCCTAATATATCAATGTACTTTTCTTTTTTCATGATTACGTTGACGCGGTGAAAGCTGCCTACACCAGAAGAGCTGAAGGAGCCCCATAGCATGATCGAGCCACCTCTGTGGTTAATTGTAGGGACAATGTTATTTGGAAAATTTCATTCCTCCATCTTATAGCGAACATCATTGTGGCCGAAAAGATCGATTTTAGTCTCGTCTGGCCAAAGAATACTCTTCCAATAGGTGAAGAGTTTATCTACATGCTTTTCTGCATACCTCAATCGTGCTTCTAAATGAACAGGCTTTAAATATGGAGTTCTATGAGGACGGCATGCTTTGAACCCAGAAGAGTGTAACATGTTCGTAACTGTACAGGTGCTTACTTTAACCCCAGTTTCCCTTACCAGTTTCTGTATGTCATTACGTGTTAAACGAGGGTTCCTACTAACTTCTCTAAGAACCTTCCTCTTGGTTCTCTCTGGAATTTTGGTGGGCGTCCTGAACGAGGGAAGTTAGCAGTTGATCTGTAAGCTTAAACTTGGCAATTATGCTTTGAACAGAATATTTCGGCACATTAAGTTGTGTAGCAACACCGGAAAGAATCACACGAGACTTGTATTTTTCAATAATTCGTTTTTTTTTAAATCAATGGCCAGTTATTTCCTGTTCTCCACGATGACCAAGCAGATAATGACAGAGACGGCGCTAAATTGCTGGAAGTACATTTTTTGTTGGATAAATTCCAATAATTATGAATCCAGTGTCCAGTTCTGGAATGGTATAATGTAGTTTATTCACCAAACTAAACAAAATGTTTACGGGAATATCAGATTTGTCACACGTTCTGAAATGTACGAACACTTTCTGCTCCTCCTATTTTTGGTTATTTGTTTATAAACAGTTTATTTGTTGTTTAATTTGCATAAAAAATTATGTAAATATGTGATAGTATAATATTTATAATACATTATACTTCTATTTACCTAATCGTGATACGTTTTAAGTTTTAAGCAAAACCCTCATCGGGACGCAGGGGTACGAACACTTTCTGTCGTAACTTATCAAGGTTTAGCAGGAATATGAAGAGGTTGCATGTTTTTTCTAAAACGTAGGTTTCAGATGAGAAATTTTACTCTATTTTATTTCGCCGATTCAATTCATTAAATTGACAGGTTACTGTCATGATTATCACATATCAACACTGGTGCATTTATTTGATCCCTTATTTTCAACAAGTTTTGACGGGGTGTGGACTGTTGTAGTCCAAGCAGCTTCCTAACTGTAGGAGGATCAATTGGTAGAAAGACAATAGAACAATGACATTGTGTTCAGTAACTTCAACTAACTACAGACTATGATATAACCTACGTGCACTGATACCTATCTGAGCTAAGGCTGAAAGGCAATTCCATTATGAATAGTTGTCTTGGTGATACATGTTTATAAGTACAACAGTGGATATCAGACCTTGTTTATAAGTACAACAGTGGATATTAGACTTTGTTTACAAGTACAACAGTGGATACTTAGATTATTGTTTACAAGTACAACAGTGGATATCAGACCTTGTTTATAAGTACAACAGTGGATATTAGACTTTGTTTACAAGTACAACAGTGGATACTTAGATTATTGTTTACAAGTACAACAGTGGATACTTAGATTATTGTTTACAAGTACAACAGTGGATACTTAGATTATTGTTTACAAGTACAACAGTGGATACTTAGATTATTGTTTACAAGTACAACAGTGGATACTTAGATTATTGTTTACAAGTACAACAGTGGATACTTAGATTATTGTTTACAAGTACAACAGTGGATATTAGACTTTGTTTACAAGTACAACAGTGGATACTTAGATTATTGTTTACAAGTACAACAGTGGATATTAGACTTTGTTTACAAGTACAACAGTGGATACTTAGATTCTTGTTTACAAGTACAACAGTGGATATCAGATTGTTTACAAGTACAACAGTGGATACTTAGATTCTTGTTTACAAGTACAACAGTGGATATCAGACCTTGTTTACAAGTACAACAGTGGATACTTAGATTCTTGTTTACAAGTACAACAGTGGATATCAGACCTTGTTTACAAGTACAACAGTGGATACTTAGATTCTTGTTTACAAGTACAACAGTGGATCTTAGATTATTGTTTACAAGTACAACAGTGGATACTTAGATCTTGTTTACAAGTACAACAGTGGATACTTAGATTATTGTTTACAAGTACAACAGTGGATATTAGATTTTGTTTACAAGTACAACAGTGGATACTTAGATTATTGTTTACAAGTACAACAGTGGATACTTAGATTATTGTTTACAGTACAAGCACATTGGATACTTAGTTATTTACAAGTACAACAGTGGATACTTAGATTATTGTTTACAAGTACAACAGTGGATACTTAGATTCTTGTTTACAAGTACAACAGTGGATATCAGACCTTGTTTACAAGTACAACAGTGGATACTTAGATTCTTGTTTACAAGTACAACAGTGGATATCAGACCTTGTTTACAAGTACAACAGTGGATATTAGATTCTTGTTTACAAGTACAACAGTGGATATCAGACCTTGTTTACAAGTACAACAGTGGATACTTAGATTCTTGTTTACAAGTACAACAGTGGATATCAGACCTTGTTTACAAGTACAACAGTGGATACTTAGATTCTTGTTTACAAGTACAACAGTGGATACTTAGATTATTGTTTACAAGTACAACAGTGGATATTAGACTTTGTTTACAAGTACAACAGTGGATACTTAGATTATTGTTTACAAGTACAACAGTGGATACTTAGATTATTGTTTACAAGTACAACAGTGGATACTTAGATTATTGTTTACAAGTACAACAGTGGATACTTAGATTATTGTTTACAAGTACAACAGTGGATATCAGACCTTGTTTACAAGTACAACAGTGGATACTTAGATTCTTGTTTACAAGTCACAACAGTGGATATCAGACCTTGTTTACAAGTACAACAGTGGATACTTAGATTCTTGTTTACAAGTACAACAGTGGATATCAGACCTTGTTTACAAGTACAACAGTGGATACTTAGATTCTTGTTTACAAGTACAACAGTGGATATCAGACCTTGTTTACAAGTACAACAGTGGATACTTAGATTCTTGTTTACAAGTACAACAGTGGATACTTAGATTATTGTTTACAAGTACAACAGTGGATATTAGACCTTGTTTACAAGTACAACAGTGGATACTTAGATTCTTGTTTACAAGTACAACAGTGGATATCAGACCTTGTTTACAAGTACAACAGTGGATACTTAGATTCTTGTTTACAAGTACAACAGTGGATATCAGACCTTGTTTACAAGTACAACAGTGGATACTTAGATTCTTGTTTACAAGTACAACAGTGGATATCAGACCTTGTTTACAAGTACAACAGTGGATACTTAGATTCTTGTTTACAAGTACAACAGTGGATACTTAGATTATTGTTTACAAGTACAACAGTGGATATTAGACTTTGTTTACAAGTACAACAGTGGATACTTAGATTATTGTTTACAAGTACAACAGTGGATACTTAGATTATTGTTTACAAGTACAACAGTGGATACTTAGATTATTGTTTACAAGTACAACAGTGGATACTTAGATTATTGTTTACAAGTACAACAGTGGATACTTAGATTATTGTTTACAAGTACAACAGTGGATACTTAGATTCTTGTTTACAAGTACAACAGTGGATATCAGACCTTGTTTACAAGTACAACAGTGGATACTTAGATTCTTGTTTACAAGTACAACAGTGGATATCAGACCTTGTTTACAAGTACAACAGTGGATACTTAGATTCTTGTTTACAAGTACAACAGTGGATATCAGACCTTGTTTACAAGTACAACAGTGGATATTAGACCTTGTTTATAAGTACAACAGTGGATATCAGACCTTGTTTACAAGTACAACAGTGGATAGTTAGATTCTTGTTTACAAGTACAACAGTGGATACTTAGATTCTTGTTTACAAGTACAACAGTGGATATTAGACTTTGTTTACAAGTACAACAGTGGATACTTAGATTATTGTTTACAAGTACAACAGTGGATACTTAGATTATTGTTTACAAGTACAACAGTGGATACTTAGATTATTGTTTACAAGTACAACAGTGGATACTTAGATTCTTGTTTACAAGTACAACAGTGGATATCAGACCTTGTTTACAAGTACAACAGTGGATACTTAGATTCTTGTTTACAAGTACAACAGTGGATACTTAGATTCTTGTTTACAAGTACAACAGTGGATACTTAGATTCTTGTTTACAAGTACAACAGTGGATATCAGACCTTGTTTACAAGTACAACAGTGGATACTTAGATTCTTGTTTACAAGTACAACAGTGGATACTTAGATTATTGTTTACAAGTACAACAGTGGATATTAGACTTTGTTTACAAGTACAACAGTGGATACTTAGATTATTGTTTACAAGTACAACAGTGGATACTTAGATTATTGTTTACAAGTACAACAGTGGATACTTAGATTATTGTTTACAAGTACAACAGTGGATACTTAGATTATTGTTTACAAGTACAACAGTGGATACTTAGATTATTGTTTACAAGTACAACAGTGGATACTTAGATTCTTGTTTACAAGTACAACAGTGGATATCAGACCTTGTTTACAAGTACAACAGTGGATACTTAGATTCTTGTTTACAAGTACAACAGTGGATATCAGACCTTGTTTACAAGTACAACAGTGGATACTTAGATTCTTGTTTACAAGTACAACAGTGGATATCAGACCTTGTTTACAAGTACAACAGTGGATACTTAGATTCTTGTTTACAAGTACAACAGTGGATATCAGACCTTGTTTACAAGTACAACAGTGGATACTTAGATTCTTGTTTACAAGTACAACAGTGGATACTTAGATTATTGTTTACAAGTACAACAGTGGATATTAGACTTTGTTTACAAGTACAACAGTGGATACTTAGATTATTGTTTACAAGTACAACAGTGGATACTTAGATTATTGTTTACAAGTACAACAGTGGATACTTAGATTATTGTTTACAAGTACAACAGTGGATACTTAGATTATTGTTTACAAGTACAACAGTGGATACTTAGATTATTGTTTACAAGTACAACAGTGGATACTTAGATTCTTGTTTACAAGTACAACAGTGGATATCAGACCTTGTTTTCAAGTACAACAGTGGATATTAGACTTTGTTTACAAGTACAACAGTGGATATCAGACCTTGTTTACAAGTACAACAGTGGATATCAGACCTTGTTTACAAGTACAACAGTGGATATCAGACCTTGTTTACAAGTACAACAGTGGATATCAGACCTTGTTTACAAGTACAACAGTGGATATCAGACCTTGTTTACAAGTACAACAGTGGATATCAGACCTTGTTTATAAGTACAACAGTGGATATCAGACCTTGTTTACAAGTACAACAGTGGATATCAGACCTTGTTTACAAGTACAACAGTGGATATCAGACCTTGTTTACAAGTACAACAGTGGATATCAGACCTTGTTTACAAGTACAACAGTGGATATCAGACCTTGTTTACAAGTACAACAGTGGATATCAGACCTTGTTTACAAGTACAACAGTGGATATTAGACTTTGTTTACAAGTACAACAGTGGATACTTAGATTATTGTTTACAAGTACAACAGTGGATACTTAGATTATTGTTTACAAGTACAACAGTGGATACTTAGATTATTGTTTACAAGTACAACAGTGGATACTTAGATTATTGTTTACAAGTACAACAGTGGATACTTAGATTCTTGTTTACAAGTACAACAGTGGATATCAGACCTTGTTTACAAGTACAACAGTGGATATTAGACTTTGTTTACAAGTACAACAGTGGATACTTAGATTATTGTTTACAAGTACAACAGTGGATACTTAGATTATTGTTTACAAGTACAACAGTGGATACTTAGATTATTGTTTACAAGTACAACAGTGGATACTTAGATTATTGTTTACAAGTACAACAGTGGATATCAGACCTTGTTTACAAGTACAACAGTGGATATCAGACCTTGTTTACAAGTACAACAGTGGATATCAGACCTTGTTTACAAGTACAACAGTGGATATCAGACCTTGTTTACAAGTACAACAGTGGATATCAGACCTTGTTTACAAGTACAACAGTGGATATCAGACCTTGTTTACAAGTACAACAGTGGATATCAGACCTTGTTTACAAGTACAACAGTGGATATCAGACCTTGTTTATAAGTACAACAGTGGATATCAGACCTTGTTTACAAGTACAACAGTGGATATCAGACCTTGTTTACAAGTACAACAGTGGATATCAGACCTTGTTTACAAGTACAACAGTGGATATCAGACCTTGTTTACAAGTACAACAGTGGATATCAGACCTTGTTTACAAGTACAACAGTGGATACTTAGATTATTGTTTACAAGTACAACAGTGGATATCAGACCTTGTTTACAAGTACAACAGTGGATATCAGACCTTGTTTATAAGTACAACAGTGGATACTTAGATTCTTGTTTACAAGTACAACAGTTTATCTCATTGATTTTGTTGTTATTACGAAGAATAAAAAATTATTGAAGGAGAATTAAGAATAATAATGCAATACAACTCAACTGGAATTTCTTTCTAAAATAATAAAACATATAAATACTGCTGAGGCACAGTAGGACAGTACCTCATTTATATCTGAACCTCATTCCATTGCTGTCTCACTGTATTCCCACCCCATGATGTACCACTATACCCCACACCATGTTATCCTACTGTATTCCCATCCCATGATGTACCACTATACACCACACCATGTTATCTCACTGTATTCCCACCCCATGTTGTACCACTATACCCCACACCATGAAGTCTCATTGTATTCCCATCCCATGATGTACCACTATACACCACACCATGTTATCTCACTGTATTCCCACCCCATGTTGAACCACTATACCCCACACCATGACGTCTCACTGTATTCCCACCCCATGTTGTATAACTATACCCCACACCATGTTATCTCACTGTATTCCCACCCCATGTTGTACCACTATACCCCACACCATGTTATCTCACTGTATTCCCACCCCATGTTGAACCACTATACCGCACACCATGTTATCTCACTGTATTCCCACACCATGTTGTGTAACTATACCCCACACCATGTTATCTCACTGTATTCCCACCCCATGTTGTACCACTATACCCCACACCATGACGTCTCATTGTATTCCCACCCCATGTTGTATAACTATACCCCACACCATGTTATCTCACTGTATTCCCACCCCATGTTGTACCACTATACCCCACACCATGTTATCTCACTGTATTCCCACCCCATGTTGTATAACTATACCCCACACCATGACGTCTCACTGTATTCCTACCCCATGTTGTATAACAATACCCCACACCCTGTTATCTCACTGTATTCCCACCCCATGTTGTACCACTATACCCCACACCATGTTATCTCACTGTATTCCCACCCCATGTTGAACCACTATACCCCACACCATGTTATCTCACTGTATTCCCACTCCATGTTGAACCACTATACCCCACACCATGTTATCTCACTGTATTCCCACCCCATGTTGAACCACTATACCCCACACCATGTTATCTCACTGTATTCCCACCCCATGTTGAACCACTATACCGCACACCATGTTATCTCACTGTATTCCCACACCATGTTGTATAACTATACCCCACACCATGTTATCTCACTGTATTCCCACACCATGTTGTACCACTATACCCACACCATGTTATCTCACTGTATTCCCACACCATGTTGTACCACTATACCCACACCATGTTATCTCACTGTATTCCCACACCATGTTGTACCACTATACCTCACACCATGTTATCTCACAATGTCGTACATTGTGCTGTGCTGGTTCTGTACATTTTATCAAAAAATAATCCACAAATTTTCAGCTAAATTTTTTCTGGTGGATTTAAACAACAGTTTTAGATTTATTCCAGTTACTAATAGCAATATAAACAAGAAATTTAACATGAGGTTCAGAAAAGGACCAACAGCTGGAATTATTAATAGCTGGTAACAAATTGACTGGTATGATGGAATCATTTACACTGCAAGCATTAACGGGCAGTATTAAGCAAGAGAAACTAATGGTTTGTATCTCTGTTACCTAGGCCTCGCTAAACCAAATTCATTCCTACCTTTCTGGAGCAAATCTAGAGTGCAAATTTTAAATACAATACATTATAGGCCATCTGTGGTACAGTGTGCATAATTGGGTTGACCCAAACGAGCCGTTTTTAAATACATTACAGACACATTGCGGAGCAAATATACAATGTGCATGGTTCAAACAGAATGCTTTATAGGTCATCACTGACATATCTACAGTATTTGTTGTTCAAATAGAACACATTATAGTACAGAAAACATTATTAAAAAAAACACTTTATAACCCATTGTGGAGGAAATAAATACAGTGTGGATTGTTTAAATAGACCACATTATAGAATCGTTGTGGAGCAAATATACACTGTACATTGTTTAAATAGAACACAACATAGAGCATCTCTGAAGCAAAGATACATCACGTATAGTTTAAATAGAACACATTATAGACTATCTGCGAAGCAAATTTATACTATGTATTCTTAAAATGGAACACATTATATATCGTTTGCGGAGCAAATATACAGTATCTATAGTTTAAATAGAAACATTATAGGCCATCTGCGTTACAGTATACATTATTTAAAAAGAACATATTACACACCCATTGTGGAGCAAATATACAGTGGGCATTGCCCAAATAGAACACATTAAAGACACATTGTGGAGCAAATATACAATATGCGTTGTTTAAACAGAATACGTTATAAGCCATAACTGAAGCAAATATACAGTATGTATTGTGTAAACAGAACACATTATAGACCCTTTGTAAAGCAAATATACAGTATGTATTGTGTAAATAGAACACATTACAGGCCATCTGTGGTATTGTATACATTATTAAAAAAATTAAATCACACACCATCTGCGAAACAAATATACAGTATGTGTTGTATAAATATGAGACATTATAGAAACTTTGTGGAGGAAATATACAATATGTATTGTTTAAATAGAACACATTATAGACCATCTGTAGTACAGTATACGTTAAGTAGAACACATTATAGACCATCTGTAGTACAGTATACGTTAAATAGAACACATTATAGACCATCAGTTGTACATAATACATAAAGTAGAACACATTATAGACCATCTGTGGTACAGTATACGTAAAATAGAACACTTTATAGACCATCTGTGGTACAGTATACGTTAAATAGAACACATTATAGACCAACTTTGGTACAGTATACGTTAAATAGAACACATTATAGACCATCTGTGGTACAGTATACGTTAAACAGAACACATTATAGACCATCTGTGGTACAGTATACGATAAACCGAACACATTATAGACCATCTGTGGTACAGTATACGATAAACAGAACACATTATAGACCATCTGTGGTACAGTATACGATAAACAGAACACATTATAGACCATCTGTGGTACAGTATACGTTAAACAGAACACATTATAGACCAACTTTGGTACAGTATACGTTAAATAGAACACATTATAGACCATCAGTTGTACATAATACATAAAGTAGAACACATTATAGACCATCTGTGGTACAGTATACGTAAAATAGAACACTTTATAGACCATCTGTGGTACAGTATACGTTAAATAGAACACATTATAGACCAACTTTGGTACAGTATACGTTAAATAGAACACATTATAGACCATCTGTGGTACAGTATACGTTAAACAGAACACATTATAGACCATCTGTGGTACAGTATACGATAAACCGAACACATTATAGACCATCTGTGGTACAGTATACGATAAACAGAACACATTATAGACCATCTGTGGTACAGTATACGATAAACAGAACACATTATAGACCATCTGTGGTACAGTATACGTTAAACAGAACACATTATAGACCAACTTTGGTACAGTATACGATAAATAGAACACATTATAGACCATCTGTGGTACAGTATACGATAAACAGAACACATTATAGACCATCTGTGGTACAGTATACGATAAATAGAACACATTATAGACCATCTGTGGTACAGTATACGATAAACAGAACACATTATAGACCATCTGTGGTACAGTATACGTTAAACAGAACACATTATAGACCAACTTTGGTACAGTATACGATAAACAGAACACATTATAGACCAACTTTGGTACAGTATACGATAAACAGAACACATTATAGACCAACTTTGGTACAGTATACGTTAAACAGAACACATTATAGACCAACTTTGGTACAGTATACGTTAAACAGAACACATTATAGACCAACTTTGGTACAGTATACGTTAAACAGAACACATTATAGACCAACTTTGGTACAGTATACGATTGTCCTTCCTTTGTCTGTTTTCATAATGAGAAAATCATTAAACAACATAAGTTGGCTTTTTTTCTTTTAAGTAACATTTTTGTTGTTATATTTAAACAAATTATTTTTATGACTAGTCAAAGATATTTCATCAGTTGTTATTTTGAGATCATTAAGGCTGCTTCCCCATTATGTGACATTACGAACAAGAATGTATCTTTCTTGTTGGTAATGTTGATTTTTAAGGGACTTAATCTTCTATGTAATAGTCATAATAAGATGATTAGTTTGTGTACGAAATGTTTCAGTAAGTTATCTGTAAAATATTTCCTTGAGTGGCAAAATGTAACTTGTTTTGTATAATTAATACAGAACATTTTGCTTCACAGTAAGTTGTTGTACTGTAATGTTAATAAACAAAGTACCAGTTAGACACAAAAATAGTCTATTAAAACTGAATGTGTATTGGTATTTGTAGACGAATCAAATACAAGTCCACTTTGAGTGAGTATTGGTGGAAGGTAAGATGGCAAGACATTGTGTTTCCAGACAAAGTGAACAAAAAATCTGTCACGAGCCTGCCGCGTGGTGATGAAGTAACGAAGTCTTTGGTAAGGTCTAAGTCAAAATTGTTTTAATAAATTCAAAAATCCTTTAGTGTTGTAATAAATATATTTCGTAATGCATAGTATTGCAAAGCAATTCACGGACTAATAACATAATAGTCTAGTTCAATGTCGTCTTATATAATGAAGACAATATTATTTAAATATCTGTACAAATTGTCTTCAGTTAACAATAACACAGAATCTTGACAAATGGGTTCTCAGTGACACTGAGATAAATTTGACGGTTACGACAATAAACTCTGGGTTTTAACACCCGTGGTAGTACATCACAGATAGCCATGCATAACTTTGTGGCTAACTATAAAATTATTGTTGTTTTGAATTTAGCACAAAGCTACACAATGGGCTATCTGTGCTCTGCCCACCACGGGTATCGAAACCCAGATTTTAGCGTGTAAGTCCGCAGACATACTGCTGAGCCACTGGGGGGCTAGCTAACTATAAAGAAATAAATCGCATTTTTTATGGCGGACCAAAATGAGTAAAAATAAATGAAAACTCAAATTCTAATTTAAAATGAGAATAATTATAAAAACTATATATATCGTTCTAAGGATTTTAATCTAACCAGTTTAATATCTCGTTATCAATCAGAGAGCTGGCGATCGGTTTACAAAGTTAAAATGATAAAATTCAGTGTTCGATATATACAGTGTGCAGAGAGCACATAGGTCATTGCGTAACTAAAACAATGCAAACCAAGACATATTTTTATACAAAAATTATATCATTCATCACATTAGATTTAATATATATATATATATTAGCATTTATACTATGTAGGCAGGCTAGTTACTAATAAAGTTATGTTTAACTAGCAAGCTGATTCACATGTATGATATATAAACATTATAAATGATATAGACATTATGTAACGAGTAATAAAGTTCACAATATCGGGAATGGTTTTTATTTGTAACAGATACAAGTAAAATAAACTTATAAACATTCGTTTTGGAATTAGAAAGTAAAGTTCACTTGTTCTTCTCAACCACCTCCAGATCCTGGAGTGCTGGAGTTATCATAAAGTTAGCTGTTTATTAAACTAATAACCTAACACTCAATAACAGACCAGCCACTGAAAAGATAACTGTTTATTAAACTAATAACCTAACACTCAATGACAGACCAGCCACTGAAAAGATAACTGTTTATTGAACTAATCACACTGCACAACAAAGTTTTTGCTTCTTCAACACTGTTGGATGTTTCTTGTACATTCTTGGCTGCTGATCACGAAAATCACATCCACATTTGCCCATCACGTACCATTTAATTGAAATCTTCAGTTTTGCTACAATGGAAAAACAATATCAGGACAACTGGAATCCGTCAATGGTTGCTGACTACTGTTGGACACTGCAACGTGATGCACCGGACATTGAATACAAACAAAAATCAGGAGAAGGACACTTAATTATGTTGAATTTAACAGCGTATTAGAAACATAAACGCAATTAAATACGTTATTGACGGTAAACAGTTATCTGTCTATTTCTCAGAGTTCCAACGTGATGAAGCAAAACTAAAACTATATTTATGCATACCCACTAGGTACCTGTCAGAATCAGCAAAAACGTTTTGGGGAGGAAAATGTTTGAAAACAATTGTTGTGCAGTGTAATCTAACACTCAGTAAAAGACTAGTTACTGTTCTGAACCTATTTTTAAACACTGTCACTAACTGCATAAGACATTAACAAACCACTTCTAAATCCGAATAAAAACGTTTTCACTACCATTTGCTAAACTTAACAGCAATGTCTTATACATGTTTGTGTTTATTTTAATCATGGTACTTCATATATTACAATATCCTCTAGCACCATCACGGTCTTCTTACAATATCCCCCAACACCATGATGGTCTTCTGGATATTACAGGATCCTCCAACACCATAATGGTTTTCTTACAGCATCCTCCAACACCATCATGGTCTTTCACATATTACAGTATCCTCGAACACTATAGTGATCTTCGACATGTTACAGTATTCTCCACCACCCTCATAGTCTTTCACATATTACAGTATCCTCCAACACCATGATGATCTCCTTACAATATTCTCCAACACCATGATGGTCTTCTAGATATTACAGTATCTTCCAACACCATAATGGTCTTCTTACAGTATCCTCCAACACCATTATGGTCTTTCACATATGACAGTATCCTCGAACATTGCAATGGTTTTTCACATATTACGGTATCCTCCAACACTATAACGGTTTTTCATATATTACAGTATTCTCCAACACCATAATGATCTTCTACATATTACAATATCCTCCGACACTAATTATCTTTCACATATTACAGTATCCCCTACCATCATCATGAGCTTCTCACAATATCCTCCAACACTATAATGGTTTTTCACATGTTACAGTATCCTTCAACACCATCATGAGACAATACACTTTTCACTGCACATTCCTTAAATTCCATCATTCCATAACATCATAATTTGGTCTACTTGTGATGCATTTCACAGACTGCTGTATACAATGATATTAAAGGTGGTCTATAGTACTGGTTACCTCTCTGACGGCTGTATACTTTGGTATTGGAGACTGTTTCTAGTAACACATGCTGTTCCACGGTTATATAGCATCTCTATCCTCCTATAGGTGCACCAGATAACTGTCTATATGAAACGTGTAATAAAGTTAAATGTATAAACGTAAACTATAAGCAATAGTTGAGACAAGTTGAAATCTGCTCATAATTCTATATAAGTATAGCACACTGTTCGCCTATGCCAATACGTTTGTAAAGCACACACACACGCAGTACCATCCGCCTTTAGAACCTTAATCACACAATGCACTTATGTAAATACTTTTCTTACTAACACAGCCTATCTATAGAACTTTTTACAGCCTATAATAACACGATCCGCCCATAGAAACTCTACCCAAAGTAAAATCATCTACCTTTGTAAAACATACACACAATACATTTGGTAAGACAATCCACCTATAGAAACATTACCCCAGTAACACCTATGATGAGTAACACTATTATATCACCACAAGGAACACACCTAGAGTGGCATTAGAACTATGATTTCACGTGACAGCCTTTATAACGGTCCCACACTTTGGAGTATGATTTTATTTGGAGATAGTGAAAGAGAGCGAGCCAAAGAACTTCAATATGTCACTACATTTTTATATCACTTTACAGATAAGTTCTGTCTTCTTGGTTTGGTAAATTCAAGGTTGGGAAAAAGTTTTCCCATTTGATTATACTACTAAGTCTGATTGTTTGTTGTAACAAGGCTGTCATTTGGTTACAGTTCAGAATTCTATTTTATTTATAAAATCTCACCTCTGGCACAGCGATATGTCTGCAAACTTACAACGTTGCGAAGCAGGTTTCGATCCTCGTGCTGGGTAAAGCAAATATAACCCCTTGTGTAACTTAACTACAAAAAAAGTCTTCATAACTATATGTTTAATTAAATAAACGTAATTAACAACTGATTTCAGTCAACAATATTTAACTAGTTTTTATTCCACATTTTCAGCCCTTCAGTGGACTTACAAGGCTAAATATCGGGTTTTACTACTCATAGTGGGCAGTGTACAGATAGCCTATTGTTTAGCTCTGTTTTGAACTGCACATAGGAAGACAAAACAAACCACATTTTCCAAATATGGATTCTTAGTTTTACTGTGAATGTCTGTACTTTTCATTTTTCTTAGATAGGACATATTGGAGTTTTAATATTTTAAGATAAATTGATATGTCCTTAAGTACTGATCTGAGTAACACAGATACTGCCTACATTCAACACGCATGCTCCCAGTACCGATCTGAGTAACACAGGTACTGCCTACATTCAACACGCATGCTCCCAGTACTGATCTGAGTAACACAGATACTGCCTACATTCAACACGCATGCTCCCAGTACTAAGAGTTTGTGACAGAATTCATATCTTAGTCAGTTATTTCTGAGACTAAATATTAGCTACCAGTTTGCAACTGAAGAAGAAATGTCCATCTTACAAAAGGTTACATAGTTACATCAGGTTATATAGTTTTATATTAGTTTAAAAGGATAAACTTTAGTTTTATAAAAGTGTTAATACCCATACCAATCGCCTTGAGAATACATCTTATTAGATTAAAGCTGTTTAGCTAAACTACCCACTAAGATAATTTGACAAATATTTATTATTTTTAGAATCTTACACACACATATTAACGTATTTATACGCAAATAATATAATATTCATTCAAACACACATCACTTACATCAGGGTAGAATGTTTCATTTGATAATTACAAACCTGTCCCAGTAGGATATTCTATAAAGAACACCAGTTTACAAGGTAGTTTTGTCCCAGTAGGATATTCTATAAAGAACACCAGTTTACAAGGTAGTTTTGTCCCAGTAGGATATTCTATAAAGAACACCAGTTTACAAGGTAGTTTTGTCCCAGTAGGATATTCTATAAAGAACACCAGTTTACAAGGTAGTTTTGTCCCAGTAGGATATTCTATAAAGAACACCAGTTTACAAGGTAGTTTTGTCCCAGTAGGATATTCTATAAAGAACACCAGTTTACAAGGTAGTTTTGTCCCAGTAGGATATTCTATAAAAAACACCAGTTTACAAGGTAGTTTTGTCCCAGTAGGATATTCTATAAAGAACACCAGTTTACAAGGTAGTTTTGTCCAGTAGGATATTCTATAAAGAACACCAGTTTACAAGGTAGTTTGTTGTCCCAGTAGGATATTCTATAAAGAACACCAGTTTACAAGGTAGTTTTGTCCCAGTAGGATATTCTATAAAGAACACCAGTTTACAAGGTAGTTTTGTCCCAGTAGGATATTCTATAAAGAACACCAGTTACAAGGTAGTTTTGTCCCAGTAGGATATTCTATAAAAAACACCAGTTTACAAGGTAGTTTTGTCCCAGTAGGATATTCTATAAAGAACACCAGTTTACAAGGTAGTTTTGTCCCAGTAGGATATTCTATAAAAAACACCAGTTTACAAGGTAGTTTGTCCCAGTAGGATATTCTATAAAGAACACCAGTTTACAAGGTAGTTTTGTCCCAGTAGGATATTCTATAAAGAACACCAGTTTACAAGGTAGTTTTGTCCCAGTAGGATATTCTATAAAGAACACCAGTTTACAAGGTAGTTTTGTCCCAGTAGGATATTCTATAAAAAACACCAGTTTACAAGGTAGTTTTGTCCCAGTAGGATATTCTATAAAGAACACCAGTTTACAAGGTAGTTTTGTCCCAGTAGGATATTCTATAAAGAACACCAGTTTACAAGGTAGTTTTGTCCCAGTAGGATATTCTATAAAAAACACCAGTTTACAAGGTAGTTTTGTCCCAGTAGGATATTCTATAAAAAACACCAGTTTACAAGGTAGTTTTGTCCCAGTAGGATATTCTATAAAAAACACCAGTTTACAAGGTAGTTTTGTCCCAGTAGGATATTCTATAAAGAACACCAGTTTACAAGGTAGTTTACGTGATGAGGAAAAATCATGATTCCAATCAACGAAATTTTTGTAAAACGTACAACTGACTTCCTATTGTAAATTAAGAATTAAACCGAGTTAATCGTGAATTACTAACGAACAAAACCATATTTTAAGTCATTTAACTAGTTTTAAAAATACCCACTTGATATTATTTAAACTAAGAGAGGCTTTATCAAAAACACAAGAACTTCCTTAAACCATCGCTGATTAAACACTTCCATGAAGAATACTAAATCCGAAGTTCTTACACTTCATAAAGTGCGTCGTATTAAAACTAATTTAAATATACGGATCAGCAAGTCACGTGAAGACAGTTGATATAAAGTTTCGGTGGAACAGAGTGTATCAGAACTACATTATAATATTGTTTTGTTTCATGTAGGTAGTGTTGAGGCAAGCAAGCATACCACGCTTTTTCCTATACCCTTGATTAATCTATGAAAAATGTCAACATTTCTGCGTATATTGAGTGTTCTGTTCTTGATATAATGAAACTAGATCGGTCAATAAGAGTGTCACATGTCTCGTGGGAAAGACTACAGTAACGTCGAACACAGTGTGTTGAAAATGACAAGATACTCACGAATACATTTTCTCTTCTTTAAAGTAGACTGTTAGTCACGTAAGTAACTTTGCTTACATACCTTTACCAAAACGAAATATCCATACATTCAAATCAAAAAGATATGATAAAATCAAAGGTTTAAAATTTTCCAAACTTTGACATACTTTCTCTGTAGTGGAATTGGAAAAAAACAAAAGGGTATATGCAGTAGTTGGAGTGATATAAATCATCTGAACAGAGGAGTGTAACAAGTCGTAACTCAGACGTGATAAGCATCTTGTAACAGATAAACATAAAGGTCGGTGGGTGTCCGCGTGCCCCAGATAGCAGTTTGCAACATAATCTAGAAGGTCCTTGGTCTGTGAAAGCAACGTAAGTCTATTTCCATACTGTCCAGGAAAGGAAGATAAGCTTGAACAGAATAAATGACTGTAGGTGGTAACACTTGATGAAGTGTGAACACCTTTAACAATCTCGAGCCACTTTCTAAAGGTCAATGAGTGAAATGTTTCAAAAGTGGCATATGGCATGTTAGGAAAATTCGCTGCTTACTGTGTCGGTGACGAGAAGAGGTCAGGTCAATAAAAACAGGAGTGAAGCTGTTTACCATAATAATAATTAGTTTACTTAGTTGTTAAGAAAAACGGTATATAAACGGATACAACAATGTATATGTATATATATATATATTACACAACATTCTTGATGACGAGAAACCCACTTGAAATAAAAATGTGTCTCAAAACGGCTGGCTAACCTGAAAATTAACTGAAGATGACCTAGGAAGCTTGAAACGTTGTTCTCTACTTATCAACAAAAGTGTTAATACCTGAAAATTAACTGAAGATGACCTAGGAAGCTTGAAACGTTGTTCTCTACTTATCAACAAAAGTGTTAATACCTGAAAATTTACTGAAGATGACCTAGGAAGCTTGAAATGTTGTTC
Organism: Carcinoscorpius rotundicauda; assembly: GCA_011833715.1. Lineage (NCBI taxonomy): Eukaryota > Metazoa > Arthropoda > Merostomata > Xiphosura > Limulidae > Carcinoscorpius > Carcinoscorpius rotundicauda. Next base: position 7,304,720 of record CM022399.1, on the reverse strand, counting down.
TCTACTTATCAACAAAAGTGTTAATACCTGAAAATTTACTGAAGATGACCTAGGAAGCTTGAAATGTTGTTCTCTACTTATCAACAAAAGTGTTAATACCTGAAAATTTACTGAAGATGACCTAGGAAGCTTGAAACGTTGTTCTCTACTTATCAACAAAAGTGTTAATACCTGAAAATTAACTGAAGATGACCTAGGAAGCTTGAAATGTTGTTCTCTACTTATCAACAAAAGTGTTAATACCTGAAAATTAACTGAAGATGACCTAGGAAGCTTGAAACGTTGTTCTCTACTTATCAACAAAAGTATTAATACCTGAAAATTAACTGAAGATGACCTAGGAAGCTTGAAACGTTGTTCTCTACTTATCAACAAAAGTGTTAATACCCATATGTATTACACAACAGCTGCGTTAGGTGTGAACATTTCAAACAGTTCTAGCTCTAAAGAGCATTGTGAATCATTAATAGTCAGTCAGTCTTTAGTTATGAGTAGGCTTTTTGTAATGTAAGGTTCAAGGTTTGAAGATCCTGTAGTGATAATTAGTGAATGAAATATTGTGACCTGTGTCTAACGACAGTCGATAGTTTCCCATCTAAGTCTAAGAGATACCACATTACTACTTCTCAAGATATCACATTACTACTTCTCAAGATACCACATTACTACTCCTCAAGATATCACATTACTACTTCTCAAGATACCACATTACTACTTCTCAAGATATCACATTACTACTTCTCAAGGTAGCACATTGCTACTTCGTTTGTTTGTTTGTTTGTTTGTTTTGGAATTTCGCACAAAGCTACTCGAGGGCTATCTGTGCTAGCCGTCCCTAATTTAGCAGTGGGAAGGCAGCTAGTCATCACCATCCACCGCCAACTCTTGGGCTACTCTTTTACCAACGAATAGTGGGATTGACCGTCACATTATACACCCCCACGGCTGGGAGGGCGAGCATGTTTAGCGCGACGCGGGCGCGAACCCGCGACCCTCGGATTACGAGTGCACGCCTTAACGCGCTCGGCCATGCCAGGCCCCATTGCTACTTCTCAAGATATCACATTACTACTTCTCAAGATATCATATTACTACTTCTCAAGATACCACATTGTTACTTCTCAAGAGAGCACATTACTACTCTTAACAAGAAATAATTTTCACTTCTAACATGTCCCTAAAATAGCATTATTACCACTGTACAGATTTAATGTTCTCTCGACACGTTATGTTTTAAATGTTTAGTTTAACAAAGGATTTCATTACTGTATAGAACTATTCAGTGCATAACTTGTAAGAGGATTGGTTTAATAGATTGATGAACTGGAAATTATTAATGGTTGAAAGCTTCCTAAACATACATCTTAAAGTGATGAACGACATTATTGGTCGGAATAACAATGAAGAATCTTACATTTTAACTTTCCATCAGATACATTAGATTAGTTTATCAGATCGATCTAAAGTATGTCTGTTTTAAACTCTCCTATTGATTTTATCCTCACGTAACTCCTGTTTGAACAAGGAATTCATTGAAATACAATCTTTTACTTTATTATTTTTAGAATCCGACAACATCCAATGGCAGCTCACCACAAGATCTAACTGCAGTGAGTGGTGTGATAATTGGAATGTTTAAGGTAAGATCACTACTAGTATATTTATTTAAAGGTTCAAAGTACCACAGAAATTCGCTTCAGTGAGTGGTGTGATAACTGGAATGTATAAAGTAAGGCCAATGCCAGTAACAGTTCTTGATAGACACAGAGAAACCACTCTATAATAAATACCTGTAGCTCCGCTAGATAGAGGTACACAAGAATTACACGGATTATAACATTTTTATTTAGATATATTAAGAATTGTTAATAAGTAGTGGAGTGTGATAAATATGGGTTGTACAAAGTAAGGTCATTACTGATATATTTAGGGAGATTTTATTCTGTACAATGTTCCATATCTAATAGCATGATATGCTTATAGACAACAATAAATAAAAATCTATTTAACAAAATAATACTTGAAATATGAAACAAGTGACATTTATAGCAGGTTTTAGGTATGTTGGTTTTCCAATATTTCATCCTATAAAATGGATTTTTTTTTAATTATCAATTTATTAAGCTGCATACAATAGTTACATGGATAAGAAGAAAGTATAATAAAGCTGTGGAGAAATTATGTTCTCATATTAAATATAAATTAATCAGAATTTTTAATTATGTATTTTGTAGAAAACAACAACAACGTTTAATTATTCTCTTCTCATAGGGAAATAAAGTTGTGGTAAAACCACTACGTGTTAGCAAGCTGAATTTAACTCGCCAAGTAATGGTCGAATTGAAACAGGTCAGTTTATTACTGTTCAACTTTATATATACATATAAAACCTGCAGATATCTATATGATCATCCATTTCACTTTGGGACAGAATTTAGCCTAGGTTATAAACAACATGAAAGTTTAAAAACAGGTCTGATTACAAACAGCATGAAAGATTAAAACCAGGCCTGATTACAAAAAACATGAAAGTTTAAAGTCAGGCCTAACTAAAAACAGCATGAAAGATTTAAGTTAGGCCTATTTATAAAGATTATGAAAGATCAAAGACATTCTTGATTACAAACAATAAGAAAGATTAAATTCAGACCTGATTACAAACAACATGAAAGTTTAAAGTCAGGTCTGATTACAAAAAAAAAACAACATGAAAGTTTAAAGCCAGGCCTAACTAAAAGCGACATAAAAGATTAATGTTAGGCCTAATAATAAAGATTATGAAAGATCAAAGATCCTAATTACAAACAATATGAAAGATTAAATTCAGACCTGATTACAAACAACATAAATATTAAAGACAGTCCTGATTACAAACAATGTGAAAGATCAAACACATTCCTGATTAAAACAACATGAAAGGTTAAAGTCAGGTCTGATTACAAATAACATGAAAGATCAAAGACACTCCTGATTAAAAAACATGAAAGATCAAATACAGTCCTGATTACAAAAACATGAAAGATCAAAAACAATCCTGACAAGAAACATCATGGAAGATTAAAGTCAGTTCTGATCAAAAACATGAAAGATCAAATAGAGTCCTAACTACAAGCAGCATGAAAGATTAATGTGAGGCTTGCTAACAAACAACATGAAAGATCAAATACAGTCTTGACTACAAGCAGCATGAAAGATTAAAGTGAGGCTTGCTTACAAACAACATGAAAGATCAAAAACAGTCCTGATTATAAACAGCATAAAAGATCGAAGACAGTCCTGATCAAAAACAACATAAAAGATGAAAGTCAGTCCCATTTATTAACTTTGAAAAATCAACACATGCTACCAAATCATGCAAAGCACGTGTTAGCAAAGAAATTTGAAGATCATGGTTAATTTTTATCATTAAATATATTGTAACATATTGTTCTTATTGTTCACAACATTAAAGATATTGAAACATATTGTTCTTACTACTCAATAAATCGAAAGACTAGGTTTACTCCCAGGTCACCGATGCCCAAGATCAACAAGACCTCTAATGATATTTATAGATTAGAGTCAATACTGACTACAACCACATCAAAACTAAATCTGTAATGATTATAAACGAGGAACGAACCCAAAATGAAACACTGATTTTAAAATTCACCAAAAGACATGATTAGTTCGTGTATAATCAGCGACAGTCTTAATTACTGTCAATATTAAGAAATAAAATGGAACCAACCTTAGTTAGTAGTTGCAGTAAAAGAGTAGGGTGGACAGACAACCTGCACAGATAAGTGATAAATTTATATCAAATATAATCTAAAGAATACTTGCACTTGAATAAAAAATTAACACAAAGCTCAAACACAATTTTTGTTGTATTTGTGTTTCTTACCCTGTAGATTGGAGAACTAACTCACGAGAACCTCGTACGTTTCATAGGGATGTGCATTGACGAGCCACATTACGCTCTTCTCACGGAACACTGTATTCGAGGAAGTCTTCGGGTAGGAGTGGTTTCTGGTCATGTGTTAACAAATCAGACATTGCTAGTTTTACAACACCTCATTGTGGTCTAGGCCATACAAGTCCGTTGAATTGATACAACTAACCTGACTTTTTGATAGATGTCCAACCATACTTTGTTAAATTGAAACCTTATTTATTTACCTTTGTTATCAGCATATCTTTTCTAGTTGCTTTAGTTCTATAAACATTTAAAAATGTTTTTGATTGTTTAGTGTCATGTCAGACACATGTGGTGTAGAAAATTAAAAACAATCTTGTTTTTTTGTTGCTTCAGTAACATATACAAAATCATTTCAATTCATTCTTAGCTGACCATTTATGACACTCTAAATGAAACAGTTGACCAAGGAAGAAAGATCATAGGCATCGCTGTCAACTGTTTGGTCAAGAGACCTGGAAGGATGAGGATCTCAGGGTTCTTTCTTGGTTCTTGTCCACTTGTCTGGTTGCTTGTTGTTGTCCGATGAGGCCCACATTGTTCTATAATGTTGTTAAGTCTAAACTGTTCCTTAATATTGTTTAATCTTCAGTCCAAGCAAATATATTCTCGAATATTGTTCAATCTAAGATATGTTAAGCCAATACTGTTCTTTAATGTTGTTCGATCAAAGAAGATCTGTTAAGCCTATGTTGTTCTTTAATGTTGTTTGATCTAAGATCTTTTAAGCCCACACTATTTTAATGTTGTCTGATCTAAGATTTGTTAAGCCCACACTATTTTTAATGCTGTGTGAACTAAGAAAATCTTTTAAGCCCACAATGTTCTATTATGTTGTGTGAGCTAAGATCTGTTAAGCCCACAGTGTTCTTTGATATTTTTCGATCTAAGGAGAACTGTTTTAACAATATGCCACTTGACAGATGTCAATCAATGCACTAATGTCCATGTTCAAGCCATGTATAATATATATGTAAATTTTCTGTTTTTACTAACAAATACTTAATTCTTTATTGATTTCTATGAACATATAGACTTGTACTTACAAACAATTCCATGATTGCCGATAAAATGTATACTACTGACTTTAATTTTACTTAAATTTCCTTTTAACAATATATCAAATTCAGTAGTAGTCATCCAGTGGTATAATGAATTTGCTATATTTAATGGTGACGTCTACTTTCATTATATATATATATAAATAATAAAGATTTTCAAGGTGTTCAGTGAAATGTTTTTGTTCAGATATTTCTTGAAATAATCTGTTGATCTGTTAATAAGTTTGTCATGGCCTGGCATCGCCGAGCGCGTTAAGGCGTGCACTCGTAATCCGAGGGTCGCGGGTTCGCGCCCGAGTCGCGCCAAACATGCTCGCCCTCCCAACCGTGGGGGTGTATAATGTGACGGTCAATCCCACTATTCGTTGGTAAAAGAGTAGCCCAAGAGTTGGCGGTGGGTGGTGATGACTAGCTGCCTTCCCTCTAGTCTTACACTGCTAAATTAGGAACGGCTAGCACAGATAGCCCTCGAGTAGCTTTGTGCTAAATTCCAAAAAACAAACAAACAATAAGTTTGTCTTAGAATTTAGGGATCTTTACACAGTTGTACCAAAATGTCGCTATTGTGGTTCTAGGAAATATGCATGCTTTCTCATTCTCTGTAGTTTATTTATTTATGTTTTAGTTACATTTAACAGTATTGGGAAGGCATAGTACTGGACATATTACGTTTTAAGTATGTTTTGTGTTGTTGTGTCCCTGCTGTTTCAAGTTAGTTGCATGTAATTAGCTCTTTGTTGGATTCCATTTATAATTTTACATATATGTTTGAATCATCGGTTACACCCAGGAATCTGGTTAATGTGGCTACATGGAGAAGGTTTGTCAGGAATTGCTTCTACTGTTACTGAATCCTAAATAACAACCCTTGTTATGTCATTGTTAGATTGTTACATTTTGTCCACTGTCTGCAGTTTTAATTAATATATCCTTTCTGTACAATGTCCAATTCATGGGTAATATTAACTCGTGTATTTTCACTTGCTTCGCTTCAATATGGTTGCACAATTAGTCCGTGTTCACAATGTAGTTCGACTTAGAGAAATCATATATACACAAACATATAATCTTATTTTTACAAACAAAATCCTTTTAAACTAGAGCTACGTTTATGCCTACAAATCAGTTAACCTGAAACTGTTCAGATACAATTTATTATTTATGGCGTTTAGACAGAGTAAAACTTCGGGCTAAGTCCATTATGTAATTCTCCAATTTACTCATCAATTCATTTGTATTAATACTTTTTTAATAAAATTGAAGCAAGTTTTCCAGGAGTTTGTCTTCTACTGTTGGTGTGTTTGAATAGTTGTACAGAAATATTGAGCTTGTTGACACATATATTCATGTTATATTCTCAGTCTGATCTTATGTTTGTTCTGTAAACGTTTAATATATGTTCCGGTGAAGTTTCTTGTTGTCAGTCAGACACCTAAGTTAACTCGTTTTCAACTTCTGAGTTTGATGTTAGTAATGTGTGGTATCGAGTTCCAGTCAAATGTAACACTGATAATTTTACTACCTGTAAGAGAGCTCCACATACATGATATTACCACTTGTAAGAGAGTCCATCCAAAATATAATTGTAGTATTAATTTGTTTGCTTTGTACGATTTTGTAAATAATGTGACTTTTGTTTTGTGTGCACTAATGTTAGCATTCCACTTACTGCAGTACAATTCTGTTTCGTTTAGTAGTGGTCGTATAAGTTTTTGTTCTTGGGTTTAGGACACTCTTCCAAATTATAACATCAGCTGTGAACTGTAAGCGAAAATTATGGTTTGGTTCTTTGAGAGGCATGTAGCTGACATACAAGATAAACAGGGTCGGAGTAAGTTTGGTTCTTTGAGAGGCATGTAGCTGACATACAAGATAAACAGGGTCGGAGTAAGTTTGGTTCTTTGAGAGGCATGTAGCTGACATACAAGATAAACAGGGTCGGACTAAGTTTGGTTCTTTGAGAGGCATGTAGCTGACATACAAGATAAACAGGGTCGGAGTAAGTTTGGTTCTTTGAGAGGCATGTAGCTGACATACAAGATAAACAGGGTCGGAGTAAGTTTGGTTCTTTGAGAGGCATGTAGCTGACATACAAGATAAACAGGGTCGGAGTATGTTTGGTTCTTTGAGAGGCATGTAGCTGACATACAAGATAAACAGGGTCGGACTAAGTTTGGTTCTTTGAGAGACATGTAGCTGACATACAAGATAAACAGGGTCGGAGTAAGTTTGGTTCTTTGAGAGGCATGTAGCTGACATACAAGATAAACAGGGTCGGACTAAGTTTGGTTCTTTGAGAGGCATGTAGCTGACATACAAGATAAACAGGGTCGGAGTAAGTTTGGTTCTTTGAGAGGCATGTAGCTGACATACAAGATAAACAGGGTCGGACTATGTTTGGTTCTTTGAGAGGCATGTAGCTGACATACAAGATAAACAGGGTCGGAGTAAGTTTGGTTCTTTGAGAGGCATGTAGCTGACATACAAGATAAACAGGGTCGGAGTAAGTTTGGTTCTTTGAGAGGCATGTAGCTGACATACAAGATAAACAGGGTCGGACTAAGTTTGGTTCTTTGAGAGGCATGTAGCTGACATACAAGATAAACAGGGTCGGAGTAAGTTTGGTTCTTTGAGAGGCATGTAGCTGACATACAAGATAAACAGGGTCGGAGTAAGTTTGGTTCTTTGAGAGGCATGTAGCTGACATACAAGATAAACAGGGTCGGAGTATGTTTGGTTCTTTGAGAGGCATGTAGCTGACATACAAGATAAACAGGGTCGGACTAAGTTTGGTTCTTTGAGAGACATGTAGCTGACATACAAGATAAACAGGGTCGGAGTAAGTTTGGTTCTTTGAGAGGCATGTAGCTGACATACAAGATAAACAGGGTCGGACTAAGTTTGGTTCTTTGAGAGGCATGTAGCTGACATACAAGATAAACAGGGTCGGAGTAAGTTTGGTTCTTTGAGAGGCATGTAGCTGACATACAAGATAAACAGGGTCGGACTATGTTTGGTTCTTTGAGAGGCATGTAGCTGACATACAAGATAAACAGGGTCGGAGTATGTTTGGTTCTTTGAGAGGCATGTAGCTGACATACAAGATAAACAGGGTCGGAGTAAGTTTGGTTCTTTGAGAGTCATGTAGCTGACATACAAGATAAACAGGGTCGGACTATGTTTGGTTCTTTGAGAGGCATGTAGCTGACATACAAGATAAACAGGGTCGGAGTAAGTTTGGTTCTTTGAGAGGCATGTAGCTGACATACAAGATAAACAGGGTCGGGCTAAGTTTGGTTCTTTGAGAGGCATGTAGCTGACATACAAGATAAACAGGGTCGGACTATGTTTGGTTCTTTGAGAGGCATGTAGCTGACATACAAGATAAACAGGGTCGGATTAAGCACACCTACTTGAGGGGCATCTGCCTCCGGAGTGCAACACTCGGAGTAGATGTCTTCAACATTCACTCTAATGCTTTTATTGTCCAGGAAGTTAGAAACCCAGCGAATAATTTCTATGAAACGATTTGGACAGATTATATCTCGTGTCCACACTTTACAACATGATTCTTAACATCTAGGAAGCATGTGACTGAACACTGTTTTTGTTAAAGTCATCTATTATTTCTTCAGTTAATCTAATCAGATGATTTGTTGGTGGTCTTTCTGTTAAAAAACGGTTTTGTATTTCCGAAAGTACTGATTTAGTTCAAATTTATATATCTATTATATATATATATATTTATATTCTAATTAGTTTTTCTACATTGCTTGATAGACTTATGTGTCTGTAGTTTTCAGAGTTATTTGCTGGTTTTACTTCCTTCTGGAACATAACACCATCAGTCTGTTTCCAAGCAGTTGGTATGTGTTCTGCATATCTGTATAGCTTTCGCGAGTATATCTGTTGAATTCTGGGGCCTTTATTTCGGTCCATTCTATTTTGTTTTGATCGTGACAAGTTCACAAGAGATTTGTCTCAAATGGCTAAAAGTAGACAAGTTATTCACTGGTCCAATAGAGTTAACCGTAAAGAGACTGAAAGGTGACCAGTTATTCATTGATCCAAGAGAGGTAACCGTAAAGTGACTGAAACCTGACAAGCTATTCACTGATCCAAGAGAGGTAACCGTAAAGTGACTGAAACCTGACAAGTTATACACTGATCCAATAGAGGTAACCGTAAATAAACTGAAAGGTGACAAGTTATTCACTCATCCAATAGAGAAAACCGTAAAGTGACTGAAAGGTGGCAAGTTATTCACTAGTCCAATAGAGAAAAACGTAAAGTGACTGAAACCTGACAAGCTATTCACTGATCCAAGAGAGGTAACCGTAAAGAGACTGAAACCTGACAAGCTATTCATTTGTCCAATAAAGACGACAAAACTGTTTAGGAAATTACACGGTTGTTGAAAGAGATAAAAAATGCTGTAGATCAAACCACAAAGAAGTTAACTACAGATAAATATATATAATGTACAGACTTTTGTCGATACAACGTTTCGGACAACGCCCTTCTTCAGGTATCACTAACAGAATAATAAATCCATAAAAAATAATAAATAGAATGCCATGTGACAATGTAATAAATGAACTATTAGAATGTTTACAAACACTTGAAACAACAGGAAGTTGTGTGTATATATATTCACATTTAAGTGTGCACGGACACCTAGTATCTATCCATATACATAAACATAAATACACCGCAGGATAGACTGATACATAATTAACTGTCTAAAACAATTTTAGCGTGAACAAAACTAAAGCGAAAATTATTACAAGAAACTGAAAATTCATTTAGCCCACTGAAAAGTTCCCGGGTTAAAATGTATTTTTTCTTACAATTTACGGTTATGTTTGTTTCTAGAGATCTTCTTCGAAACAAGTATTTTGAAGTGGTAAGAGATATGGTTATGCAAATTGTGTTGACACTTCAATATGTCATGCGACCTCCGATTTATAATGTTTTTGTTTAGAGATTTACTGTCCAGTTAGTGATACCTGAAGAAGGGTATTGACCGAAACGTTGTATCGACAACAATATATATATTAATATATGTATATATCTACAGTTAACTTCTTGGTGGTTTGACCTGCAGCATTGTTCTGTTATCACAATAAGGCGACATCCACTTCTCTGTGCACAATCAAGGCACCTAGTGTACGAACATCTGGGAAAAACAACAAAAATATGCATATATTACTTACCGTGTACTTGAATATGTCAGTTTGTAATATTATTTACCGTGTACTTGAATATGTCAGTTTTTAATCTTACTTACCGTGAAATTGAATATGTCAGTCTTTAATATTGCTTATCGTGAAATTGAATATGTCAGTCTTTAATATTACTTACCGTGAAATTGAATATGTCAGTCTTTAATATTGCTTACCGTATACTTGAATATGTCAGTTTTTAATATAACTTACCTTGTACCTGAATATGTCAGTCTTTAATACGACTTACCGTATACTTGAATATGTCAGTATTTAATACTACTTACCGTATACTTGAATATGTCAGTATTTAATACGACTTACCGTATACTTGAATATATCAGTATTTAATACGACTTACCGTATACTTGAATATGTCAGTCTTTAATACTACTTACCATATACTTGAATATGTCAGTCTTTAATACTACTTACCATATACTTGAATATGTCAGTCTTTAATACGACTTACCGTATACTTGAATATGTCAGTCTTTAATACTACTTACCATATACTTGAATATGTCAGTCTTTAATACTACTTACCATATACTTGAATATGTCAGTCTTTAATATTGTTTAAACTAAACGAACATCCTGATATATATAAAACCAGACACTAATAGTTTATGTTTTCTATAAAAGGACATGTTGGAAAAGGACGCCATGAATATCGACTGGACCTTCCGTTACTCAATGGTCAATGATATCCTGGAGGTATGTTCACCTCATGTTGAGTTATAGGTGTAACAGTGATTTACAGATTTAATATGGACATCTTTGATAAGTTATACGTCAAGCATTTATTTTATATAAAAACTGGTTACAAAAACAAATATTGAATCGTATTGCACTTTCATTCAGAACAAAACTGATATTTAAAGTTCATAGTACAATCTTTAATGCACAACAGCTGTCATCGAAAGTCTACAATATTAAACTGTCCTAGTAGTTGGTTAATTGATTCGATACTGAAAATTATTTACATATTCTTGTTTTGACATGTTTCTTTTTCGAACATTAAATAATTCTCGATTATTCTGAAAATCAAACAACTAGTTTAGTGAACTTACATCACGATTCCAATATTTTTTAGTATTACTAAGCCTTTACAACACAAAGTAGAGACCCATAAGAACAAAATAAGGTGTTATTAGGATTATGGTCAACAGTGTCTTCAGTTTCCATATTAAACTGATGATTCAATATAATATTCAAGCTGCGTTCAGTTGTATTAATAATAAATAATTATAACTAGACAATAATTTATACCAAAGTCCTTTCACATTCTTATCTGTTATGACAGTTGAATCTAATTATATTAATCAGTTAAGAGGAAGTATATAAATATAACTTTTACTCCGAGTTTTAGTTTAGTAATAACAATTGATTACATATGTTATACACAAAGAATCATTATATATTTTCTTAAGCCTCTATTTGTAAAATAGAATTTTTTTCTTTCTGTCTTTCTAGTTAGTTTCAATTTTTATTTATTTATAAATCATATTTATTCATGGTCAAGAATATATGAAAACAAGGCAGTACAACTCTGTTCCAAAATAAAGCCTGTAGTCTTTTCCATAATTACACTATACAGTATATTACAGCCATGAGTGTTTTCCATAATTACACTGTACAATATATTACAGCCAGTAGTCTTACCATAATTATACTGTACAATATATTATAGCCATGAGTGTTTTTCATACTTACTCTGTACAATATATTACAGCCATGAGACTTTTCCATAGTTACACTATACAATATATTACAGCCAGTAGTCTTTTCCATGATTACACTATATTATAAATAATTGTTTTTTTCTCATTAATCATTTCATGCAACTAGGCATGGCCAGATGGTTAAAGTCCTCGATTCGTAATTCGCGGGTTCGAATCCCCGTCACATCAAACATGCTGTATTCTTACACTGCTGACTTAGGGACGGCTAGCGCAGGTAGTCCTCGTGTAGCTTGCTTTGTGCGAAATTGAAAACAAACATTTTCATGTTTTAGTGATTTTTATAAAATATGAAGTAAAAAGCATGTTTCACTGGTGACAATCTCATCACCTAAAATCCTTTACATGAAAAAAAAAACCCAACAGAATAGCTGTTACAAATGTGTCGGTGCTCTAAACATTTGAACTTATGAAAGTTAGAACGTTGTAAATGAGATACGCAGATTTTATATTTATGTAACAATGGACATTATTTTGTTTATCGGTTCCGAATAACACGCGTTTGTTCGATAAAAAGACTTCTCTTAATATAACTGCACCCCAGTGGCTCAGCGGTATGTCTGCGGACTTACACGCTAAAATCCGGGTTTCGATACCCGTGGTGGGCTGAGCACAGATAGCCCATTGTGTAGCTTTGTGCTTAATTCAAAACAACAACAGCTTAATATAACTGTTAGGGCAAGTTATATAGTTAACTTTAACGTTTTACAGGGTATGAAATATATTATATAGTTAACTTTAACGTTTTACAGGGTATGAAATACATTCACGACAGTTTACTTGAATACCACGGTCGTCTTAAGTCGACCAACTGTGTGATTGACGGACGTTTTATGGTGAAAATCACTGATTACGGCCTGAAATATGTACACGAACAGGTCGACCTGGACACTGAAATAAATCCCAGTAAGTATTATGATGTTTATTTTAAAAGTACTTTAGTAGTTTGTTTGAATTTTTAAGCGCTTACTATACTGAGAAACAATTAGGGTGTAAGATAAAAAAGACCAAATATTAATTTCACTTTTACAATCCTTTTATCAATAAGCACTGTAATTCTTAATAATACAATATTAACAATGACTATTTCACAATACTGGATGAGGAAAACTAAAACTTATTGTACTATTTCAATAAATGTTCATCTAATTAAATAAGAGACAAGCGGAAAAACAAAAATAACAAGTCTTCCCGCTGTAATTATTTTACAGAACTATTGTGTCTGTGGTCACAATGATTCATTTATTGTACTTAAAACAATACTTGTATATGTTTATATAACGATGTGTTAATTTGGGTATATAATTATACTTGAGGAATAATCAATCTATACATTAATTTTAAACACTGACTAATAACAATTAACGCCATAACTTCTGATAATGTTCCAATGTTATGCCACTACGACTGATAATGTTCTAATGTTATGCCACTACGACTGATAATGTTCTCATTTTATATCACTATGACTGATTATGTTCTAATGTTACATCACTACGACCGACAATGTTCTAATGTTATGTCATTATGGCTGATAATGTTCTAATGTTATGTAAATACGAGTGATAATGTTCTCATTTTATATCATTATGACTGATTATGTTCTAATGTTACATCACTACGACTGACAATGTTCTAATGTTATGTAAATACGACTGATAATGTTTTAATTTTGAATGGAAGACACTTTAGGATTGGTTTATAATGTATCACATTTAATTAATGTTCCATTAGTACGCACGTGATTGAAGCGATACTAAATGTTTATTAGTGAACATTTACTGGTTAGTGTTGTGAATTCAGTAATGTTCTTTTACTACAGGACAGTGGTTTGAACATACATAATTATTCAAACATTACGACACTGTGGCATATCTTGTCATTATCTCATTTAGTTGTTATTATTAGACGACAGTGGTATGAACATACATAATTATTCAAACATTACGACACTGTGGCATATGTTGTCATTATCTCATTTAGTTGTTATTATTAGACGACAGTGGTATGAACATACATAATTATTCAAACATTACGACACTGTGGCATATCTTGTCATTATCTCATTTAGTTGTTATTATTACACGACAGTGGTATGAACATACTCCATGTTTCTTCGAAAACGATCAGTTGTCCTGTACGCTCTGCTAAGAATAAGAGAACAGAACAAGAGAGTGCTTCTGAAAGCTAACTATACTGCTACACATATACAGTCTTTGACATTCTCGATTCTATAATGTTCATGATTCGCATCAACATATTACACAACACCAGATCAAAGTGTTAATATAGTCTTAGCTGGACAATGTCCCTGCTGTGGCAGTTTCTATACAACATCCAAATGTGCTTATATCCGTTTCAATCCTGTTCTTAATGTTTTGACTGTACGTGGAAGGTTCTGTGTTAACTCAGTGGTGGTGATTTTGATGTGTCTTTCATGTGGCTTAAAGTAATGGCCAGTCTTCCTCACCAAATGTTCTAGTTACACAATGGAAACAAATTCTCGATTTCCTTGTGAATTTTGTACCAGTTGCAGAAATTTTGATTTGAGGACAAAGTTTTGGTTTAGCTAAGTTCTTCCAAAGTAATGGTTAAGGGAATAGAAGCCTATGTTAAGCAAGGACTTTGTTCAGTTCGACAGGTTAGGCGAGGACTTGTTATAGTTTGTTGTTGTTCAGAGCTTTTACAGAACTAGAGAAATACCAGGATTTCATCTGTTGCTCAGTATAGCTTTGTAAAGTCGGATTTCTTTTGTTTTATTCTGTACATGTTCTCCACTACGATACCCAAAGTAGCTATTTGCTATCATGAAGATGAGCTGATGTCTGGTAGGACAGTGAAATAGGGAATATTTAGTGATTTAGGTTGCTATACTCGCTTTTGAAAAAGGACACCAATGATATGTATATTACAGGAAATAATAAATCTCTACTGCAGGAAAAAGTATAATTTTTATATGAAACATGTAAATGTACAGCTTCAGTTAGAATATCTTCACACTTGTGAGAGAGTATCCTTGTTTACAATCTGAATACTTACAGGTTTCTTCAATACCTCATTTCTGTATTTGTTCATACGCTCACTGGCTCTTTTATTTTTATTAATAAGTTGATATACATGTCTTTTAATTGTTTATTTTTGTCTTTATATCATTTACAATTGTCATATCTGCTAGAATATTAAGTTTCGAATTTTCTTAACGGGTATTCCTACACCGCTCAAAACAATCAAGAAATAGCGAAATTTCTGCATTTGTACCATAAGGCATAACTAAACCATGTGATGGCTACTGTGGCTTCACACTTCTGCATCATAAATATAACATGAACAGTTATATCACTGAGCACGGAATTATGTACACCTGAAGCCTATCTGCATTGTAATTATGTGGTAATACTGTCTTTACAGCTCAATAAATAATCAGATGATGCTTGCAACTCACAACAGACAAGTTGTTCCCGGATGGACCAGCTGTAAATTTACAGTATTACAACTGTAAAACCCAAGATTGGATTACCTGTAGTTGGACAGAGTAGATAATCCAATGAACAAACGAACAAAGAAAACCTTAGATACCTACACAAGTTGCGCATCGATGTGATATATTTGAAATGATTAAACAGTGAAAATATCCATATCCTCACCTGACATTTGTTTTGTATAGAAAATAAACACAGGATTTGCTATTGTGCTAATTTTACAGTAACAGCTATACTTTGTGTTAGAATATTGAAATTAATTAATTATAAGTAGCGTAGTTTATAGAAAATATACAATTCACTTTAGTTGAAACATGTTCGTAATGTATTGACTAAATAAACTTTATTATTGGATACTTAGACAACATGAAACCATTGTTCTGAGAACTAGAATTATTATTAAAGAGTTAATTATATATAGTAATACGTTTTGTATCAAATCTCATTTTAGGATCCCTCTTTTGGATGGCTCCTGAACACCTTCGAGAGCCTTATCCAACCAAAACAGGTTCCAAAAAGGGTGACATTTACAGCTTTGCTATCATACTTCAAGAAATTATTACTCGATCTGGACCATTCAGGTTAGAGGAAAGACATGGAAACAACAAGGGAATCATTGATCCTGAAGGTTAGACACAAAATAATAAATACAAGATGAACATTATATGAAGTGCTGAAGGTTAAACACAAAATAATAAATACAAGATGAACATCATATGAAGTGCTGAAGGTTAAACACAAAATAATAAATACAAGATGAACATTATATGAAGTGCTGAAGGTTAAACACAAAATAATAAATACAAGATGAACATCATATGAAGTGCTGAAGGTTAAACACAAAATAATAAATACAAGATGAAAATTATACGAAGTGCTGAAGGTAAGACACAAAATAATAAATACAAGATGAACATTGTACAAAGTCCTGAAGGTTAGACACAAAATAATAAATACAAGATAAACATTATATGAAGTGCTGAAGGTTAGACACAAAATAATAAATACAAGATGAACATTATATGAAGTGCTGAAGGTTAGACACAAAATAATAAATACAAGATGAACATTATATGAAGTGCTGAATGTTAGTCACAAAATAATAAATACAAGATGAACATTATACGAAGTGCTGGAGATTAGACACAAAATAATAAATACAAGATGAACATTGTACGAAGTGCTGAAAGTTAGCTACAAAATAATAAATATAAGATGAACATTATATGAAGTGCTGGAGATTAGACACAAAATAATAAATACAAGATGAACATTATATGAAGTGCTGAAGGTAAGACACAAAATAATAAATATAAGATGAACATTATATGAAGTCTCATGTAAGTATGATTAATTTAAAGAAATGTGACTTTTAAACAGAAATTTTGAACCGTGTCAGAATGGGAACAACGCCACCATATCGCCCAGAAATCGCCTATGACGAGTGTTCAGCTGAACTGATGGACCTACTACGAGCCTGTTGGTCGGAACTACCGGGTTGTAGACCCAGTTTCGCCGATATTAAAGTGCAGTTCAAGAAAATTACGAAGTAGGTGGTAGATATAAAAGAAATATGAAAATAAGTTTTAGTTTTGAAGTTTATTTCAAAACTTTTATATGAATGTAACATTATTATTAAAGTTGAACTAACTCTGGATACAAATAATACTTTCGAGGGTTTTGTGGAAATCCTGAGTTTTTATTTTAATATCTTCGGTAAAGAATAGATCAGTTATTGTTTTCAAAAGAAAATCGAATCACTCTGGTCTATAGAGGCTTGAATGTGGTGTATTAGGTGGATTACGAATTTATTATACTATTTATGTATCATCTAGTAACCTATTTCTTAAACACTTTATTATACTATTTATGTATCATCTAGTAACCTATTTCTTAAACAATTTATTATACTATTTATGTATCATCTAGTAACCTATTTCTTATACAATTTATTATACTATTTATCGTCTACTAAACTATTTCTTTAAAAAAATTATTATACTATCTATGTGTAATCTAGTGACCTATTTCCTAAACACGTTATTAAACTATTTATGAATTACCTACAAACCTATTTCTTAAACAATTTATTATACTGTTTATGTAATATCTAGTAAAGTATTTCTTTAAAAAAATATTATACTGTTTATATAACCTATTTATCTGGTAACCTTTTCTTAAACAACTTATCATTCTGTTTATCTCTCACCTAATAAGCTATTTCTTAAAGATTGTTTTACATTGTTCATATATCATCTAGTAACATTTTCTTAGCTTATCATTCTGTTTATCTATCACCTAATAAGCTATTTCTTAAGGAACTTATTATACTCTTTCAGTATCCTCTACTAACTTATTTCTTCAAAAAATATAATACTGTTTATATCATCTAGTAACCTATTTCTTAAATAAATTATTACACTGTTCTTGTATCATCTGGTAACCAATTTTATAAAAAAATTATTATACTGTTTGTGTATCATCTAGTGACATTTCTTAAATAATTATTTAATATACTATTTGTGTATTGTCTAGTAACCCATTTCTTACACAATATATTATACTGTTTATATATCATACAGTAACCTATTCCTTAAAAAAATTATTATGCTGTTTATGTCTCATCTAGTAACCAATTTCTTGAAAAAATTATTATATTATTTATATATCATCTAGTAATGTGTTTCTTAAGCACATTATTACACTGCTTGGGTATAATCTGGTAACCTATTTCTTCAACTCCTTATTACACTGTTTATGTGTCATCTACTAACGTATTTCTTTAGCACTTTATTACAGTGTTTATGTATCATCTAGTAACCTATTTCTCAAACACTTTATTATACTGAATAAGTGTCCTTTAATAACCTATTTCCTAATCAAATTATTATACTGAATAAGTATCCTTTAATAGCCTATTTTCTAATCAAATTATTATACTGAATAAGTATCCTTTAATAACCTATTTCCTAATCAAATTATTATACTGAATAAGTATCCTTTAATAACCTATTTCCTAATCAAATTATTATACTATTTATGTATCCTTTAATAACCTATTTCCTAATCAAATTATTATACTATTTATGTATCCTTTAGTAACCTATTTCTTACACACTTTAGTATACTGCATAAGTGTCATCTTGTAAGCTATTTCTTAAAAACTTTATAAAACTATTTATGTATCATCTAATAACCTATTTCTTAAACACTTTATTATGCTATTTATGCATCTTTTAGTAACATATTTTAAGGCACTTCATTTCACTGTTTATGTATCATCTTGTAACCTATTTTTTTAAACACTTTTTTACATTGTTCATGTACCATGTAGTACTTATCATACTGTTTATGTATCATCTTGTAACCTATTTCTTAAAAAAGTAATTATACTCTTTATATCAGCTAGTAACCTATTGCTTGAAAGTTATTGTACAGTTTATGCATCACATAGTAACGTATTTCTTAAACACTTTAATATATTATTCACGTATCACCTAGTATCATATTTCGTAAACAAATTATTATAGTTTATGTATCATCTAGTAACCAATTTCTTACACAATATATTATACTGTTTATGTTTAATCTATTAATCCATTTCTAAAAAAATTATAACAACACTTTGTGCCATCTAATAACCCATTTCTTAAACTACTTATATTTTTATATATAATGTAGTAACCTATTTCTTAAACACTTTATTCTACTGTTTATGCATCATCTAATAATCTTTTTCTCAAATAAATTATTATACCATTTACAGTTACGACAGAAAGTGTTCGTACCCCTGCATCTCGAATGTTTTTGCTTGTAACTTAAAAAGTATGACGAGTAGGCCAATAGAAGTAAAATATATTATAAATATTACACTAACATACATTTACATAAATTTTTATGTAAATTAAACCACAAATAAACTGTTTATAAACAAATAACCAAAAATAGGAGGAGCAGAAAGTGTTCCTACAGTTCAAAACGTGTGACAAATCTGATATTCACGTGAAAATTTTGTTTAGTTTGGCGAATAAATTACATTATACCATTCCATAACTGGACACTGGGTTCATATTTATTGAACTTTAGCCAGCAAAAAATGTACTTCCAGCAATTTAGCGCCGTCTCCGTCATTATTTGCTTGGTCATCATGGCGAACACATAATGTGCCGAAATCTACTGTTCAAAGCATAATTGCCAAGTTTAAGCTCACAGATCAACTGCTAACTTCCCTCGTTCAGGACGCCCACCAAAATTCCAGAGAGAACCAAGAGGAAGGTTCTTAGAGAAGTTAGTAGGAACCCTCGTTTAACACGTAATGACATACAGAAACTGGTAAGGGAAACTGGGGTTAAAGTAAGCACCTCTACAGTTACGAACATGTTACACTCTTCTGGGTTCAAAGCATGCCGTCCTCATAGAACTCCATATTTAAAGCCTGTTCATTTAGAAGAACGATTGAGGTATGCTAGAAAGCATGTAGATAAACCCTTTACCAATTAGAAGAGTATTCTTTGGTCAGACGAGATTAAAATCGAGTTTTTCAGCCACAATGATGTTCGCTATATTTTCCGTAAGAAGGGGGAAAGAAATCTTCCAAAGAACACCGTCCCTACACTTAAACACGGAGATGGCTCGATCATGCTATTGGGTTCCTTCAGCTCTTCTGGCTTGGGCGTCGTTGGATCTTCTAGCACGACAATGATTCTAAGCACACATCAAAATATGTGCAATCCTGTTTGCTGAGAAACCATATAAGCGTTCTGGATTGGCCATCGCAGTCACCCGATCTCAACCCAATTGAAAACTTTGGGCATGAGTTGAAGACCAGGGTTTATCAGCGTCATCCGAAAAACTTGCAAGAGTTGGAGGCTTTCTGTAAAGAAGAACAGAAGAAAATACCAGTCGAATACTGTCAAACTATCATGGAGGGCTGTGAGAAGAGATTGCACCAAGTAATTCACCTGAAAGGCTACACAACTGACCATTAAATTAGACGCACGAACACTTTCTGCCCCCTATGTTTGATTATTTGTTTATAAACAGTTTACTTCTCGTTCAATTTACATCAAATTTATGTACATGTGTGTTAGTATAATATTTATAATATACTATGGTTTCATTATCCTAATCGTGATGCGTTTTAAGTTATGAGGAACAAAGTACTCACGACACGGGGTTACGAACACTTTCTGTCGTAACTGTATGTATCATATAGTAATATATTTCTTAAACACCTTATCATACTGTTCATATATCGTCTGGTAACCTGTTTCTTAAAGAATTTATTATACCATTTACTTTCAGCAATGATTTACTGATGTGTTGTACTGAAACTTGTCTTTATTACTGTGTTTACCTGAGAAACATAAGTAGTGATGCACCATGTGTTACCTTGTTAGTTTTCGTAGTGGATCTTTGAAGAAACTTTTCGATGCACTTGTGCAAAAGATCCGTAAAATGGTTTCAAATTTGTTCGCTTTAAATATTTGTATGGCATACAAGTTGACTGTGGAAAACATACAAAAAACATAATGAGGTTTTGTGATACAGAAACAGAGACGTGAATAGAATAATCAGTGTTTGAAATAGTGCTGGTGGATTACCTGCTAGTGTTGTGAACTGTTTATCTGGAATATTTCAGTTGTCACCTTGTGATGCTGATAACCAACTATTCATTAGAGAATCTTATGCGGTTATGTTGTAGGTTATTTACTAATCACTTTTCATCCAGTTATAGTCTGACATTTCAATTTTTCTTCAAATCATTATACAATACTAAGTAGAAAAAAGAAAGCAGAACATGAAATATGTAAGTTTGTGTCAGGGAATTTTATATACTACCAACAGAAACTAGCATATAGGGATAGTAAACTTTCCAGTCGAAACAACGGAAAATATTTCAAACTTTGCTTTTGTATTTCTCAAAGAGACACTTTTCTTCTATATAAGCAGTATAAGCGAATGTTGTCAACAAATTAATAGAAAATAAAAAAACTCCAAATTGTAGTATCTAATAAAATTTACTATGCAATTGGACATACAAAATTATCACATATTGTAGTTATAAGAATGTTATATACGTGACATCAGAAAGGTGGTTGTCCACTAAAAGTGTATATTGTACGATTTTAAACAATTGTTGGCACTTTTTTATAACTCAATGTTTCATAATTCTCAAAATTCACAGAAACAGCTGTATCAGTTCTGAAAACAAAACCTACATACTGCATGTATAAATACGTCTATAAATTTGTCTTTTATAACATAGTTTCAGAGGCGCTTCCAACAAAAACTTTCTTGATAACTTGTTGGCCAGAATGGAACAATATGCTAACAACCTCGAACAGCTGGTGGACGAGAAGTCTCAATCTCTTATTGAGGAGAAGAAGAAAACAGATGAACTTCTGGGTCAACTTCTACCAAGGTAAGGATAAACCTATAACTGGTTATAAGTAAATAGTGTGGATCCAAGGTTAGAACAACCTCATAACTAATAATTAGAGAATAGTGTGGGTCCAAGGTTAGAACAACCTTATAACTTGTAATTAGTGAATAGTGTGAGTCCAAGGTTAGTACAGCCTTATAACTGGTGATAAGTAAATAGTGTGGATCCAAGGTTAGAACAACCTCATAACTAATAATTAGAGAATGGTGTGGGTCCAAGGTTAGAACAACCTTATAACTGGTAATTAGTGAATAGTGTGAGTCCAAGGTTAGTACAGCCTTATAACTGGTGATAAGTGAATAGTGTGAGTCCAAGGTTAGTACAGCCTTATAACTAATAATTAGTGTTGTATTAATAATTGTTGTGCAGTGTTATTAGTGAAGAATGTTTGTATTACACAAGTTTAACACAACCGTATACTAGTTATTACTGAGTAATGTTGTGTATTACACAAGGTTAACACAACCATACACTGGTTATTACTGAGTAATGTTGTATATTACACAAGGTTAACACAACCTTATACTAGTTATTACTGAGTAATGTTGTGTATTACACAAGGTTAACACAACCATACACTGGTTATTACTGAGTAATGTTGTATATTACACAAGGTTAAAACAACCATATACTGTTTATTAGTGAGTAATGTTGTGTATTACACAAGGTAACATTGTGATGTCACACTTCATATTTTTCTGTACATGTGCACTCAGTGAATAAACACATATCAACAGAAATTAAATTCAAATGGTTTGACATTCTGTTCAAAGTAACCAATGAAAAGATATTACAATTGAAAGTGACACCTCCCAGTATCAAGATATGTCTCGTGACTTTCGCTTCTTGATACTCATGGTGGGCATGGTGCTTCAGTCTAAATAATCAATTTAAGGAGACTCTGGTTATTAATGAAAAAAAAAACACAACTATTATGTATACACTTTTAGCCTTGTGAAATTTTCATTAAATATAATAAAACATGTTGTAAAGTATAGTGTTATTTTTATCAAGTACGATAACAATACATTCTCTGATTAACTGCACTTGCCATAAGACATTAACATGAGGCCTATCATATCTTTTTAATAGTGAATCCTTATGTGGTCGCTTATGGTTTCTCAGAATATGATATTCTATAACATTTTATATTCGCTGTGTCCATTACGACAACTCATTTCACTTTCACCAGCACATCAGAAAGCACCAAACACAGTAGTGACGGAATACTATTTTACATTTACACTGATGTTTGAGAATCCCTAATAGACTAGATAACGAATGCAGTGTTAAAAGTATAATAGGCCCAATAGTGGTGTTTTATAACTACTATAATTAATTATAAGCAACAGTTGAACTGAGGCGGAACACCATTCCACTTCCAGCTTATTAAACTGTCCACTTTTCAGGAAGGATTCGATAAAATGTACAATAAATATTTACGGAAGCAACACATTAGAGGTGAAACTACTTTTTATTTTTTTTTTAAATTTCGTGAAACTTGTAAGAGCGAGGCAGGAAAGAGAGAAAGTAGTACTTAAGTGGAGGTTTAGTTGTTGTGACCGAGTTCGTAACCACATATAACCATAACAGTTTCC
This sequence comes from Carcinoscorpius rotundicauda, assembly GCA_011833715.1. Lineage (NCBI taxonomy): Eukaryota > Metazoa > Arthropoda > Merostomata > Xiphosura > Limulidae > Carcinoscorpius > Carcinoscorpius rotundicauda. The sequence goes on along the minus strand of CM022399.1, from coordinate 7,281,212 downwards.
ATGTTATAGCTTGTAACAGCACACACATGTTTATACTTAATTTTATCGATTTATTACTCTTTGAACTGTGTAAAATGTCATTCCGCCACACAAAAGAATGATTAAGCGCCGACTAAGAGCTATGTCCCGCTTGAACTTGACATTTTCGTGATTCCCTAGTTCATGTCTTGAAAAATCAGAATAAAAAACTACGATCGATATCATGACGAAACATTGAAAACTTTGACGCCTACGGGTCCGATCCCCGAAACTTTTAAACACTTAGCAACGCCTCTGCCGCAACACAAATTGCAAATCACTTCGCGAACGTGTCACGGAACCGTATCGAATTACATAACTCAGAGCTGCTAGTAAGAATACTTCGTGAAGAATACTTTATTACTATCGTACTTAAAATATCCTAATAGTTACTTTTATAACAACAAATATAATGTTGAGCTGCCGAATTTCACAAACCATCCCACTTCGTCATTTTGAAACACTGATCACAATGACATTTCGCAAGTTGGATGAAGCATTTGAAACCATTAGTCATTATTATTTTATTATGAGTAACAGCTTTTACAGCAAGGAATATTTACTTATAGAACAGGTTTCTATCGACGTGTTTTTTTAGTGTATTTCAGAATGATCGTTTTGTTTATAGTTAAGAACAAAGCTACACAATGGGCTCTCTGAATTCTGCCCACTACAGTATCAAAATCCGATTTCCAGTTCATACAGCCAATGGTGATATACTACAGATGTTACCTATTCTAAAAACAAATATTTCTCACTGTAACTTGTAGTAAAATGACTCAATCAGAAAGTAAATGGAAAACAATTTTTTTTATAACATTTCAGGTTTGTTGCAGAAGAGCTGAAGAAAGGTAACCACGTGAAACCTGAAGCTTTCGAATGTGTGACAATTTTCTTCAGTGACATTGTAGGTTTTACAGCATTGTCAGCAGTAAGCACACCGATGGAGGTAATTTACAGTTCTACTTTCTCAATATTAACGTAACAATGTGTTACACATTTCGTTCACTTTCATCACAGTTTGTAAAATGTTTTGAATTTATAAATAAATAACTTAAAATGATGTTTATAATGTGATGAAACACATGACTTTTTTCTTTACCAGGATGGTTTTGTCTTTTTGTGTCTTTTTTATGAAATATCGTCCCGATAAATCTCAAAGTGAAGATGAATGTGTTAATTTAACAAACCCGTTTAGCCCGGAATGGTTAGTGGTCAGGGCGCTTTACTTGTAATCTGAGAGTCGCGGGTTCGAATCTCCGTCATACCAAATATGTTCTTCCTTTCGGTCGTGGGGGCATAATGATGTTACGCTTAATCCTACTATTCGTTGGTAAAATAGTTGCCCAAGAGTTGGCGGTGGGTGGTGATGACTAGCTGATTTCTTTTTCTAGTCTTATAGTGTTAAAGTAGAGACTGCTGACGCATATAGCTCTCATGTGGTGTTGCGCGAAATTAAAAACAAGCAAGTAACAAACCTGTTTTAAATTATGATTTTCACTTACATGATATATCAACTTTAATTAGTTCTATAAATTAAAAAAAAACACTTTTACTAATATATTTCTAAGCTCTTTTAATTTTTTATACTATTGGTACTGTTTCTAACCAGGGAAGGTTTGACGCCAAGAGACTGGGATCTCACTTAACGTCTACAATTTTATCCAAAGTTTAAAATAGATTGAGCAGTATAAAACAAGAACTGGTGTCTAGTAAATAATTATTGAGTTGTGAGTAAACAGTGTATAATTTAACCCTTATCCTGTTTCTATCATCACGTTTGTTAACTCGGTATTGTAGATTTTGAGTTTCTGTTTGCGACGAAGTAGAAAATATAGAAATGAACAAATCAGTGAATATCTTCTAGAACTTTGTGGAAATTAGGCCTATTATCAATCATCGAAGAACAGAGAACACACAGAACATGAGAATCAAAGAGATAAAACGTGTTCCTTATTATGTACACTGGGCTTTGCATATATGTTTGTAGAAAATAATCTGAGATACTCAGTCGAACAATAGGAACCATTATAATAAAAGTACAATAAAAATTAAATTTTATAAAGTAAAATAATTATTGATATAGACGTAATCGATCTTACTAAAGTAATATAGAAAGTCTTAATGTTACAAAGAATATAGAAAAACGAAAATTAAAATACATAAACTGGGTTACTTATAATTTACCAAAACAAACTTACATCTACTTTAGTAAATCACTGTAATTATGGCAGTCCGAGCCAAAATAAGATTTATTTTTAAATTTTGAAATAACTTGGTTTTTGTAGCTTTGAGTTTCTTGTTTGAGTTCTTTTTTTAGTATTAAAACTTTCTGTATTACTGTAGTAATCAAGTTTACATATGTATGAAAACTTTCTGTATTACTGTAGTAATCAAGTTTACATATGTATGAAAACTTTCTGTATTACTGTAGTAATCAAGTTTACATATGTATGAAAACTTTCTGTATTACTGTAGTAATCAAGTTTACATATGTATTAAAACTTTCTGTATTACTGTGGTAATCAAGTTTACATATGTATTAAAACTTTCTGTATTACTGTAGTAATCAAGTTTACATACGTATTAAAACTTTCTGTATTACTGTAGTAATCAAGTTTACATATGTATTAAAACTTTCTGTATTACTGTAGTAATCAAGTTTACATATGTATTAAAACTTTCTGTATTACTGTAGTAATCAAGTTTACATATGTATTAAAACTTTCTGTATTACTGTAGTAATCAAGTTTACATATGTATTAAAACTTTCTGTATTACTGTAGTAATCAAGTTTACATACGTATTAAAACTTTCTGTATTACTGTAGTAATCAAGTTTACATATGTATTAAAACTTTCTGTATTACTGTAGTAATCAAGTTTACATACGTATTAAAACTTTCTGTATTACTGTAGTAATCAAGTTTACATATGTATGAAAACTTTCTGTATTACTGTAGTAATCAAGTTTACATATGTATTAAAACTTTCTGTATCACTGTGGTAATCAAGTTTACATATGTATTAAAACTTTCTGTATTACTGTAGTAATCAAGTTTACATATGTATTAAAACTTTCTGTATTACTGTAGTAATCAAGTTTACATACGTATCAATTCGTCTTTACAGAATAATAACTTCTTGCAGTCGTTTCTTTCCTTTTTTTAATAAACTATAGTTTGTGGGCCAACAATACCAGCTGGGGAGATGCTCGTATATTCAATTCAATTTTATTACTCATCAGAGCCTTTACCAACCCATCTTGAAACTTAAATTATATGCCCAAATTAGTGAATCATCCGTTATATATATGCTAGAAACATTTTAAGTGCCTGAAAGCAATCATTGGAGCCCCAGACGGAAGGGTTCTGTTGTTTTCTGTAAGCTTGTCTGTAAAAGTAACAGTCAGTTACTTACGTAATTAGATAAAACAACTGAAACAATGAAATTTTGATACGTTCCATAAACACATATGTATACGTTTTTAAACAATGCCTTATCCAAAGTTATCTATTGTGGTTAAATAAATGTGATTTCATCCATTATCGTAAGACATGCGTCAAAGTTTTTTAATGCATCATATATTACAATAAATTTGAAGACACATAACAGTAAAAAATAATGACACATAATGGTAAAAAAAGTCCATTCTTGAATAAAATGTGTAGCAAGGAAGACATTTGTTGTTGTTGTTGTTTTGAATTCAGCACAAAGCTACACAATGGGCTATCTGTGCTCTGCCCACCACGGGTATCGAAACCCGGATTTTAGCGTGTAAGTCTGCAGACATACCGCTGAGCCACTGGGGGGCAAGGAAGACATAGTCGAATGTTTGCAGTGCTCATCTGAGTTCTCTGTTTCGTTCACATGGTGATCACTCAGACATAAAGGACCATTTAAGAAGTGTTAAACATGCAGGTAGTCTTTCAGTAACTGCTCAAAGTTCAAGAGTTGATGTGTTATTCAAAGATACTGAGCCTGAAGAGTTAACACTGCTTATCAGTGTTGTCCACAATATAAGCTTTAAAACAACTGATTGCTCTTCCAAACTGAACGAAGAATGAAACTGTAATTTTAATTCGATTGTTTCTTTGGCAGCAGAGGAATTGAAGAGAGGCTTAATGGAGGTCCAATTTGTTTCATTTACAGCAGGCGTTTCAAACCGAAAAGATGCCAAAATTATACCTGTCATGGTGCGATATTGTTTGCCAGAGGAAGTAATACTTTTAGACTTTCATTCGTTTCCTGGAGTGACATCAGAAATTTTGAAAAATTGCTTGGTATCCACTTTACAAAAATATGATTTATCAAAACAAATTGTTGCTTATTGTTGTGGCAACTGCAATACGAATGTTGGAGGTGTAAAGAGAAAGAGAAAAACAACGTATATAGTCGATTAAAGGAGGAACTTGTGGGTGTTGGTTGGGGTGCTCATGTTGTGCATAATCGTATCTAAACTGCAGATGATATCCTTCCTATTGAAGTGGAAAGCTTACTGGTCAAAATTTACAAATATTTCTGTATTTACACTGTGTGTGTTACAAAATTAATGAAACTCTTGGAAATGCTGTAATCACTGTTAATGATCTGTTTGAAATTGTTGTTGTTAAATCATCAAAATGTGACGAGTGCAAATAGGTTGTGAAGAAAAATGTATAGAACTTTTCAACGACTTCAAAGATCAAAGCATTTCTGTACCTAATCTCAGGCAAGTTATGGAGTAAATGTTTTGTTTATCAGGCATTTCTGCCCCTGTTGAAAGAGTATTTTTAGTGATGAATAGCATTTGGTCTCAAGAAAGAGGTCTAATGAATGAATCAGCAGTGACAGGACTGTTGCATTGCAAACTCAATATTGACTTGAGTTGCAGCGAGTTATTTGAAAATATAAAAACGAATAAAGATTTTTTGAAGTTCATTCAAGTGGAAAATATGAATGGTCACAAAAAAGTGTTTAGTGAAAAATTAATGAAATTTGATGTTCCTTGTCCTGCTGAATTTAAATAAATGTTAGAGATATTAACAACCAGGATCCTTTTTTTTTATCAGCATTAGGGAGTTCGCTTATGAAAGCATTTCTTTGTTATACCAGTGCTGGCACCTATAATAAAAATTGAAAACTGTCTCGGTTTGAGTTTTGGAAATAATGGTAAGCCTATCTATATTCGAATATACTATGAAAAACAATGTCAAAGTTAGTGATCTCTTTTCATGGTTGCGAGATATCTTTTGCTACACAAGACCAAATTTGTATGGTCTTGGAACCAAATTTAGTAGCTTCAGTACCAAATTAATCAAATAATTCTAAATTCATCATCAAACTAGGCTTGCAGGAAAAATGGACTGAGATACATATTTTGTATCTATTGTTCCTGTATATTTATGTCGGATGATATTATTCGTGTCTATGGGATTGTTATATTTTGTAAATTTTCCTTTTGTTTCAGACAATACGATTTTTAAATAACCTATATGATATTTGCATATTACTATATGGAAATAATACAAATAAACAAACACACAAAATAACATGAGCTTTACCGACAATTTTTGAAAATGTTTTCTCTCTTGGAATGGTGACTGGTGAGATTTTGCTACAGAGTTAAAAACTGAAAACTTTAAGGGACCTTATTTACGTTCTTCAAACTGCATTGTTGTCTACAGGGCCACTGAAGTACTAAACACAGTTGGAATACACTTGATAAGAACATTTTAACTGTTGGGATACACTTGCTAAGGACTTTTTAACAGTTGGAATTTACTTGATAAGGACTTTGAACAGTTTGATGATTCGATTTTCATCCTCTTTTTTATTTCTTTGTGAACATCTTAGTTCCATACTGGTTGGTCACATTAAAACTGTCATCTGCATCATTTTTACTATCATACATTTTCATGTTATATTGTGCCAACATGCTATTTGTTGGTTTAAAATTTTTGCAACAGTAACTACTCTTCATCAGGTGTGTTCTAATTCTCAAAATGGCTTTTAACATGCGCAGTTCCATACGATTACGGACCTTGTTTTTCACAGAGGTGGCATGGGGAAATATGCATTCATCAACTGCATTACTCACTAAGATGGTCAACCAGAACAATACGCAGGTTGCTAGATCTTCATAAACACGTGTGTTGCAAGCATTTTGATGCCTCATAATTCCTCCTTAAAACTCAACAGAATCTTTAGGAATTTCGCCATCTTTAAACACACTAGTTTTTTCATTCCAAGGATGACACAAAATTTTGCGGTATTGGCTGTCACACACGTTTGTTGTTTTTTGTAGAAGATTCTGAAATGGAAGTTCTCTGAAAGATAGCCTGTCTGTTTGAGAAAAAAATAATGCTAGGTGCCAATCATTTCAGTCCAGCGAATAACTGGCAGTTTGTTTTTTTTCAACTCGAAACACCAATTCAACAATCATTTCACGGCATCTCTCCTTGACAAATCGTATCTGGTCTTTGGAATTATTTTTACATCTTTCCTACTCATAATCAAATTTTGCATCAAACTGAACTTTTGACATAAGCAGCTGTATTCCGTTCACATCACACACCCTACTATGAAGAGATCTGTAGAGAACGTCAAGGTTATTTATTAGCTTTTCAGGATTGGCATTTGTTGTATGAAAAAGTGCGTTTACTTGTTCAAACTCAAAAACGAGTGGTATCGCAAAAACAAAATTCATAGTTCCGAATAAATCTTTATCATTTGAATGCCTAAGGGTACCTTCCCTGTACCATGCAGGAATTTCACTCAAAAGAAAACCTAAATTTGAAGGCAGTATTTCAAAGCCCTTCTGAATGCAAAGCGCAGGACTGTGGCAGGTGCATGGTATCTTAGCGCAATCTGGTGACGCATCTCGAAGTCTCGACCACAATGAATTATTTTCCCCTACCATGTTATTAGTCCTTCACTGGCAAAAACAATACAACAAGACAGACTCGACTCTCTTTTCTAAAGCTAAGGTAACAGTGCTTTGTAAAGAACTTCTCCAGTTGTTTTGACGACAGGAACAAGTCCCAAAAATGATGTTTTCACCATCCCATCGTCTTCGTCACAATATCTTGCACAAACGGACGTTTTAATCACTTGAAATGTCAGTATACTCATCAGCAAGCAGACAGCATTTCTTGTTTCTTATTTTGTTCATTACTTCGTTTTCTAAACAAGGATTAATCACGTTCTGAATGAGCACTTGAACACTTAGTTCGGTGCAGTCGAAGGTTTTCGAGACAACTTCCCTTACTATGCTTCTTGATGACATCACAAATGTTATCAATACCACTACCAGAGCAGTGATAACACACCGCAACCCTGAGTTCTATTTCACATTTTATAAGTTCCTTACAAGCTTTTGATGTTGTCTTTGGAAAATTTATAGTACTGCACGAGGAAAGAATGGTACTTTTAATCTTATGTTCTTGTGTCTCACTGTGTTTGGCCTTTCTGGGACCCAGATTTTTCTTACATTACAATATGTCAGCTAATCTTATGTTCTTGTGTCTCACTGTGTATGGCCTTTCTGGTACCCAGATTTTTCTTACATTACAATATGTTAGCTAATCTTATGTTTTTGTGTCTCACTGTGTGTGGCCTTTCTGGGACCCAGATTTTTCTTACATTATATCTGCTCATTACCATCAGTATTCTTACTCAGCCCACTTGGGATGATACTTTCTTTTAGCTTTGTTATCTTTCCACCTCGGAATTTTCATATTTTTGTTGGTATATTTAATGTAATAATGCGCAAGAGATAAGGCCTATACTCTGTCGAGTTGCACATTAAACTTAACTTTACACAGCGCCAGTTGATGGGTTTTTTATTTTCTATTCCAACCGTATGCGCGAACGTCATACGAAATGCGAAAAAAGATGACAGAGTATGTGACTGATGACGTCAAAAGGCCCAGTATAATGTATTTTCATGTATTTAGTCTCAGAAATTCGAGGTTAAGACCAAATTACTGTTGCTGTTTTGAATTAAGCACAAAGCTACACAATGGGCTATCTGTGCTCTGCCCACCACGAGTATCGAAACCCGGATTTTAGCGTGTAAGTCCGCAGACATACCGCTGAGCCACTGGGGGGCAAGACCAAATTAATACCAAGTATTTGCTTCAGTACGAAATTTTTATTTTCGGAACCAAATAGCTTTATTTAACACTAAATTTGTCTTATGTTGGCTTTGAAAAATACCAAATGGCAACCCTGATCATTTTGGGCATTCTAGGCCCTCTGGCTGACAAATTATAAATTTAATAATATATTTTAGAAATTTGTGATAACAAGAAATCCACTTAAATTAAAAATGTATTTTCAAGACGGTTGGTATAGGTAATAACAGTATAATCAAAATAAAATACAGAACAAAGTTTCGACCTTATCAGGTCATCGTCAGGTTAACAAAGACGAAAAATTTGGATGTTATTATAGCTTACGGTCTACACAAATACCACCATCATTATCACCGTTTCAATGACTCACTGAAACAAAAATTCTTGATAAATCATTTGTATTTACGCACGTTTTTGTTGTTTCTCAAAAGAGTATCTTAAATTTAGATTACAACCTTACTAGTTTTGATTGGTGGAACGTGTTTAATTACGATTATATTTGCCCCCAAAACGTTAGGTATTTTGTACTTCATTAGTTTAAAGGCGTTATTTATGATAACTGACGCTAATTGCAAACAAACAAAAGTCAAAACAGCAATGGTGATACCTCTGTGGACCACAGCTATGATGTACACACATTTTAGTGTCACCAAAATGTGTTTGTGTATGAACATAAAGCTACACAATGGGCTATCTGTGAGTTGCCTGATGTTGGTACCGTAACCCCGATTTGATTTGTTATAAACACCCAAAGCAATAAAATGAGCCACATGGATGAAAGAAAGACTAAAAATATTCAAACAAAATTATGACCAGGTTTTCCAACTGTATTTTTGACAATAAATAACATACGAATATTTGTGGTGATAAATTAATATTAACAGACTCGCAACTGATGTTTGATTCAGCGTGAGCCGGTGAAGATAGGAGTTTCATTTGAGAATATGTATGTTGAAAGTAAGATACACTATCTGCAATTTCGATAAAATCTAACTAAACATGTAATGTCTAATTGTAATTGAAAGTATTGTTGCCTTTATACAGGTGGTTGACCTTCTGAACGACCTCTACACTTATTTTGACTCCACTATTGAAAACTATGACGTGTACAAGGTAATATTTTCAAACTATTTTTATGTAGGTTTTTTGGCTTTCAAAATAACTCCGTTTCCATTATTACCCTATATGTCCGTTCATAAATTTCGTATTTGTATTTAGTAATACTTAAATGAAAGTATATTTTACAATAATTTGTAAAGAGGACAGTTTATTTCATGTTTTATTTACCATGTAAAGTATTTATTTATTTGTTATTGTAAGGCACGTATGACTGTAAATATTTCATGTTTCATGTACCATGTAAAGTATTTATTTATTTGCTATTGTAAGGCACGTATGACTGTAAATATTTCATGTTTCATTTACCATGTAAAGTATTTATTTATTTATTATTGTAAGGCACGTATGACTGTAAATATTTCATGTTTCATGTACCATGTAAAGTATTTATTTATTTATTATTGTAAGGCACGTATGACTGTAAATATTTCATGTTTTATTTACCATGTAAAGTATTTATTTATTTATTATTGTAAGGCACGTATGACTGTAAATATTTCATGTTTCATGTACCATGTAAAGTATTTATTTATTTATTATTGTAAGGCACGTATGACTGTAAATATTTCATGTTTTATTTACCATGTAAAGTATTTATTTATTTATTATTGTAAGGCACGTATGACTAAATATTTCCTACACTTTTAACATATTTGTCGAAACATACATACAAAACTTTACTTTACTCCTAGTAACATACTTTGTTATTAGTCTAATCATTTTATTTATTTTGATTTTATTTTCTCATCATTAATTTAAATTTGCAGCGTTGTAATATAAATGTTTTTTTCTAAATCTCGTGAATTAGGGTTAATTATTGTCAGTACCTTTCTCGTCACAGGTGGAAACTATTGGTGATGCTTACATGGTGGTTTCTGGCTTACCAATCCAAAATGGCAATGAACACGCACGAGAAATATCTCGTTTGTCTCTAGCTTTGCTCGCCGGGATAGGAAATTTCAAAATTCGACACCGACCTGAGAGAAAATTGAAATTACGAATCGGAATACATTCTGGTATGATATCTAATGATATAATATTTTAGTTGTTCTCTGCTGCATAAAATTATGATGTATACTTCTTGGGTAATTACACATTGTAAACACAGAAAAGAAAACACAGCATTATCTCAAGCTATTTTAGCACTGTAACCCTTCGTAAGTTTTATGTAGTTTTCATGTCATAGTTGTTGTAAGATATTTTAGTACTGTAACCCTTCGAAAGTTTGATGTAGTTTTCATGTAATAGTTGTTGTAAGCTAATTTCAATAAAATATATTTGGATAATGTTATGTATATGTGTAAATATTTTGTAAACGACAACATGTCGTTTTGTGTTTAAATTTTCATTTCTATTATTCATTTTTTCCATATTTATATTATTGTTTCGAATTTTAAACTAATATTTTGTTATTCATTTAGGATAACATTTAGAATTTTCTTGAATTAAGTAATCCAATCATATGTTTGTAAATGAAGTGCTGGTGACTACGTGTCTAGACGTGTAGTCTCGTGCAAGAACGGACATGCGTGGATTGCTCTGGAGACCTGTAGAATTTTCGCGGTGTTTCGAGGGGTCTAGGCCTACAATATATAAACAGACGAAGATGCGAGAGAGATAAGAGAGAGATTGAGACATCAGTTTTTATTCGAAGAAGAAAAGGAGTCAGACATTAGTTTTATTCGAAGAAAAGAAGAGAGTCAGTTATTTGAGAAAGATTAAGTGTTTGCTGTGATTATTCAACTTGGATTTGTGACTAAAGTTAGATCTACGGAAGCTGTGATTTTATTTCGTCAATCTCTACGATTCATCTGAATTACTGCCTGTGCTGAGAGCCGGCGAATTTATTGAACTGTGAACTGTTTCTGAACTTGTTCATTTAAGCTTCGGAATTTCTTCGTGGGACCAAATTCACACCCTAGACTGGAATTTGAGACTTTCATTTATATCATTATATTAGATACAGGCCAATACCGTTTTGTATTGTGATTGATTTTGAAGTTTGAAACTAATATTATTTTGTTTTGTAATTAATTTCGAATGTTGTAACTTAATCTCTGTCACTGTTAATATATAATTTATGTTATATCTGTTATATTTCTTAATAGTTTAGTGTAATAAATTATACAAGCTGTTATCTGTGTTTTTCTGTTGCGTTTAGTCTACGAAAAACATAAAACATAAAAAATACGTAACAATAATTAAACACCGTAATATAATAAACTAATTTTAAAAAGTTGTAACTTCATCAGAATGGATTTGTTTGCCTGAAAACAATCATATAATCACATCGTATTTACTTTATACCAGGGGTCACCAAACTACGGCCCTCAAGGCCATTTTGTCCGGTCCGCCAGCAGCTAGCCGCTTGGAAATAAAAAGTGACATTTCATCAGATGTCTGACTGTCATAACAAAATAAATCACACCGATGGTCGCTTTAAGCTGACAAACACGAGACGTTATGATAAAAAGAAACAAGGTTGTCATGCGCATTTTTAACCAATAGGGAAACTCTCTTTTCGTCCTTGCTGCCCGTTTCTTCATATCGAGGCACGTATCTATGAAAGCATTAGGATTTCAAAAAAGTGCAGACTTAACCCTCGTCCTATCAACTCGTCTTGTAAATTCAGCGGCCTAGGGTTACCGCTTCATCAAGCTCATTTTTTTTAGTAGTCGGGTTAGGGGCTTTTCGTAACTCGTTCTTAGGTAAGTGTCGTGACAAACGTACGTTTCAATATATTTTGTTTGTACGTTCTTGGACCAGTACAATACTTTTCTCACATCGTTCTGTGTTTTTCATTTTCAGATTCTGTTTTTTTCACCCATCGCTATGGCTGCTTTTAAAAGAAGAAAAGTGGACTCTGAGTGTCGTGCTTTCAATGAAGAATGAAGAGAAAAGTACTTCTTTGTGGAAACCAGAAAGCTACTTATGTGATATGCATCGAAAGTGTTGCCGTTTTGAAACAGTACAATCTTCGGTGTCACTATGAAACAAAACATCTATCAACATATTTGAAATTTTCAGGAAAGTTCTGTTCTGGGAAATTTGAATCCGTGAAACGTGTTTTTGAATTTCAAAATAATCTCTTCACGAGAAAGTTTGCTGAAAATGAATCTGTCACTCGTACAAGTTACAAAATAGTGCATAGGATGGCAGAGCGAGGAAAACCTTTTATTGACGGCAACTTTATCAAAGAGTGAATGATGGAAGCAGCAAATGAGCTGTGCCCTGAGAAAAACAAATTTCTTTGAAAGTATCAGCCTTTCAACAACTTCAGTTTTGCGGAGAGCAGAAGAACTTGGAGAGAACATCGCATAACAGATATACCAAAAAGCTAGAAACTTCCTATGGTATTCTCTGGCACTGGATAAGTCTACTGATCTCTCGGGTACGTCACAACTTCTCTTGTTCATTCGTGGAGTTAATTTGGGCTTTTAGATCACGGAAAAGTTGGCATCAGTTTGAAGCATGCACGGAACAACTGGAGAAGACATTTTCATGGAAGTGAATAAAACTTTGCAAGACTATAACCTTCAGTAGAATCAGTTTAGAGGTGTAACAGTTGATGTAGGAAAAATCGTGGCTGTAGTAAAGAAGGTTCTGATCAGGAAACAGTTGGAAGATCTTCAACTCCCAAGCGCTCTGTTCATACTCTGCATCATACATCAGCAAGCATTCTGTGGAAAGGACTTTCTGCAGTGAACATCATTCGGGGTCATGCACTTAATTATTGCCAGTTCAAGGCGTTTCTTGAAGAAATTGATTCGGATTTCTGTGACTTGCTTTATCACACGGCAGTGAGGTGGCTCAGCTGTGGTAAAGTCTTCTCTCGTTTTTATAAGCTGAGAAGAGAAATAGATATATTTATTATCGAGAAATATGGAGCCAATCCACTTCTGTTGGATCCAACCTGGTTGTCAAAGTTGTCATGAATGAATTGAACTTGAATTTTCAGGGGAAGAATAACCTTGTCTGCGATCTCTATAGACTCATTAAATGATTTTGGAGAAAGCTGTCATTGTTTGAAGCACATTTGGAACGAGGAAATCTCTCTCATTTTCAGTGTTTCAATGAGTTTCCTCCTGGAATCACAAAAGATGTCAATCTGGTGTTACAGAAAAAGACTATTGGTGATTTAAATAAACATTTTTAGAGAGATTTTCGGATTTCTGCAGATTCGAAAGTGACATTCTGCTTTTTCAGAATCCTTTGGATTGTGTCATTGATGACGTGCCAGTGGAACTTCAGCTGGAGGTCATCAATTTGCAAGGAAATGACTTGTTGAAAGTAAAACACAGAGAGGAACAACTTACTGAATTTTACAGCTGCATACCTGAAGATGATTTTCCAAACCTGAAGCAGTTCGAATCTGGTATGACATCAGTGTTTGGAACAACTTATGTCTGTGAACAAGCATTTTAAAAAATGAAGTATGTGAAGTCGGTACATCGATCAAGGTTGACTGATGAACATTTGAAAGCAATTCTAATGATTGGATGCAGCAATTCAAAACCGAACATTGAAGATATCTTGAAAGCCAAACGCCAATTTCATAATTCTCACTAACTTTCTTGCGGCTTAGTGGAATTCATATATAATTTGTGTGCGATGTGACAACTGTTTTTGTTAATGTCACCTACTTTGATAACCTTTTGGTATATAAAAATGTTGTTTGTATTTCTGTTTGTTTTTTATTATATGTGTTCTTACATGCTACTCCCACATGGCTAACGTGGCATCCAAAACTTAGTGTTAAGTGTTTTACAGAGAATTTTCGTTCTAGCTTATGAGTATTGAACGTAGTGATCACGTGGCCCGCGCTTCTCATTCCACTAGTAATCTGGCCCCCGGTCTGGTGACCCCTGTTTTATACTAACAATGTTAACCTCTCACATGCAGTGTTATATTAATACTTGCCATAAAGCCATCTAAAGCTCAATATAAAATATTCTGATGGAGACAGCTGAAAACCTGTTTAAATTTTGTTCTCACTTGTTTCTCAGGTCCATGTGTGGCGGGCGTGGTTGGACTTAAAATGCCTCGATATTGTTTATTTGGTGACACCGTTAACACTGCATCAAGGATGGAGTCTAACAGTGAAGGTAAGAAATATATTGTATTTGGTCGTATATTTAGAAACAGGTTGCAGTGGCGTAAGTTAAGGCAATGCTATATTGTTGACAGTTTGAATGGAATATAATAGTGAAGATACTTGTGTCAAATTATAGATTAGCAACATAAGAACGAAGACAACGGGCAGATTAAACTAATATTATATTTTTTATTGTTTGAATAGTATGTAACGGTAAATATATAAATTTTGTTAAATAGAGATCATTTATATAACATGGTGTTTGTTATATCGTCCACCCTTTGGACGGAACCCGACTGTTAAGATAAACATTCATTTGAATATAGATGAACTGTAGGAGAGTGGTAACGGTATAATGTTATATTGTTGACTGTCTAAATGGAATCTAATTGTGAAGGTTCTAAGTGTATTACATATAGACCAAATATACTGAACTGTAGGCTAATATGGTGAAATGGAAGATATAACATTTTAACATTGCTGATTTCATATGAAAATAAAGTCTTTAAAGAAAAAAACATCTTTAACATATGACAGAATTAATGACACGTTGCTATGGTGCATCTTTGATTATTTGTTGTTGAATTTCGCGCGAACTTGCTCGAGGGCTACCTGCACTATCTGTCCCTAATTTTGAAGTGAGAGGGTACAGGTTGTCAAACCACTATCCGCGACTTCTTCGGCTACCAAGAAGGAGTGGGTTTTATTGTAACAACTCCATGACTTAATGGGTCGGTAATGGGATTTGAACTGACAATCCACAGGAGCGCCCTATTAACCAACACGTGCCAGGTTCTGTGTGATGTGTTGTTTCTAAATGATGGTGAAAACAAAAGACAAAGTTTATAGGATGGCTTAAAATGAAAAGAAAAACAACTTTCATGTCGATGAATAACAATATTTTACTGTAATATGTTCATGTTTTACAATGATGGCCGTAACGTGAAAACATCATATTAAAACTTAGCACCACAAGAAACTGTTAACTTGTGTGAAGTGAAGCAGAAGGGTTATCAAAACCCAGTTTGTAATGGTGTAAGTCCAGAGATATACTGCTGTGCCAATAAAGTGTCACACGAAATGGAATAATATATAATGTGATATTTTATTAGATTAATGTGCACAATGATAGTTTAGATAATTACAATTATCTTCTTGTTCACTCTAAAGCACACACGGTTATATTACTTTTTATTACTCATGACATCTGCTCCTCCAAAGGTGACGAACCAAGGAGTGGATGAACGAGAAACTCAATCCAACTAAGATGTAGTACACTCTAATATAATGTAATGTTAGTGTTCTAATACTATAATTAAAGAAGAAAACTCAATACAACTAATGTGTAGTACACTAATATAATGTAATGTTAGTGTTCTAATACTATAATTAAAGAAGAAAACTCAATACAACTAAGATGTAGTACACACTAATATAATGTAATGTTAGTGTTCTAATACTATAATTAAAGAAGAAAACTCAATACAACTAATGTGCAGTACACTAATATAATGTAATGTTAGTGTTCTAATACTATAATTAAAGAAGAAAACTCAATACAACTAATGTGCAGTACACTAATGTAATGTTAGTGTTCTAATACTATAATTAAAGAAGAAAACTCAATACAACTAATGTGTAGTACACTAATATAATGTAATGTTAGTGTTCTAATACTATAATTAAAGAAGAAAACTCAATACAACTAATGTGTAGTACACTAATGTAATGTAATGTTAGTGTTCTAATACTATAATTAAAGAAGAAAACTCAATACAACTAATGTGCAGTACACTAATGTAATGTTAGTGTTCTAATACTATAATTAAAGAAGAAAACTCAATACAACTAATGTGTAGTACACTAATATAATGTAATGTTAGTGTTTTAATACTATAATTAAAGAAGAAAACTCAATACAACTAATGTGTAGTACACTCTAATGTAATGTAATGTCAGTTACCCGTGACCCGGCATTGCAAGATGTTATTAACCAACCTGTGACCCGGCATGGCAACATGGTTAAAGCGCTCAACCCGTAATCTGAGGGTCGTGGTTTCGAATCAACGTCGCACAAAACATGCTCGTCCATTCAGCCGTGGGGGCGTTATAATACGTCGGGTAATCACACTATTCGTTGGTAAAAGAGTAGCCCCAGAGTTGATGGTGGATGGTGGTGGCTACCTACCTTCCTTCTTGTCTTACACTGCAACACAAATTAGGGACAGCTAGCGCAGATAGCCTCATGTAGCTTTGCAAGAAATTTAAAAATAAAAAACAATTAACTTACCCAGTCTTTGTTGTCATCTCAGAATAAATATACTACGTCACAGTTTTACTGCATCGTCACAGGAACAAAACTTATAAAATTTGACTGTGTACATCAAGTTTAGATTATGTCCAATCTCGAATTCTTTAAGTCCAATAATAAGCAGCTTATAAGAGACTTAAGAAACGAAGCCTACAACCATCAGTTAAACCTGGTGCAGATCAGGCTGCTTCCAATTTGGTCATTAAAATATCTCACGAGAACATACTAAACGTGATAAGTGATAAGCTACAAACGTGGTTTCATCCATCATTTTATGTCATGTGTAAGGCGTTTGTTTGGTAAATATTTAATTTTTCAACTAATAATAATCTGAAACACTTGACCGATACAGTAAGACAACATCTTGTTAGTGACACAGTTAAATACCATTACTCATAGAGTCTGCCCAAAGGAGTCCAAACCTCAATACTATAGAATAGTTTTGAAATAGAAAAGCCTGAACACCAAGTACAAGTCATATCAGACCTACAGAATTACCATTAAAAACTTCAGAGGTACATCCAAAGTGAATAACTTGAAAACAGTTGGGATATCCTTCGTTACCTTATTATGATGGTCATATTGCCTTCACACCAAGACACCCTTTTATTTTTATGACACTGTGAAGGTTGTTCCCATGCAAATTACACATATAATTCAAATTGTGATAGCCCATATACATTATCTGTCATTTATTATAATTGAAATCCATCTGATATCTATTTACCAACTCACTAAACTACTTAAATATTTTTGTAAAGTACCATCATTCTCTTTATAGCTACCAAAACCCAAGCTTTCAGTGCCATCTGTAAATTTAAGTAACTTATTGTTCATCCCTTCTTGTAGAACAAAGGTCCTAAGGCTGAGTCCTAAGGTACACCACTTGCAACATTAATCCATTTTGACTGGACACTATTTGTGACAACCTTCCGCTGTTTTCTATCCGTTTATTCTTCTATCTAACTTACTAATTTATTCCTCCCATGTCTACAAAGATAATTTTTACAAGCTTTTTATGTAGCACCTTCTCAAATGCTTTCTGAAAATACAGATACACCAGATCTACAACCTTACCCTCATCTACCTGAGCAGTACCTGTTTCAAAGAGTGTAAAAAGATTTGTAACCAAGATTTTATCTCAGTGAAACCATCTTGACTATCTAATACAATTCGAAACTTTGTTAGATGGCTTTGCAAACCATCTTTTTAACACATTTTCCAAAACTTTTCTCACAACTAATGTAAGACTAATGGGTCTATAATTATTAGGAGATTTCTTATCACTTCTCTTCGAAAGAGGAGTTACATTAGCTAACTTCCAGTTCTCTGGGACAGCAGTAAGTCTACAGATTTATAACACTAAAATTAGGGATTCAATTTCCCTGGTTGGATGCAGCAGATAGCCCGATGTGGTTTTGACATAAGGAAATCACACAATTTCTCTGGTTAGAAGCAACAGATAGCCCGATGTGGCTTTGCTATAAGAAAAAACACAAAATCCCTGGTTAGATGCACAGATAGCCCGATGTGGCTTTGCCATAAGAAAATCACACAATTTCTCTGGTTGGAAGCAGCAGATAGCTCGATGTGGCTTTGCTATAAGAAAAAAACACAATTTTCCTGGTTGGATTCCACAGATAGCCCGATGTGGCTTTGCCATAAGAAAAACACACAATTTCCCTGGTTGGATTCCACAAATAGCCCGATGTGGCTTTGCCATAAGAAAAACACACAATTTCCCTGGTTGGAAGCAGCAGTTAGCTCGATGTGGCTTTGCTATAAGAAAAACACACATTTTCCCTGGTTGAAAGCAGCAGTTAGCTCAATGTGGCTTTGCTATAAGAAAAACACACAATTTTCCTGGTTGGAAGCAGCAGTTAGCTCGATGTGGCTTTGCCATAAGAAAAACACACAATTTTCCTGGTTGGAAGCAGCAGTTAGCTCGATGTGGCTTTGCTATAAGAAAAACACACAATTTCCCTGGTTGGAAGCAGCAGTTAGCTCGATGTGGTTTAGCTATAAGAAAAACAAACAATTTCCCTGGTTGGATGCAGCAGATAGCCCGATGTGGCTACCTGCTAATTTTTCTAAGACATAAAACAAAAGTAGTAAGTGATTCACATCTCCAATTTCTAGCCTCCTCAACTACCTTTAGAAATTATTATCTGCACCAGCAACCATTCTTTAAATTTTCTATTTTTTCTTTACCACCTGATAATTTATGCAGTGATCTCGTTTGATCTTATTTCCATTTATCAACTGTTCAAGATAGTGCATACTGGTTACAATTGTTCTTGGTAAAAACTGAAGAACAGAAGAATTTAATAACCCAGCCATTTCATAATAATCAGATACGAACCTATCTTTATCATTTCTCAATGGTCCCCATTTTAACATTTTATTCACCTTTAATGAAATTCTTACTTTTAATTCTTACATTTTCAGTCAACTTTTTCTTATACATCTGATGTTTTGACTTCATGTTTGACCAACTTTCTTCACCTTCTCTTTATTATACATCACGGCACTCAGTTTGAGTTTACTATGTTATTGGTGCTTTTCTTTAATTTTATGTGAGCCACCCTAGTTGGTTTTTCTTGCAACCACTCTTTTATTTCCATGAAGAATATGTGTGCCATGAATATTTAAAAAACTATCTTTAAAACTTTCCCACATCTAATCAGAATGTGTAAATAATTCAATTGTTCGGCTCACAGCAGATAATTGTTGATCAGAATGTGTAAATAACTCAATTGTTCGGCTCACAGCAGATAATTGTTGATAAGAATGTGTAAATAACTCAATTGTTCGGATCACAACAGATAATTGTTGATCATAATGTGTAAATAACTCAATTGTTTGGCTCACAACAGATACTTCTTGATCATAATGTGTAAATAACTCAATTGTTCGGCTCACAACAGATAATTGTTGATCAGAATGTGTAAATAACTCAATTGTTCGGCTCACAACAGATAATTGTTGATCAGAATATGTAAATAACTCAATTGTTCGGCTCACAACAGATAATTGTTGATCAGAATGTGTAAATAACTCAATTGTTCGGCTCACAACAGATAATTGTTGATCAGAATGTGTAAATAACTCAATTGTTCGGCTCACAACAGATAGTTCTTGTCGCATCCTTTCCAAATTTACTTTTTTGGGACTTGTAACCACAATATCACAATTCCTAATCTCCATGTGCAACAAAAAATTGAACTCAATAGAGTAATGATCGCTTGCACTCACATGCTCCCCAGTTTCAACCTCTCATCACTCCTATATGTTAAGCTAACATTATATCTAATAGCTGCACTCATATGCTCCCCAGTTTCCACCTCTCGATCACTCCTATATGTTAAGCCAACATTAAATCTAATAGCTGCACTCACATGCTCCCCAGTTCCCACCTCTCATCACTCCTATATATTAAGCTAACATTAAATCTAATAGCTGCACTCACATGCTCCCCAGTTTCCACCTCTCATCACTCGTATATGTTAAGCTAACATTATATCTAATAGCTGCACTCATATGCTCCCCAGTTTCCACCTCTCGATCACTCCTACATGTTAAGCTAACATTAAATCTAATAGCTGCACTCACATGCTCCCCACTTTCCACCTCTCATCACTCCTATATGTTAAGCTAACATTAAATCTAATAGCTGCACTCACATGCTCCCCACTTTCCACCTCTCATCACTCCTATATGTTAAGCCAACATTAAATCTAATAGCTGCACTCACATGCTCCCCAGTTTCAACCTCTCATCACTCCTATATGTTAAGCTAACATTATATCTAATAGCTGCACTCATATGCTCCCCAGTTTCCACCTCTCGATCACTCCTACATGTTAAGCTAACATTAAATCTAATAGCTGCAGTCACATGCTCCCCAGTTTCCACCTCTCATCACTCCTATATGTTAAGCTAACATTATATCTAATAGCTGCACTCATATGCTCCCCAGTTTCCACCTCTCGATCACTCCTACATGTTAAGCTAACATTATATCTAATAGCTGCACTCATATGCTCCCCAGTTTCCACCTCTCGATCACTCCTACATGTTAAGCTAACATTAAATCTAATAGCTGCACTCACATGCTCCCCACTTTCCACCTCTCATCACTCCTATATGTTAAGCCAACATTAAATCTAATAGCTGCACTCACATGCTCCCCAGTTCCCACCTCTCATCACTCCTATATATTAAGCTAACATTAAATCTAATAGCTGCACTCACATGCTCCCCAGTTTCCACCTCTCATCACTCCTATATGTTAAGCTAACATTATATCTAATAGCTGCACTCATATGCTCCCCAGTTTCCACCTCTCGATCACTCCTACATGTTAAGCTAACATTATATCTAATAGCTGCACTCATATGCTCCCCAGTTTCCACCTCTCGATCACTCCTACATGTTAAGCTAACATTAAATCTAATAGCTGCACTCACATGCTCCCCACTTTCCACCTCTCATCACTCCTATATGTTAAGCCAACATTAAATCTAATAGCTGCACTCACATGCTCCCCAGTTTCCACCTCTCATCACTCCTATATGTTAAGCTAACATTATATCTAATAGCTGCACTCACATGCTCCCCAGTTTCCACCTCTCGATCACTCCTATATGTTAAGCCAACATTAAATCTAATAGCTGCACTCACATGCTCCCCAGTTTCCACCTCTCATCACTCCTATATGTTAAGCTAACATTAAATCTAATAGCTGCACTCACATGCTCCCCAGTTTCCACCTCTCATCACTCCTATATGTTAAGCTAACATTAAATATAATAGCTGCACTCACATGCTCCCCAGTTTCCACCTCTCATCACTCCTATATGTTAAGCTAACATTAAATCTAATAGCTGCACTCACATGCTCCCCAGTTTCCACCTCTCATCACTCCTATATGTTAAGCTAACATTAAATCTAATAGCTGCACTCACATGCTCCCCAGTTTCCACCTCTCATCACTCCTATATGTTAAGCTAACATTATATCTAATAGCTGCACTCACATGCTCCCCAGTTTCCACCTCTCGATCACTCCTATATGTTAAGCCAACATTAAATCTAATAGCTGCACTCACATGCTCCCCAGTTTCCACCTCTCATCACTCCTATATGTTAAGCTAACATTAAATCTAATAGCTGCACTCACATGCTCCCCAGTTTCCACCTCTCATCACTCCTATATGTTAAGCTAACATTAAATATAATAGCTGCACTCACATGCTCCCCAGTTTCCACCTCTCATCACTCCTATATGTTAAGCTAACATTAAATCTAATAGCTGCACTCACATGCTCCCCAGTTTCCACCTCTCATCACTCCTATATGTTAAGCTAACATTAAATCTAATAGCTGCACTCACATGCTCCCCAGTTCCCACCTCTCATCACTCCTATATGTTAAGCTAACATTATATCTAATAGCTGCACTCACATGCTCCCCAGTTTCCACCTCTCATCACTCCTATATGTTAAGCCAACATTAAATCTAATAGCTGCACTTACATGCTCCCCACTTTCCACCTCTCATCACTCCTATATATTAAGCTAACATTAAATCTAATAGCTGCACTCACATGCTCCCCAGTTTCCACCTCTCATCACTCCTATATGTTAAGCTAACATTAAATATAATAGCTGCACTCACATGCTCCCCACTTTCCACCTCTCATCACTCCTATATGTTAAGCTAACATTAAATCTAATAGCTGCACTCACATGCTCCCCAGTTTCCACCTCTCGATCACTCCTATATGTTAAGCCAACATTAAATCTAATAGCTGCACTCACATGCTCCCCACTTTCCACCTCTCATCACTCCTACATGTTAAGCTAACATTAAATATAATAGCTGCACTCACATGCTCCCCACTTTCCACCTCTCATCACTCCTATATGTTAAGCTAACATTAAATCTAATAGCTGCACTCACATGCTCCCCAGTTTCCACCTCTCATCACTCCTATATGTTAAGCTAACATTATATCTAATAGCTGCACTCACATGCTCCCCAGTTTCCACCTCTCGATCACTCCTATATATTAAGCTAACATTAAATCTAATAGCTGCACTCACATGCTCCCCAGTTTCCACCTCTCATCACTCCTATATGTTAAGCTAACATTAAATCTAATAGCTGCACTCACATGCTCCCCAGTTCCCACCTCTCAATCACTCCTATATGTTAAGCTAACATTAAATATAATAGCTGCACTCACATGCTCCCCAGTTTCCACCTCTCGATCACTCCTATATATAAAGCTAACATTAAATCTAATAGCATTTTTATATAGTAGGATCTTTCACTTAGTGTTCAAGAAAAACATTTTGAAGAGTTTCCTTCCTCTCTCGTGGTTTGACTTTAGTATTTCCTAATCAGTTTAGAATTATTTATTTACCTTTACGCTAGATAAACATTACATCCACCTACGTTTTACGTCGTGTTTTAAGTTACAATTGTATGGCATAGGAAGCTCATTGAACATTTTTTATTCAACGAAAACATTTAAATATTTGCTTCATAAGATAAATAAAAGTAAAATTAATAGCAGTATTTTTCTGTATTTCTTCTTCAACTTTAGTGTTTTTAAAGTGATATGTTTTATAAAAATTAAAGATATTCATATGGACCCTAAAATTATTTGTTAGAGTACTGTTCTAGCTATAGTTTGGAAGCCCTCAATAGTCGCAGCACTTGAAATTATTTTGGGTAAGAATAAACTAAACTAAACTCTCCCTTTATTAACCATATAATGCTAAACATAGGACACTTTTATTATTTATCAGGGTCTCTATCAGCCTTCCCTCAATGAAAATGTTGTTCTGAAGGAGTAAAGTAAGTTAACCAATAAAATATTTGGAGTTATTTCTAACGAATTTATCATTATACGTATATTTTAGTTCGCACCTGTGTTTCAACTTGATAACGTATATATTGTTGAATGTGTTATGCGCAAGTTTCGCCTGTTTCTTAAATTTATATAATCAACAATGTTTATGTTAAGAAAACGCTGGTTTGTTTTCGAACATTGTTGAACGTTCGAGAGTCTCGTGTGATTGGTATATAATATCTATGCGTCGATAGACAGTTATTATTTGTCATTTACAGTCGCATACAATAAGGCTAGGAAGCTATAATTGTGATTAACGCTTATTAATCGGAAGCCTACAGAAATTGAGCAGGAGCGTTTATAGATTTCGAACATAAAAACCGTGAAACTTCAGTGAATTAACTTCGAATGCTAATATTTCTACGAGGATATTAAATATCTTTGCCGAAAAAAGTTAGCTTATAACCGGTTTGAGGCCAGCTAAGGAAAGACAACGTTAACTTAAGCGAGCTGTAATAATATCAGAATACATCTGCTTGTTGTGGACCTGGATCGTAGGTAAAATATTCAGTTATGGACCGAATGTAAGAGTTAGTCCGAAAGAAATTATAATACGTAGCAGATCAAAGACATTAATAAAAAATATCCGATTTCTTGAATCCAAAATTGTGATTAGACTTCAAATCGGTTGAGAAATTCTGGAGCTCTGAGATAAAAGTTCTTACCTGAAAAACAAAACAAAACATAATTCATATCTTTCCTATGAACAATAATGCCTCAGCTAAAAAGGATTACAACAGATGTTCGTATATACACAAGACTGATTGGTTTAAGCAATGTATTCCGCTATTTTATCTTTATTTCCAGCTCTGAAAATCCATGTGAGCCATGAAACTAAAAAAATTCTCGATACCTTCGGAAAATTTCGTCTCTCGGTTCGAGGAGACATTGAACTTAAAGTAAGTAATGTTGTGAAAATGTTTGTTTGTTTTTTTATTTAGACCAGGTGAATAGGGCGCTCAACTCATATCCTTAGAGACACGGGTTGGAATCCCCGTTCCACCAAAAACATTCGCCCTTTCAGACAGGGAAGGATTATAATGCAACGTTCAATCCAACTTTTCTTTCGTAAAAGAATAACCTAAAAGTTGGCGGTTGGTGGTGATGATTATCTGCCCTCCCGCTGGTCTTACACTTTTAAATTAGGAACGGCTGCCTATCCCTCGTGTAACTTTGCGCGAACCTCAAAAAGAAACAAAACAAAAAATTTCTTCTCGTGTATGTTCACAATAATACAAGAGTTATATTAACCTATGACGTTTTACTGTCCGTTGTAACAGAAGTAAAATAACAATCATATTAATCTAATAGCTAGGTCTGGCATGGCCAGGAGGTTAAGGCACTCGATTTGTCATGTGAAGGTCGCGGATTCGAATCCCCTTCGCACCAAACCTGCTCGCCCTTTCATCTGTGGGGGCATTATAATGTTACGATTAATCCCACTATTCGTTGGCAAAAGAGTAGCCCAAGAGTTGGCGGTGGGTGGTGATGAATAGCTGCCTTCCCTCTTGTCTTACGCTGCTAAATTAGAAATGGTTAGCATGGATAGCCCTCATGTAGCTTTTCGCGAAATTTAAAACAAACCAATCTAATAATTATTCAGTTACTTGTCAATTAAATGGGTGTGTGTTTTGTTTTATAGCAAAACCACATCAGGCTGTCTGCTGAGTCCACTGAGGGGAATCGAACCCCACTGTACTAGCGGGGAGCAAAATAATATTACTCGCAGTTGGTACAATGAAATGAACATAAGCCAATAATTCTATTATTATTGTTTGTCATTACTGTTCAACTATAGTAAATAGTTTGATTAAGTTATTTTACAATAGTTTTTCACAGCTTTTAACTTTAGAATATCTAAACAATGACCGAAGGAGGTCGAAACGTTGTTCGCTCCTCTACAAAAAAAAATTAAAAATCTCAACCTAAACCAACCGTTTTTACACATATATTTTAGAATATCTAGTTTCATCCATACTATAAGAAAAGGTTAAGTGTGCGAAAAGTGGCAGAATCACAAATCCAGTTGTAGAATCACTAATGAATTCGCCTGTAGGTGGCGTCTTACAGATAAATAGACTTTATGTGATTAATATGTAAATACATTTTTCAACGAGTTTTTATAAACTATTCAAAACTTTGTACGATCTTTAAATGCATTTATTTCTGTGCCACAGAAACAGGGGCAGTAAATTATTTTCACAAGAAATTAGACTGTTTAATAGTTATTTATTACTTTGTTTGTTTCTGAATTTCACGTAAAGCTACACGAGGGCTATCTGCGCTAGCCGTCCCTAATTTAGCAGTGTAAGACTAGAGGGAAGGCAGCTAGTCATCACCACCCAAACCAGTTCTTGGGCTACTCTTTTACCAACGAATAGTGGGATTGACTGCACATTATGACATCCCCATGGCTGAAAATGGGAGCATGTTTGGTGCGATGGAGATTCGAATCCGTATCCTTCAGATTACGAATCTAGCACCGAAACCACCTGGCCATGACGTGCCTGATTCTTTACTTAAGTCAAAGTCTAAAGTAAACATTAAATCCCTATGCTAGTTATATATTTCAACTAACAGAGTGGATACCTACACATACCTAAATAATATCCGAATACTATAATAGTTACTACTTAAGGCTTACGTTTGTATCATGTATCCTTTAATCTTACATTTATTGCTGGAACCTACAGTAACAGTACTTATAATTAACCTCAGATTAATGATAATACTACTTGAATAACTCCCAACTTAACTGAAACCTAATATATAAAACAAAGCAATGTTTTTATAAATAAATCAATGTATTGAAAACTTATTATACCAAACAATAGGGGCAAATAAGTATGCAGCTGATGCCCTCTAATAGCACCAACAAATATACAATTTTAAAGCGTTGAATAATCGAACTTTATCGATTAAAAAACTTATTGTAAAGTATTTTTATAACTCCTTAAAATTTTTCACCCTATCATATTTGGTGAAGATAAATGTGTACATATAATATAATACACATGAAATATTTTCAGGGTAAAGGGATAATGCGAACATACTGGTTGGAAGGTGAAGATATGGATGATGACGAAACTACACTTCACCAGAAACCGGTATCCCAGTGAAGTTATTTATTCGGGAAGCAACAGACGCATGTTAACACTACTTAGAATAAGCCTCGAACTTAACTACTAGAATTGTGAAGATTAGAAAACCAAAAACCAAAAGTGACAATTTAGTTTCTTAATACTTTATGATTTTGGGTCATCTTTGATTTATTTTAATAGTGAAATAACTTCTAACAGTTTTTACATGACGTTGCTGGGAATAAAACTCGTCAAAAGAAAAATTTGAATACATGAAAATAAGTTGGTGTATATTTATATTTACTGAGCAGTTTTATTGAAAATTTAGCAAAGAGTTCGTTTCACTCCATTGGTTAATAAAAGGGTAATGCTTTTAGTATTATAGATTAGACTTTAAGGCTTAATGTCACATAGTTTTTTGCCACACGATAGATAAACATCTAAAAATATTTAGAGTAAAATATATATTAATGTAGTAAAAGTCAATTGTTATTGCTATAAGGTGTTATTTCAAGACATTTTGATGTCAAATTAATGCTTTGGTTAACGCTTGAATAGTTGTTGGATCACAAACTCAATGAATTATATAAAAATTACTTATTTAGAATCATTTTATCATGTGTCTTATATGCGTTTTGGGTCATACAAAAGTATTGTTCAGTTTTGTTGCTTATAAAATATGAGTAGTACTATCTAAATAAATGTTTTAGTAAATGGAACCACAGAAGAAATAAAAACATTTATTCACACAGTTTCTTCTAATTTCATTTACAAATCGATATAATCACCAGATATTTATATTTTAAGAAATATCGAAGGTAAATAAAAATAAAATATGGACAATTTTACAAACTTAATCGCAAAATTAATAATAATTACCAATTTACACTAGTTACTACCATTGGAAATGCTTGTCCTGAGCAGGCCTCTCGCCTGCTTTTATCAGATACGCGAGTGTGGAGAGGATTGAGGTGAATCGATGTTGTACGCGTTGATTGGCTAAGACAAAATTTTGGGAGCTGTAGTTCTCATTACGCTTTTAGCGCCGCCTCTGATACTAAATTGAAACCTTAAATATTAAACATTCTCACAATTAATTTTATTTCTTTATTTGTGGTCAAATTTGTCTTCATTTATGAATCAAAATATTATGAAATTCCCCCATCCATGAATTTCTCTCTCAAAATTATTTGGACATAGGAGATAATTCACCAATCATTATTTAAAGAAAACTACATAAATACAGAAATATATAGATTAGTCGTAATGAAATGTAGGAAAGATCGAAGATGTGAGAACTCTAGATTAAAAACCGCACTAAAAGCTCTCAGCACATTCATCATATCTTATATCGACCTATGACAACAGACTTTTCAAAAACTCATAAAATAAGTCAGTTTTCAAAGTTGGTCGAAACGTGTAAAACAGGGGTCTTATCAGCTGTTGACGAAACATTTTGATATGTCATTTCTTTGTCAGTTTTTGTTACTGCTTACTTGGGATAAATATGCTAATTGTTTCTTTTTGATATGTTGAAATATGAACGTTAAATCGAATGTCTGTCACTTTTACAATTATGTGTTGTACAAAATAATGTGTTATACAATGACGTGTTGTACAGTGACATGTTGTACAATGATGTTTTGTACAGTGACATGCTGTACATTGATGTGTTGTACAGTGACATGTTGTACAATGATGTGTTATACAGTGATATGTTGTACATTGATGTGTTGTACAGTGATATGTTGTACAATGATGTGTTATACATTGATGTGTTGTACAGTGATATGTTGTACAATGGTGTGTTATACATTGATGTGTTGTACAGTGATATGTTGTACAATGATGTGTTATACATTGATGTGTTGTACAGTGATATGATGTACAATGATGTGTTATACATTGATGTGTTGTACAGTGATATGTTGTGCAATGATGTGTTGTACAGTGACATGTTGTACAATGGTGTGCTGTACAATAATGTATTGTACGACATTACAGTTGAAAGAACGTGCAGTATCTACATCTATCAGCAGGGCGTGGTTTTCTAGCTTCCTAAAAGTTAAAAGTATCGGAGACTTTGATGATGGTTTATACTCGGAGAACCTCAACGTCAATGATAAAGGTTTATACTCGGAGAACTTCAACAAAGGAAGCATAAGAGACTTACTTTATCACACACATAACAGACTTACTTTATCACCCATATTAAAGACATTTTATCACCTGTATAGACTTACTTTATCACACAAATAACATACTTACTTTATCACCCATATAAGAAACCGACTTTATCACCCATATAAGAGACTTACTTTATCACACATATAAAATACTTACTTTATCACCCATATAAGCTCTGTCCCTATAAAAGACTTAAAGTTTCTCACAGATCGTTTGTTTATTTTAACTTCGTGCAAGCTCACATATCATGTGGTTATTTGGGAGACTGTCTAAAATTCAATAACAGCAACATATATTAATTATTAAATGAAATAAAGCATTAATGTGATAAAGGGATAATCAAAATAAACGTACGCAAAGCATAACTAATTAATTTAAAAAAAAAACACATCCTTCTCTAGACATGACTCTCGTCCAAGTAGCAAAATTTTTAACAGCAAAAATATCTGTGGTCCTAAACTAACAGCACGTAAATAATATTAAAACTAGAAAGTGACGAATGGCATGTTGTCTTAAGAGAATGATGAGTAATAACCAACGGTCCTTACCCAAAAGATACTAAAAGTATACAAAATATGCATAATACCCGTTGTGAAATAGTCTGCACATCTTGGATAAAACTGTAAAAAACAGACCTAAATAAGTTGTATGATAGAGTGCATGACTACATACTGACTAAATATTACAGAGATACACGTTCAACAAATACAGCATTTCCTTACAGCAGATATCAATATTTACAGTTACTCTGTGACAGGACCCGGCATGGCCAAATGATTAGGGCACTTGACTTGTAATATTTAAACACTTACTGTATTAGTTTATATTATATAAAGAACTTAACTGAATATAAATTTACTGTTTCTAATTTTTAATCTATAAAAAACTTTACGTGCACGTGGGCTAAAGCACCACGTCACAGGCTTTCCAGTATTCAGATGTAACAGTTTCTAATGTTGAACTGGTGATAAAAATCAACTCTCGCCTAACTCTGAGGGCTAATACCAGGATTTATTGCACTTAATGCCGTGTTCACACCTGGAGGGAAGTGAACTTGGTGTTGTGGTTCCTTAACCCCTTAATGTGTTGTTGCTAATGCACGAGTAACTAGGATGTTAGGTTTACAATAAACCATTGGTTAGGCCTCATTTGAAATCGAGTGTTCTGTCTTTGACTCTTTACTTTATAAAGGACATCGGATTGTTAGAAATGGTTCAGGATGACATCTGAAATAAGAAAGTTGTCATACGAGAATAGATTAAGATCGTTATATTTTTTTCTGTTCAAAAAGGAATAATTAAAGGTTCCTGACTGAGGTATTTGTTTAGGGAATTGAAAGTGGTGACGATTCATCCGTTTTCATAATTCATGGTGAGGACAGAAAAACTAAAGAACACAAATGTTAAATTGTCAGGGTAGAAGTCATTTCAGCTAAAGTGTCTTTATTTTTCTGACAGGTTAGTTGTTCACTCAAACGACTTATTTTTAAATGGATTAGATATATTAATTTAAATAGGTTTAAGGGATGGCTTGATAAACGTTTAAATGATAAGGACTAGTCTATAATGGTTAAACATTTATTTACTTTAGTGGATAGAACAACCTAAATGCCACCAGGATGTCCCTTGTTCTTTGCTATATATAACACCGAAACCGAAATACCTTTTGTTGTTATTTAACGTTATAAACCGTTCAAAACACTCAGCCAGGCCTCTAAATGAAACAGTGATATGTCTGCAAACTTATAACACTAAAAACTTAATTTCGATACCTATGGTGAGCTGAGCAAAGATAGTCCTTTGTATATCTTTGTGTTTAAACAAACAAGAATGTTTTAGCGAGTACAAGGACCTTGAGCCCATGAACAGGATTGGTTTTGAAGCTGGAAGTACAGAATATTTAGCAGCAGCACATCTCGGAAGTAGACTATAAGCCTCCGATATCAAACAGTAACTTTGAACAGCTAAGTTTAGTGGATATGTTTGTTTGTTCACAAGCAAAAATACATTCTGTCCATCCAAGGGAAATAAACACCGTATTTTAGAGAATTAAGTCCATAAACGTACCACTGTCGCACCAGGAGACAAAATTTGAGACAGTGACAGATATAATTTAAACATCTAAGTTGCCTTAAGGTATGAGATTGTTCGTTTCAACGACTTAAGCAATCCACATATATCACTTATATGATATCATCATGAGACACTTCACTACATTTTTTGGGATTTCTGGCCCGAGACGTCCTAATGAACGTCGAATAAGCCAGACTGCTCGTTTCTACAACAGAGAATGTGACCAGTTAAAAAATACATTATTTTTCTATGTCACAGATTATCGTTTCTATTTACATTGACCAAAATAAATCTGCCACATAACTATCGAATCCAAGAAAGGCTTAATCCAGTATAATATTTTTAGTGTTTTGTTCCAAACTTTTTCTAAAGATGAATTCTTTTTACTGCATAAAATGAAGTTATCAGAAACAATATATTGCTTATCTTCGTGAAAAATGTAGAAACCCATTCACTACTGCCGACTTTAAAAACTATATAGAAACCCATTCACTACTACCTACTTCAAAAACTATACATAAACATTCACTACTACCTACTTTAAAAAATATATAGAAACACATTCACTACCACCTACTTTAAAAACTATATAGAAACCCAATCTCTACTACTTTAAAACTATATAGAAACCAATTCACTACTACCTACTTTAAAAACTATATAAAAACCCATTCTCTACTACCTACTTTAAAAACTATGTAGAAACCCATTCTCTACAACCTACTTTAAAAACTATATAGAAACCCATTTTCTACTACCTGCTTTAAAAACTATATGGAAATCCATTCTGTACTACCTACTTTAAAAGCTATATAGAAACCCATTTTCTACTACCTACGTTAAAAACTATATGGAAACCCGTTCTGTACTATCTACTTTAAAAACTATATAGAAACCCATTCTCTACTACCTTTTTTAAAAACTATATAGAAACCCATTTTCTACTACCTGCTTTAAAAACTATATAGAAACCCATTCTCTACTACCTACTTTAAAAACTATATGAAAACCGATTCTGTACTACGTACTTTAAAAACTGTATAGAAACCCATTCTCTACTACCTACTTTAAAAGCTATATAGAAACCCATTCACTACAACCTACTTTAAAAACTATATAGAAACCCATTCTCTACTACCTACTTTAAAAGCTATATAGAAACCCATTCTTTACTACTTACATTAAAACATATAAAAACCTATTCACTACAACCCACTTTAAAAACTAAATAGAAACCCATTCTCTACTACCTTCTTTAAAAACTATATAGAAACCCATTTTCTACTACCTACTTTATATAGAAACCCATTCGCCACTACCTACTTTAAAAGCTATATAGAAACCCATTCTTTACTACCTACATTAAAACATATAAAAACCTATTCACTACAACCCACTTTAAAAACTATATAGAAACCCATTCTCTACTACCTTCTTTAAAATCTATATAGAAACCCTTTCTCTACCACCTACTTTAAAAACTATATAGAAACCCATTCTCTACTACCTACTTTAAAAACTATATAGAAACCCATTCTTTACTACCTACATTAAAACATATAAAACCTATTCACTACAACCTACTTTAAAAACTATATAGAAACCCATTCTCTACTACCTTCTTTAAAAACTATATAGAAACCCATTTTCTACTACCTATTTTATATAGAAACCCATTGGCCACTACCTACTTTAAAAACTATATAAAAACACATTCTCTATACCTACTTTAAAAACTATATAGAAACCAATTCATTGCTACCTACTTTAAAAACTATATAGAAACCAATTTACTACTACCTACTTTGAAAACGATATGGGAACCCATTCTGTACTAGCTACTTTAAAAACTATATAGAAACCCATTCTCTACTACCTACTTTAAAAACTATATAGAAACCCATTCTTTACTACCTACTTTAAAAACTATATGGAAACCCATTCTGTACTACCTACTTTAAAAGCTATATAGAAACCCATTTTCTACTACCTACGTTTAAAACTATATGGAAACCCGTTCTGTACTATCTACTTTAAAAACTGTATAGAAACCCATTCTCTGCTACCTACTCTAAAAGCTATATAGAAACCCATTCTCTACTACCTACTCTAAAACTATATAGAAACCCATTCTCTACTACCTACTTTAAAAACTATATGGAAACCGATTCTGTACTACGTACTTTAAAAACTGTATAGAAACCCAATCAGTGATGTCGAGAAACCCACTTGTTGAGAATTTTATATGCAAAAAATGGCTCTTTTGGGCTCAGAAAACACTTCAAATAGAAGAGCGAACAACGTTTCGACCTTCTTCGGTCATCGTCAGGTTCACAAAGAAAGAGGTATAGAAAACCATTCACTACAACCTACTTTAAAAACTATGTAGAAACCCATTCTCTACTACCTACTTTAAAAACTATATAGAAACCCATTCTCTACTACCTACTTTAAAAGCTATATAGAAACCCATTCTTTACTACCTACATTAAAACATATAAAAACCTATTCACTACAACCTACTTTAAAAACTATATAAAAACCCATTTTCTACTACTTACTTTATATAGAAACCCATTCGCCACTACCTACTTTAAAAACTATATAGAAACCCATTCGCCACTACCTACTTTAAAAACTATATAGAAACCCATTCTCTACTACCTACTTTAAAAACTATATGGAAACCCATTCTCTACTACCTACTTTAAAAGCTATATAGAAACCCATTTTCTACTACCTACTTTTAAAACTATATGGAAACCCGTTCTGTACTATCTACTTTAAAAACTGTATATAAACCTATTCTCTACTACCTACTCTAAAAACTATATAGAAACCCATCTCTACTACCTACTTTAAAAACTATATAGAAACCTATTCTCTATTACCTACTTTAAAAGCTATATAGAAACCCATTCTCTACTACCTACTTTAAAAACTATATGGAAACCCATTCTGTACTACCTGCTTTAAAAACTATATGGAAACCCATTCTCTATTACCCACTTTAAAAACTATAACCTCAAAAGAATGTTAACGACAAGTATTTTTTGGATTTCTTTTATTTTACGCAAAACTGCTTCAGAGGTATTTACAATAAACATCTACTGGTATAGTTTGGTTTGTTTTGAATTTCGCGCAAAGCTACTCCTCCATTTTAAATAAAATGATGCCTTCTATCCCTAAGTTTATAAATGTGTATATAGTTGTGAAAATTAAGCATATAAGCTTCAGCATTCTATGCTTTATATATATATATATAATGACGTCATTTTACTCATCTTGAATTAACCGGTCACATAGGTTTGTAGTGTTTGTAAACCGTATTTAACCCTAAATAAGATGTTAATATATTTTACTCATCTGGAAAGAAATTAATTTTATAAAAGCTCGACAAATACAACAGTTTATTGTACATTTCCTACAAGAGTCTCAAAGTGTTACCAACAGAATGCGGAACTATTTTCAAACCGATGACACATTATCCCAAATATGTTGACAAGCCGAAGCACCATCCGCAACATAACCAAAATACACCATTTGTCAATATAACATCGCCACAGTGGCTGAGTTTGTGGTCCGGGACTGTAATAACCGAACACCTATAGTGCATACATAGAAAGGGACTTTTGAACTCTTGCCTGTTAGCAAAACGTCTGGTGAGGTGTATTTTTCTCACAAGGCACATAACAGATACCATATAACGTTTCTAATTGTACGTCTAGTGCACAAACTGTATGTAAAGCACTGTACTTTTCTTAACAAGTTGTCCATCGATGAGACACGTCACGAACACACACTTGTTTGGAAAATGATCATAAACCACTCTCAACCACATTTTCATACAGAATCATGATGCTGATAGTAGAGGTTTTACAGCAGAAGATATAATACTGGATATACCAATTTCGATGTCATGCTAAATTCTACTATTAATAGTGTGCTTTTCTTATAGCAAAGCCACATCGGGCTATCTGCTCAGCCCACCTAGGGGAATGGAACCCGTGATTTTAGCATCGTAAATCCGGAGACATAGTGCTGTACTAGCGGGGTGCATTATTAATAGATAACAGTTATAAGAATAGTACACTATAATTACTCCATATTACTCTGCCACAACTGACTTCGTGTTGTGTTAAAGTGCTTGTCTCCACCATACTGATCAATTTATATACTGAATATATATTATACATATAATGATAAAACGAATGATGCAACATTGTTATTCCCATCAAGCATGTATAAATTAACATTGAAAGACATATAAAATGCCTCTAAAACTGGCCTTTCAGACGGTACAAGAGTAAGAATGTGAGATTGATACAATTCCTATTGTTTGTGGAGAACACACTGCCTATCATTGAAACGTGCTCCATGTTAGGCGTGTGATGTCAGATTAATTGGTGGAAGTTATGCAAAGATCAGTTTATGTAACAATAATTCATAAGTTTATTTCTTTCATAACGTTTCCGGAAGCAACGTTTACCTTGACACAAATCGTAGGTTTAAGTACAAAGTACTTTTTAACTTTTAAAATAAATTTACTCTCTAGTGGTGCTACAACTACAAATTTCACGGCTAATCGATCGATTAAGTGAAAACTAAGAGAAGCATTTATAAGAATAGATCATGTAGCTTACAGTCGTTGAATAAAAAGCATTCTTTGACCTAAAGAAACTATGATTCATTGATTCTCATATTTATAAAGTAATCTTGTTCACATACACTGCTGACCAAAATCAGAAGGTAAATGAATACAAAGAAACAAATATGCATTTTGCATTGTTAGACTCAACCACTTACTTGAGTAGAGCTTCGAAAGATGAAAATAAAAAAATGGAAAAATAAAAATAAAAAACTTTTTAGCATTTAATAGGAAAAATGTAAACACTGTTAAGTTAGCCTAAATAATGTCAAGTTAAATGTACGAAAGAAGCCAAACAGGTATAGGAAAATGCCCAGCAAAGGTCTTAGTATTTACGCCATCATTGCGAAAACTTAAACTCGCTATGTTAAATAAGCGTTGCAAAGGTGGCTAAGCCAAAATGAAGAGTCTTACAAGATCTGCACTTTTTGATATTGACGTCCATTTCTATGGACTTCCCTTGCTATCCACGCCAAAACATTGTCAGTGGGGTTCCGTTCAGGCGAACACGCTGGATGGTCTAAAAGAATCGCGTTATTCGTTATGAAAAAGGCATTCGTCCTGCAGGCACTGTGAATTGCAGCATTGTCCTGCTGAAAGATGCAGTGATTTCCACGCAAGCAAGCGCCTTCAATCAGTAATAATGCTCTTTCCAACATGCAAGTAGAGTCAGTTGTTGTTTAACGCCCCTGGATAACCTGAAGCTCCATTGTTCCATGGAAGGAGAAAGCACCCCAGATTATAATAGAACCTCCTCCACAGTGTCAAGTAGAAAATGTCTCCGGTGGAATATTCATATTGTGCCAGTAACGTTGGAAGCCATTTGGACCATCCATGTTAAATGTTATCTTAATAGAGAACAAAACTTTCGTCCACTTTTCTACGACCCATGTTTGGTTCTTCTCAATAAAGTTTAACCGAGCTGTTTCGTGGTGTGGAAGGAAGCGTAGCGTTTGAAGACGTTTACGATCTTTAAATCCTTTCTCTCGTAGATGCCGTCTTATTGTTCCTGGGCTGCATTCTGCGTCTGTAAGGGCCTTAATTTGGTTCGATGATCGGCTGATATCTTGCCGGGCATTCCGTCGAATTCTCCTCCTCAACGCCGGCGAAAATTTCTTGGGCCGACCACTTGAAATTCTCGTTCCGTATACCTCAAAGTTTTAAAAGAAATTTGCAACAGCAGTTTTATTCTGCCCGATCTCACCAGCGATGACACGTTGAGATAGACCTTGCTTTTGAAGCTCGACAATTCTGCCACGTTCAAACTCTGTTAACTTTTTAGCCTTTGCCATGTTTTTACCCAATGTAACACAGTAGATGGTAGTGGGAGATGTTGACAACGTTAATGCTTTAACACAAATGACTAAATTTTGTTGCGTTTTACCGATTAATGCTTTGTTTTAGTATGGCCTTAAACTTTTGACCAGCTAGTATTTAGGCTAATTTCATAGTGTTTACATTTTCCCTATTAAATGCTAAAAAGGTTTTTTTTCCTTTTGTTATTTTCATCTTTCGAAGCTCTACTCAAATAAGTGGTTAGGTATAACAACGCAAAATATATATATTTTTTCTTTATGTTCATTGGCCTTAAGATTTTGGCCAGCAGTGTATGTCTTGTGAAGTCTATTGATCGTTAAAAACCTGCATACTTTATGTACTGTAGTGCTGCTTTCAGAATATTACACGATCTTAACGTCTTACGCCATATTACAAATATTTAAATTGAAATAATGAAAATATAGCTTATAACTGAATTGAGGTAATATGACATAATTTGTTTCTTTATAGTTAAGTAGAGCCATCACTGTTCTGACCACATGAGTTTTAAGCACAAAGCCTTACTGTTAGACAACCTGGAGCGTGATGATTTATAAATATCAAAAGTTACCTCCAGCTTTGGAAAAGCTTGTCTTCATACGTTTTGGAGGCAGTAAATTTAAGCGAGTTCAAGGAAAGTTTGAAAACTATGAATGATAAAGGTTGGCTTTGTAGGTTATTCATTAGCTTTAGTTTAGTTTAGAGTGTTAGGCAGCCTTGTTGTCAGTAAACATTACGTTATATTGATATAAGCGTGATCTGTAAAGTGTTAGATTAGTTAGAAAGAGAGCTGAAAGGTGATTGAAGATATAGTTTAGAGTATTGGAGTGATTCCGAAATACAGGGTGAGCAAGTTAGCTAGTTAACTATAGTTTACCGCTAGTTTTTCTACATTTTTGGTTACGTTGGCCTGCAGTTTTCAAGCTAATATACAAATATTCAATTTCGTAGAAACAATAAATTAAGAAATTGGGTAATTTTTTGTCGTTACATGTGATGGGAATTGAATTATTTTCACCGGATAGTAAAAAAAAAAAGTGTGGTGAAAGAGCTACGCTACTACAATATAATCAAAGTCAAAATATTTAAATAAAAGTCTAAGCCACAGAAAAGAGAGTTGTTCAAACGTTAATATGGCAGATAAAGTGAAAATGAATACAGTTTAATGAATATAAACAAGCGAATTCACAAGGAAGGACTGCGTTAAAACAGCAAATACAAACATCTGGCTATTTATTTTAGTGTGTTATAACTTAAAAAAGCGAAACAAAAATAAATTGAACGAAAAACGCTGCACCAATTGAAAATATCCCAGGGTACAAGCTATAGTGTAGGATTATAAAATGTATCCTAAGTTTTGGAGGTGACTACGGAAGTCGGATCCACATTGCGGTGATGATATACTGTCGAGCTGTAAGAAGAGGTAAGTTTCAACTTACTTACCCCCTAATAGTAATAACATATTTCTTTATTTTCTTGGCCCAGCATGGTCAGGTGGTTAAGGCACTCGACTCCTAATTCGAGGGTCGCGAGTTTGAATCCATGTCACATCAAACATGCTTGTCCTTTCAACTGTAGGAGCGTTATAATGTGGCGATCCATCTCGTTATTCATTGGTAAAAAAAGTAGCCCAAGAGTTGGCGGTGGGTAGTGATGACTAACTGCCTTCCCTCTAGTCTTATACTGCTAAATTAGGGACGGCTAGCGCAGATAATCCTCATGTAGCTTTTCGCGAAATTCAAAACAAACTTTTTCTTTTTCAATCAATTTTCAATTGAAAGCTATGCTAATTTGTTTGGATTGCTGGATGGGACGCTTCATGCTGGTATAGTTCATTTGCAGTGCTGCCAATAAGTGCCTATCTACCACACTGGGCGCTGTAATTCTAACTTCAAGGGGTAAGCATCTTATTTCCTTATTTTCTTTTGAAATAAATTTTGTCTTCTTTTCTTGAAGGAGCAGTCATCTTCCCAAACTGTTTGCAGGCCGTAAAGGGTAATATAGATGCAGGACGTTGTGGGCTTGAGCACCCACATCTCTCTCCCAATTTCTATTTCTATCTCTGTTCCTACTCTTCCATTTCTCATTCGTGAGTGACGAATATAGGTTAAGACTGGTAGACGGTGTATTTCCACCGCAATGTGGATCCTACTTCCGCAGTCACCTCCAAACCCTAGTGTACATTTTTGTTTCAGCTTGTTTATAAGTTATAACAAATGAATATGAATATATATATATACATTGACATTAATTTTGTGCATTTTACCTAGTCCTTCGGTGATACAATGTTAAGTCTATGAATTTATGATCTAAAGTGATGGGTTCGATTTCCCTCGGTGAACATAGCAAATAGTTCGGTGTGACTTTGTTTCCTTCACAAAATGCGTCTACAAAATAATCTCCTGAAAACAACTCTAGCATATTTTGTTTAGAGGAAAGGACAGTTAAAATGAACTGACAGGTATAGTGTTGTCATAAAACACAATATTAATTCAGTACACCTTTTGTCTAACGCAGAAAAAAGATCTGAATAAATTATTTTTATCTACAGTTCATGATCAATGTATCCTGTTGACATCTGATTCCACCATAGTTGTGAGTTTTATATTTTTGTTTTTGTTGTAACATTTTAAGTCTCATTCAATTGTCACTTTTAGTATTTAAAACGAGATTTTGCATTGTTTGTTAATTATTTTTTTATCGTTCCCCTTTCGTGACAAGCACGAACTAATCTTTGTAGATCTTATTTGATTCGATAACTATGGCTGAGAATGCAGAAGGACAGGAGACAGACGTGGAAGATGTTGAAGAAAAGAAACATTTTCAACGTATAGTAAATGCTTTTAGATGCTACAGGTAGAACAATATGTGTAAATCTGACACTGTGCAATCATTACTTCAGATTTAAACTTTGTATAAAATAAGCTGACAACGATACTAACCTATAGGCCGTGTGTGTAATCATGATGCACGAAAACCAGGAGTTTATGATACGTTACATAATTACGAACCAGTTTTTTAGACTGGTGAAATAAGTTTGTCATTCGATCTAAGACAATGAAGTAACATTTTAAATGTTATTATATGATACTATTAATCTACTGTAGTTGTAATAATACTATGGTGAGAGTTTCCATATCTTATTTTAACATACAGAAAAACGTATTGAAAGGGATTAATGAAGTAAAGTATTCAGTTAAAATTGAAAGTTTAGGGACCAACTTTGTATATATGTTAAATTACTCTAGAAAAGAATAGGAATGGGTGTAATTTTCCCCTGGAAACGAGGGAAAGTCTAACTTTATGTAAATGTTTTCATGCTTTAGCCTTGTTCCACATCAGTGTAAAAGACATTTGGTGGGATACTTGTGTCATAATTTGAAAAGATTCAGTGGTATTTCATCATGAATTTATACAAAATCTTACTGATGATAAATTTTAGTTATATTTCTTAGTACATTTGGTTTTAATAACTATTTTATAATCAGTGATTTAGAGAAGAGTAATAGTAGTAGGCTTGCTATTGAGTTTGTAAGTGTAAGACTGTTGATGCTATTACATTTCATCTTAAATGGTTTCATTCGAATATTTCATTATGCACATTTCTTCAAATTTTATCAATTAATATATATGATTTTTTGTTTGCTGTTTTTTAATTGGTGATTTTATATTTAAAAAAGTAATTTATTCACAAACATTTGACATTTTTGAACAGCAGTTACATTTTTGTATTAAGCCAATAGTTTTGGAGTTTTTGCTTGAGTCTTACTGCATGTAATCTTCACATTGACTAGTTTGAACTTCCTGAAAACTTAAAAGTGTAAAATAATATATTCTAGCTTTCAACAGCAAGTTATCAGTGATATAATGCATTCACAGTAGTTTATTTTGTAGTTTTACAAATACATTGCTTTATTTGACTAGCCATACACTTGGCTTCAAGCTAGTTGTTGTTTTCTGTTTGTGGTTTTTGCCAGCTATATTTAAAAATCCCCCACTAACAGAAGAAAGGAAAACAAACTGTGAGTAATGGGTTGCAGATAATAAAATTTAAGTGCAATAGGTAACATGTTAGCCCATCTAGGCCATCTGATCTGCTAAACAAAACTAAAGCCATCTGTTGTCATTCAGATATCAATTAATATGAATTTCCAGGAAGAGTGGTATGTTTGATTTTATGTTTCTGAGTATCAAATGTTACGTTTGTTTATTTCATGTTTTTGTATATTCTATTATACGTGTTTCAATTTCATCTTCTTGAATATCTTGTGTTTGTTATAATATCATTAAACAAAAAAACGTAATAAAAAAACTGAAACAACATTTGAACATGCTGTTTCTATCATTGGGATTGTATGGTACAGTTGTATGAAGCAAAATGGTAACAATATGTTTATTAATAGTGTGCAACTTGTTTAGATATTTCTTGTTTGCAGCCAGCTTCACAAAACTATTTTTTACAGCTGGTATGAATAGCTATAAGCATGCCTGAATTATCAACTTGTAAAAATGATGCCAGTATTCCTTGATGGTCACTAGATGAACAGTAAATTCCAGTAGATCAATTTGACATTATAATGGTTAAAAGGGTGAACATGTTTCTGTGGCACCAGGTATCAATTTTGTGATCTTTGATTCATGAGGCAACAACCACAGTAGATAATAAAGTGACGGTCCTGCTCATGGTAAAAAAAGACTAGTCCGAGAGTTAACAGTTGAAAGTAAGGGTTGACAGCGGATGAACTCAGTAGCACTCGTACATTTTCTGTTTCAGAATATGTGTATTTATATTTATATCCATTGAACTTAAACATGACATAACAGCCTGCACTACATCCATGATCTGGCATTATGCACGTGTTCTGCTTCATACATTATAAATGTAACGATGTAGCCCAGTGGCCATTGGTTGAATAACTAGCCGTGGTTAGTGCAGCCTCAACACAATATATTATGGATTTATTGAATGTTACATAACCAGTTTTATATTTATTAGTGAATGTAAATTATTTATGTGCTAGCTAAAGTCGTATTAAGACAGATGAACTCCTATCTATAATCTGATCCACTTTAGAGCACATTTTTCCATTCATTAATTAACTATTATAACATATAAACAGACATGTGCAACTTCATTTAAACCTTTAAACTGTGCATTCTGTTTGTTTAAAAAAATCTGTCCATTGTGTGTAAAACACTGATGTAATGACTTTTTACTTTGTGTATAAAAACACGTAATGACTTGTTACTTTGTGTATAAAAACAGTGATGTAATGACTTGTTACTTTGTGTATAAAAACTGATGTAGTGACTTGTTACTTTCTGTATAAAAACAGTGATGTGACTTGTTACTTTGTGTATAAAAACACATGTAATGGCTTGTTACTTTGTGTATAAAACACATTTAATGACTTGTTACTTTGTGTATAAAAACACATGTAATGACTTTTTACTTTGGGTATAAAAACTGCTGCAATGACTTTTTACTTTGGGTATAAAAACTGCTGCAATGACTTTTTACTTTGGGTATAAAAACACTGGTGTAATGAATTTTTACTTTGTTTATAAAAACACTGGTGTAATGACTTGTTACTTTGTGTGTAGAAACACTGATGTAATGACTTGTTACTTTGTTCACAAAAAACTGATGTAATAGTATGTTACTTTGTGTGTAAAAATACTGATGTAATGACTTTTTACTTTGTATGTAAAAACATTGATGTAATGACTTGTTACTTTGTGTGTAGAATCACTGATGTAATGACTTGTTACTTGTGTAGAATCACTGATGTAATGACTTTTTACTTTGTGTATAAAAACACTTATGTAATGACTTGTTACTTTGTGTGCAAAAGCATTGATGTAATGACTTGTTACTTTGTGTATAAAAACACATGTAATGGCTTTTTACTTTGTGTGTAAAAACACTGGTGTAATGGCTTGTTACTTTGTGTATAAAAACACGTAATGGCTTTTTACTTCGTGTATAAAAACACTGGTGTAATGAATTTTTACTTTGTTTATAAAAACACTGGTGTAATGACTTGTTACTTTGTGTATAAAAACACTGATGTAATGACTTTTTACTTTGGGTATAAAAACACTGGTGTAATGACTTTTTACTTTGGGTATAAAAACACTGGTGTAATGAATTTTTACTTTGTTTATAAAAACACTAGTGTAATGACTTGTTACTTTGTGTGTAGAAACACTGATGTAATAGTATGTTACTTTGTGTGTAAAAATACTGATGTAATGACTTGTTACTTTGTGCATAAAATACTGAAGTAATGGCACGTTACTTTGTGTATAAAAACTGATGTAATGACTTGTTACTTGTGTAGAATCACTGATGTAATGACTTGTTACTTTGTGTAGAATCACTGATGTAATGACTTGTTACTTGTGTAGAATCACTGATGTAATGACTTGTTACTTGTGTAGAATCACTGATGTAATGACTTGTTACTTGTGTAGAATCACTGATGTAATGACTTGTTACTTGTGTAGAATCACTGATGTAATGACTTGTTACTTGTGTAGAATCACTGATGTAATGACTTGTTACTTGTGTAGAATCACTGATGTAATGACTTGTTACTTTGTGTATAAAAACTGATGTAATGACTTGTTACTTGTGTAGAATCACTGATGTAATGGCACGTTACTTTGTGTATAAAAACACCAATGTAATGACTTCTTACTTTGCTTATTGATAGAGTTATACCAAAACCTCTAATTTTGATTTCCAATAAACTTTTTGTGAATACATTTTGATAATAAAGAAAAACATTCATAATTTTGTTGTCAAAAAGAATCTATAGGCTCACCAAAATTAATTATATAAATATATTGATCTTATATTTTTTGGATTAGTAGAACAATAATTATTCCAGAATTTATATGTTTTTGATATGATTATACTTAACATGATGTGTATATAAGAAAACTACATTTCATGTGATAAAATGATATAAATGTATAAATAGTTTATAATAATCAAATTAATTTTAAAACTGTAAGTATTTTAGTCTGTAACATAATTCTTTCATTTTTCTGTAAACTGTTGGTTAGGTTATTTTTACTGGATTGAAATGGACCCACCTACTATTTTAATTCTTAACACTTTGCATAGGGGTAATGGGTCATAGGTCGTGTCATTTCATTTGTTGATTCTTGTTCAAACTTTTATTCGACTATTGTGTCATTAAATTTGGTGTCAAACTGTAGATTATAATTCACATATTTGTTTTATACAGTATTTGATTTCTTAATTTAAAAGGAAATATTAAAAATCACGCTTAAATATAGATTTTTTTTTGTGTTACATGGTGTGTTGAAAGCAGCACAGTTTTGAGTGAGATGTTTGTGATGTCAAAATATAAAGCCTTTTGTTTTGTACAAATAAAAACTCAAGTTACTAATACTGACAGGCT
Source organism: Carcinoscorpius rotundicauda (assembly GCA_011833715.1). Lineage (NCBI taxonomy): Eukaryota > Metazoa > Arthropoda > Merostomata > Xiphosura > Limulidae > Carcinoscorpius > Carcinoscorpius rotundicauda. The sequence goes on along the minus strand of CM022399.1, from coordinate 7,236,892 downwards.
AGAATAGAAAATAACCTCAAAGATTCTAGTTGTTTGGATGTCACCCGTGTACTGAATACAATGCAGTGGTATCACTCCTTTCTGTTTTCGGAAATGGTCACTTATATACTTCTATATGTGATATTTAAATAATCAGTGAAGGTCTCAGAATGTTTTGAAAGTGGTTTTCTCAGCTGTTTTCAAATATAATGGCTTTATCTCTCTTTTGAGACAGACCTTTGTGCTGGTAACTCGAGTTTTTAGACTGTATGAAATTTAATATTTTTTTATATCTGACTACAACTTAGTTACCAGATAATTTACAATGAAGTTTTATGATATGAATATAGCAATTTATGTTTTTGTTGGTCATTAAAATAAATATATATAACCTAAAAAAATTTCATTTTGCATCCTCCATGTGTGAAATTTCCTAAGGCTTAGCAACCTTTAACAATTAGCAACTGTGTGCAACTAGAAGAGATAGCTGTTTGCTGGTCTGTGTTTTAAAAACTTATTTCTAAATAGTAATTATATTATACATATACTATTTTTAAAAGTACCAGTCCACTAAAACATAGATAGCCAAGACAAGTCACTTTGTGAAGGTCAAGTTTTATTTTCTCAGATACAGTAATATGAGTGCACATGCACTGTGTCATTGTAATTTCTCTTATATTGGCCAGCAATGGCTGAAACATTGATGTAATAAAATGGAAAATGCATTTATATAAAAACAGAACATGATGTTTTGGAATAACAGGGAACCTATTGGCCAATCTCAGCTGTTTCATCCTTTAAATTAAATTAAAAACTCTTAAAGCCAGCTCTTATCATTCATATACTTCTATAGTTTCTTCTTAAACTTGCTTAAATTTACTGCCATTACAATATTTGAAGGCAACTCATTCCAAATGCCAACCATCCTGTTATGAAACTGAAATTGATTTCTGCTGTGTCAAAATTTATATTTGTTCCCTAGCCCTACTAATGGTGAAAATAACAAACAAAATATAAAGTTTGTATTAAAAAATAATAATTATCTGAACATTATAGAGATTTCACATGTGAAACCTTTCTGATGCATAAAAGTATTTTTAATCTTAAAATAAAAATTTCTCTGCATGCTGGATAGTCAACATTCTGAAAGAAAACAAATTACGAGAAAATCTTTAATTAAAAAAGTCTTAACGCTTAATTCAGAAATTTGGTATTTTGTGTACGAAAGTCTTGCAATGTTTACCTTTAACCTCCAAAATATTATGAATATGTGCATACTTTATCAAAAATCATAGTATAATTGCTTTCATGGTTATGAGCTTCGCTGATTCCACTCAATCCATAACAGAGGGGTTAAAAAGAATCCTGCTTATTTGTAAGACTGTGATAACTTAAATATGCTTTAATAAAAGGAAGTTACAGAAAGTTGATATTTTTTATTTGTTATTCATCCAAAGAAAATGTTGAATGGCTTTTACCTTTCAATGTGTTTATTAAAATTTAGTAAAAGTGGGCTGGTAATAGTCTTGCAGTTTGTAACTTCAGACAAAACTTTACCTTTGTTTGCATATACGTAATAACCGGTTTACTGGTGTCCTCTGTGTGCAAAGTGTTTTGCATATGGTCTTGTCTCTTCCTTGTTATGTGCTATCTCATTGTCTGAGTACCGTGTCTTCCTTCCTTCCTTCTGATATTAAGGTACATGCTAAGCATTACATTTATCACTCAAGGTCCAGTTCCAGCATACTTTGTCCAACATGGGTTTTTGGCTTCTCATCACTATGCATTGCCTTATTATCTGGCCAGTTATTCCTTTCTAGACTCCCATCAGCTAAAGTCAGCTTTATCTGTGTAGGGAATAGATCCTGACAACCCTTCATATTTATTTCTTGCCTAGTTCTCCTGCCATTATCTTGCTCTTACATCTCTTATTTGAGAGCTTTCATCCATACATCTCCTTTCTGAGGCTTTCTACCAGTTTCTTGAGGTGGTTTTGGAGGATAACTATTCTTTCATTACCCCCACATTGATATGATTGTCCTTCTCTATCCTATCACTTCATGCAGTTTATTTGCTGTTGGGAATTTTCGAGTAGAAACACAGTCTTGTCTCAGGTTTATCTACCTTATATTTACCTTTTTCATAACTCCCTTTCTCTATAGATCTGTTTTTGGAAACATTCCTGATTCTTTGGAGTACTGTATAAAATCTGTGAAGCAACTCTCAACCCTTTGTATTTTGATTGTTCTTTTGTCCAAGTCTGTTTCCATACCATTCTCGATACCTGTTTTTTGTCCTTAACCCTGACATTTTTTTCCTCTACCTTCCTACAGTGTTCTATCAGTTTGTTGCTTGTCTTGCCATGTTACTCATCACTCCCAACAGTTTTGGTGACTATGGCATTTGATCCAGTAGAATTGTATTTATCTTATTTTGTGTTGGGAGTTTTCTCCAAATCTGTGGGTTATTAAGGTTTTGTACGGCAAACGTTTTCTTCAGTTATTCTCCCCACTTCCTTCTTTCTCTAGTTTTAGTATCCTTCCAATAACCTTAGGATCCTGCTGCCAGTTTTAGTATCCTTCCCATTACCTTAGGATCCTAAGGTTAGATCCTGCCAGTCAGCATCTAACCAATGTTCTTCAGATTCTTCTCTTACAGTGTGCTATAAAGCCTGATCTTTCTCAGGTTTTAATATCATTATTTCTATCAATCTCAAGAATACTATGGACTGGCAACCTGAGATTGATTTATCCAGCCTTATCCAATTATTGAATCTTTACAGCTTTACTGTGAAATATTTTCTCACTCTTTGGGGTTCATTTTATTCATGTTTGTGGATGTCTTAGATGCTTATTTCCATATTTCCATTTCTTATTAGTTAAGATGCTATCTTTGGATTGTCCACAATGACTTTGTCTTTCAGTTTGTTGCTTTACTATTTGGGCTTGCTTCAACACTACATGTATTTGTCAAGTAATTAAAGCCTTTGCCTGACTTATGCATACTTAATGATTGCACTTCCTCCTCTTCATAGATGACTGACTTTTGGTGACTCCTTCCAAATTGATGTCTTCTCAGTATACTCATCTGCTAGTAACAAAAGCAGCTTGTGTTAGTTGGATTATCAGGATGGAGAAATCTTTCCTGATTCCTACCCAGTATCTAATCTGCATAGGTATTTTTCAAGACTAACCTTATTTGGGTCAAACCTTCTCCATTTTGTTTGTGTTCCATAAAGCTTTCAGTTCCCCACACTTTTGTCTCTCTCTCTTTCCACATGCAGAGTTATATTGCTTTTGGGGTCATGATCATCTATGGAAGCTGTTATTTCCTTAGGTTTTACAAATATGCATTATTTTCAGTGGACATCACATGACTGAAGAAATCTTGGACTTGTTGCTTTTCTTCCTTTCATTCTTGATGATCATTAGTGGTGGTTGAAACATAACAGTTCTGGTATATCTTCCTTCTCTTCGTCTGGATTTACATCTGTTCCTTTGTCCTACTCTTTAGAGTGGATTTTTCAACAGGAGGCTTCTGGACAATGGTTTCAGATAAAAACCATCCTACCATAACATCTTGGAACTTCAGGCAGTATTACATGCTTTGTACAGTTTTCTTATTGTTTGGAACAATCTTGTCATGATCCATTCAGACAGTTCTTCTGTTGTGCTATTTTTTAACCACCAAGTAGGCACTTGTTCTCATTTGCTTTGTGATCAAATGTTGGAATTCTTATGGAATTTGCATGCACTTTTGCCATTAACAGGGTATGACTCTGATCCTGAACTCAGTATCAATGAAGTTTTGCTGCCAGTAGTCCCTGAGAACAAGTTATTGGGGCTTATCTTTGACCGTAAGCTGACTTTTATACCACACTTAAAGTAGCTATGGGTCAAATGCACAAGAGCACTGATCGTTCTCCTTGTCCTCTCTACTGCCAGTTGGGGAACGGATATATCATTCTCTTATTCGATCAAAACTCAACCATGGATCAATGGTCTATAGCTCTGCTAGACCCTCGGCCTTAAAGATGCTGGACTCCATTCATCATCAAGGGCTTTTTGCACCTCCCCTGTTTAAAGCTCATGCATAGAATCTCATGAACCTTCTCTGTTTGCAACTGTTTTTACTATATTCTCTGAAACTTTGCTCCTTACCAAAGCATCCCCTTACCTGGGGATGTGTTTTCCTTCCTCAGTGGGCCATAATTTTTCAGAATAGATGATTTGCCATTGCTCCTTTTGGCCTTTGCATCCAGGTGCAATTGGATGAATTGGGTCTGTCCTTGGAAAACATTGTAGAATCCACTGGTCAGCCCATCCCCCCATGGCTTATTACAGTTCCCAAATGTGACCTTTCATTAAGTTATCTGAGAAAGGCAGATACTCCTGATTGGAAGTACCACCTTTTATTTACTGAACATCTTTCAAACAATCGTTCCATTCCAATTTATGCGGATGGTTCCAAATCAGGTAATTCTGTGGACTTTGCTATGGTTTGTTGCGGTTCGGTGGTCTGAAGAATCCCCTCTATAGCTTCTGTGTCACTGCTGAACTGTAAGCCATATCTCTTTTCCTGGATCTTATTGAAGCTGAGCAGTGCTCCGACTGCACTATTTATACTGATTCCCTTAGTTCTCTACTGGCCTTGGAATTGCTTCATGTTGGTTCACACCCTGTTCTCACTGATCTTCAAAACTGACTGGCCCATTTCTCTTTAACATCTACTTCTATCCAGTTTTTTTGGATACCAGGTCACGTTGGTATTCCTGGGAATGAGCTTGCAGACATAGCAGCTAAATCTATCTGATCTGGGACTGTCACCACAGTGCCTATTCCGTACATGGACTATGGTCCTGTATTCCAAGCTCAGCTCCATGCCAGCTAGCAGTCCACTTGGAGTGAGGAATGCGACAACAAGCTTTTTCTAATAAAACTCTATATTGGGCTTCAGCCATCTAGCTTCCATAAAGTTCAAAAGGAGAAAGTTGTTCTTACTAGACTATGCATTGGTCACAGTTTTTTAACTCCTTGTTTTCTTTCATCTGGAATTTATGCACCAATGTGTAGTTTGTGTAACACTCAAATCACTGTAAGCCACATTTGACTTTCTTGCTATCATTACGACTCTCAGTGACAGCACTGGTTTAAACATGTTTGTCCATAATGTTGGACAGTGTTATTGGTGACACTGTCCACCTTGATAAAGTTTTTAGTTTTTTAATGGCCATTGATCTTTTTAACCTCATTTAAGTGTTTGGTATTTATTCATTACACATTTTTAATTGGGGTTTCCTTTTCAGTCTCAGTCTCTCTAGTTCAATTTTAAATGAGAAATTGGTCATAACATTAAATAACTCAACACCTGGACTGTGAAAGGTCAGCTTCAGGTGACTAATGCTGCTGTTTGAACTACCGATTAGTCATCCTGGCAAGCAATTATTACAATATTGCTGCATGTCTTTTAACACTTTTATTACTTTACCTTTTGGTACTGGCCATAATGACACATAACCCAGAACCAAAGCTGGAAAGACGAACTTCAAGTGCCTGACAGTGGTTCTTGTACTTACCTGTTAGTCTTCCTGGTGGGTTATGATCATTATCATTATGCTACAGAAAGTCCTTCACAACTTTGGAGACGAGGTGTCAGCGTTGGTTTTGTGTCATTTTATGTTTTTAAATGCCGTTTTGTTTTACCTTTATTTCCTTTTATGTATTTCTCTACATTTACTTTATTTTTACATTTTTACTGAATGTTTGGCATGGATAGTCTAGCTGCTTTGTACCATAACTCACTAAATCAACCAACCAACCAATCCCTCTTAATCTTTTACTGCTGAATTTGGGATAACTGGCACAGATATCCTTCATGTAACTTTGTATGAAATTCAAAAGAAATAAACTGGTCTTCCATGTTTCCAACTTCTGTACAGACCCATATGGGGAAGATGTAGTCCCTCTGGTACTCCACCTCAGTGAAATTCGTTATCTGAGTGGGGTACAGGTCCAGTTGTTTTTGAAGTGCACCATCACATCAGCACATCCATTAATACCATTGATCAGAGGATGGGTTACTTACTGGATTGCTTGTGTTGGTTGTGATTTGTGCACATGTGCCCTATTTGGTCAACTGATATTGAATATTTCTCTTTCCATTCTACTTGACTTCAGGTGAAACCTGTCTTGACACTCCTCCCACCATGAAATATGCATGCCTGATGCCATCTGAGACTGGAATTGTCCTACTGGCCTACAGTATGATGTATACTACTCACTCTACACCAAGGGGCACATCCCCATTATCTTTTCCCATAATCCAGTCTGTGGCTAAGACCCTACATTCATTTTTGTCTTGGACTATTATTCCAGATATTTCAATATGATGTGGGGTTGGATTCACCTATATTTTTTCTCCCATTCATTTGATGTGTTCCTCCCAGTTTCCAACAATTTATGTGACACCTACCATCACAATGGGTGAATAGTGTACCTGGTACAGAAGTGGCATGGTCTCCCAGTGGGACATCACACTTTGGGTGGTTTTGTGGATGATTTTGAAATATATTATATATTCATTGTACTGGTCTATGGGATTATTGCTATTATGTTAACAGAGGTGTTATACAGTATTGCAAGTTATTATTTTCCTTCACTGAATACATATATATCCAGTAGGTTTTTCTTTTTTTCAGCATAGTAAAATAATAACACCATTAAATTGTTAACTTACTTGCACAAACCTATTTAATTATAACAAGCTATTAAGGGTATACTTTGAGTAGAAAGGAGTTGAAAATGACAACAGTTCTCTCAAGTGCTGTAAGTATCAGATATTGACACTTCCTAGTGAGGTCTGGCAAAATGCTGCCCCACAAAAGTTGTTATTCAGTGAAACAAAGTGGTGCAATCTTGTGAAATTTGGTGATGCTGAATTTGATCTGGATACAGCAGGTCAGCCTACTATGATGCACCATAAAAAGCTCCTAATTTTACTAAAGTCTGAAAAGATTTTTACACTGTTCATTTGATACTTTCTCTTCTCTGGCTGTGTTGAAAGATACTGATCTCTTTAACCAACTGTCATCTGTGAAATATATAAATTTTGTTTTATTTTTTCTTTGTAGGTGTTTAACTTATTTCCTGTTCAGCAGAATCTTTCTAACAGTTGCTGATTTGTTTATCATTTCGTTTTGCACCTTATTTCCATCCCAGAGTCTTGTGTGAAAAGTAGCTTAATAATTGCAATATTTGCTGATACCTTCAGCCTAATATAAATGTAAGTAGCATGAATCTTCTTGATGTCCTCTGTCTACACCTTTGGGGGTTATCACATATTTCTGTTCATCCATGGACCCTTTGCTTCACATCAGATCCTTCATTAAATTTACTGTTTATTTTCAAAATTCAATTCTTCTAGTTTCTGCCCTATTTTGGAACCAATAATTTTGAACATTTTTCATAAAAGAATATTAATGTTTTATTTCCTTGAAGTTTTTACTCCCATCTTTTTGTGGTACTAAAGACAATAGGAAATTGGACACTGGTCATGGCTTTTACTTGCCTCATTTGGTTTATAAATATTCCTATTTTATAGGCTGAACATGAGAAATGTGAATTTTATGAAAATTGCTTCATCAGGGTTTCACAATGTTGGATAGAAATTTAAGATATGCAAACTTACCTGTCCTTGTTTTTCACAAGGAAGAGTGGTTTCCAAGTTTATTCATATGTATGATAAACCTGTCAGCTGGTCTTCTATATATACTGAATATGAATATTGATTGGTATCATTATATGGATGATTAGAGAATTTTTGTTAAATTCTAAACTTTCACTGAATTAATCTCCCAGCTAGCTTACTCCCTGGAGTGGATTGTTTATGTTGCAGCCTGTCTACCTAATGTCTCATTAACCTGAGATTTTGTATTACCACTCTTTTGGGACTTCACCTATATCCTTTGGATATGCACACTTCTTCATCTATCAAGTTTGTCCTCTCTAAGAGGAGAATAATGGCTTCTCAGTTACATGGATTGAGCTTAAGATATAGTAATAGGAAGTTGCTACTTAATGTGTAATCTATTTTTAGATGTGCTGTCTGTGGAAATTTCTACTATTATTAACTACCTTCAAGTAGAGCTTCACAATTCAATTGGTTGCATATGAGCAATAATCACGTTGATTAGTGTATTGTAAGTTAATCAAAAAATAAATGTGAAAATAATAAAAACTAATGTTTTCAGTTATTGCTGTTTTTTATATTTTTAACAATTCAGGTAATTAAAATTCCTGTTTATTTTTAGATGTAGCTGTGTGATAGATTGTCCCTGTTCTTACCAAGTTTTAGCTTCATAAGTAGTTTTTATACTTCAGGTTTGTTCAGTTTTCATAATTCAGGACCTTGTGTATCAGTAGTTCTGTTTCTATTGCCACTAAAACTATCTCATCATGCCTTAGTTATGGAAAAGCTACTAAAGCTACCTGCTGCTTCCACTAAATTAAAACTCGTGACTAAAGAGAAATGTCAGGAATTCTTGTCTTTTATACACCACTAGTGTTTTTAGTATTAACACTCAGTCCCACATTCTTTGTTTCACACTCAGTCTCACAACCTTTGATTCACACTCAGTCTCACAACCTTTGTTTCACACTCAGTCTCACAACTTTTGTTTCACAATCTTTGTTTATTGCAGTTTCTCTGTTTTTATTGCTAAGTTCAGCTGGTATGTCAGTTCTCACCTTTTTCTTGTTGATATTCAAAAAGTGACTGGCCCATTTCTGTTTATTATCTACTTCTATCCAATTTCTCTGGATACCAGGCCCTGTCTGTTCCATACATGGATTATGGCTCTGTATTCAAGGTTCAGCTCTGCATCAGTTGGCAGAAGACTTGGAGTGATAATAAGGTTTATTCACATAAAACCTTTTGTTGAATTTTGGCCATCTTTTATCCATAAGGATTGGAACTAGCGTATGTTTCTAAGCTCGTTGTTTTTTGTTATGTGGAACTTGTGCACCAATGTGTAGTCTGTGTGACACTCGAGTTAGGATAGTCCATTTTTTTTTCATCATGTCATTGTTATGACTGTGAATGAGAGATGGCATCGTTTTAGACATGAGTTTACCACTGACATTGGACAGTGTCATTGGCAATGGTGATACTGTCTACCTTGCAGATGTTTTTAATTCTGTTTAAGTTTTTATCCAATAGTGGGCCACAATTTTTGCTTTAACTTAATTTCTCTTTATTCATTATAATACTTTTACTGTTATTTTTTTACTGGTTGTTTGGTTTGGTGCAGATGGTCGAGTTGTCAAACAACAACAGCAGATCTCACCTTGTGTGTTGTATTGTCCCACAGAAAACTTACTCAAACTTTGGATTGAATAGGAGAATATGAGAAGTATTGAGCACATTCACTGTGGAAGGTGGGTAAAAGATGATGTGCTTTCAGATGTAGAGTGGTGTAGGTACAATGGACCACACTTGGCTAGTTAATTGCATCCAAAATATCATTAACTGTGTACCAACATCCACGTTAGAATAAGAGGAAGGCACCCAATTGGAAGGGTGAACTGTATTTGGGCATTTAAACTTTGAAAAAAAACAACAACACCCACTCAGAGGATCTTATAATTCTCACTAAACTGTCAGTACACCACTGCTGTAGTCTGAACTTAATGGTGACAGTCATCCATGCTGATTTCAACAGAGGGAGTCTTGAATGCTTGTGGCATTTATTAAAAAAGGTTTAAAAATAGATAGCAGCATAAAACAACAAAAACTCATTGCAAAAAGTGAGAAGTACTGATTAGAAATACATTTTAATTTAAGAAAATTATAACTTTCAGGTAAGAGAAATATTAACTTGCATTTTGCAAGTTTAAATAATGCAGAGATTTATGGTTACATCCAGTTACTATATTGCTTTTGACATTTGAATTATTTTGAGGTAAATTTGATTTAGGTTCATTTTATAAAAAACAGACTTTATGGGATGTCATTTTTCTTCTATTATCTTATTGTTGCAAGGGTTTTCTTTCAGAATGTTTTTGTAAGAGGAGTGGACAGTGAGGATTTTCTTTAGTGATTGATTTGGCATAGGAGTTTCCAGTATTAAAATTGTGGTATCAATAAATATGATGTTATTGTATTTCCCAAGATGTTTTTACAAATATATCTAAAATGGTTCAGTTTTAAGAATTCTAGCTTTTACACAATGAAATTATCAACTAAAAATAAAATCCTGTAACTTGCAAAAATTTCAGGAAGGATAAGCTATGGAAAGACAATCCATGTACTGTTTTCTTATTGACATTAATTTAATTTTTGTTCTTAACTTCATTGTTTAGACTGCACTCACTTGTCCGACTCTGCAAAACATTAAAGTACACTAATAGTCTACCAGAATCTCATCAGACAGTGTTGAAAAATTACAAACAACACCTTGAAAAAGTTCGAGTGTCCATAGAGCACAACTTTGAAATCTTCAAACTCATCATTCAAGATGTTGCCCATATGTTTGAAAATGCAGACCATTCTAATGACATGGTAAGCAAGTGTTTTTTATAACACTATAAGAAACTGTGTTTTTTATGATATTGTAATGAACTGTTTTTGATGACATGGTCAGGACCTCTTTTTTTTTTCCAGAAATTTCATGAATGATATGTTTTATAATGTTTAAGATATTCCTTGTACAGTTAATATTGATTTTTTGAACTGGATAATACAATTTAGCTACTCCTAAAACATTTTTGTTACAACGTCCTATGTTTTAAAGACATTTTCAATCTGTTTTATCTTAAGTATATAATTTAAAGGAAAATACCTTTCACAAAGTATTCTCAGTATGGATCTTTGCATGCCATGTGACATGTATAACCAAATTTATGGGTTAAATTTGTTATCATTCTGGAATTTCTAAAAAAAAAACAACTATTCTGGGATTTTCCTTTTTTATTTTTGAAAACAGGGCTCATGTTGCAATAAGAAAAACCTTGACTCACCATCTTTCTACAACTTTTAACTTTCACAGGACTCCCTTTTCTCTGTTCAGAGAAGAATTCTCAGATCTTAAAGAAATAGGCAGCAATTTTCTTTATCTGTATGAGAAGAGCAATTACAAGCTCGTTGTTAACTTTCTCCCAGGAACAATGTTGGTAAACTGAGTGAAATTGGCATTTAACCATTCAGAACATAACATTACACAAAATGTCACATGGCAGATAAAACCTTGACTTTCTAACAGGTAATACATAAATAAACATGTGAAAGAGCTGTCAGTTGTGAAAGAGAGAATGTGATAGATGGATGTGGCAACAAGGATCCAATTTCCTTTTGATATTTCTGTAAAAAAACAAAATTGAAAGCTAGAAAAATTGTGGTTTGTCTGAACAATGACAATTTTATAGTGATTAGTTTATATTTAGTTTTTAACTCTTTCAAAGAAAAAAATACAGAAGAGAAGATGTCTCAAAAAAAATTGTGTGTGTTATACTGGGAGACCTTTTTTGAACAATTAAGAACTTAAAACTTGTATACTGCTAAAATATGGATTGTTAGTTAACATTTTATGTTATTCTAATTCGTATCCCTCAGTGTGGATTCCTGTATGTGGTGAGGGGACCTCTCAGAGAAGGTTCTGTTCTGTGTTTGCCATGCATGGTGATCCATGAAGGGGAGGAGAGGATCCTGGTGGTTGAGGGGTCCAACCATAACACACCATTTTGGCCTTGAATTCCTGTAGACAGCCAGGTTTGGGGTGGCCTTCCTTGGGTCAATCAGTGGGTTCACTTGGGCTAGAGTCAACCAAGTACCAGTGTTGGAAGTTCTCAAGAGGTGTTGTGGACATTGTGTCTGATGCTGGTGTTGCTGCATGACATAGTGCATTCCCTCGTAGGGCTCCATGGTGGGTGGGGTCAGTGGGTAACAAAATTTTCTTTTCTCCTATTGATCCTCCAACAAAAATTTTAAATAAAATAGTGAAAAAACAGACAATAGGTAAACGACCACATCTTGAAGACTCTGATCAGCAGTCTTCAATGGCTGTACCACCAGTTGTACCTCATTTTTTCATCCTACATTCTCTTTCAGAAAAACCTTTAGGACAAATGTTCACCTTTTTTATTCAGAAGGAACTAGAGGGACTTGCTGGCTCTCCAAAGTTGGTAAAAAAGCTTCTATCTGGAGACATTGGTTGAAACAGCCACATCCAAACACAGTTAACTCATCTTGAATTCAAAGGCAATTGGGAATGTACCTATTGAGGTAACCCCTCATGCTACCTTGAATTCATCATGAGGAGTTATTGTTGACAGGGATTTGAAGTACGTTCCAGAGTCAAAGATTCTTGCTAGTTTCTCCACTCAAGGAGTTTCTGCAGTGAGGTGCATCTCCACTCGCAAAGATGTATTCCTTAAACCTCAACACGTTTACTACTATATCCTCATCCGTGGTGGAATCCTGCCTGCCGCATAGCATGGAAGGCTTAGAAACGAGCCTGGGATACTTTCCATACATATCCCATACTTTCAATCCACATTAAAAAGATTAATGGCCATAAGAAACGAAAAACTTTATCAAGGTAGACAGTGTCACCTTCACCAATAACGTTGTCTAATGTTACGGACAAACCTTGGGAAGAACATGTTTATAATAGTGCCATCGTTGAGAGTCGTAATTATAGCAAGAAAGTAAAATGTGAATTACAGTGACCTGAATGTTACACAAACTACACGCTGGTGCATCAGTTCCAGATAAAAGAAAATGATGAGTTAAAAAACTGTGACCAATGCGTAGTCTAGTCGGAACAACTTCCTCCTTCCAAACCTTATGGAAGCTATAAGGCCAAAGTCCAATATGGGGTTTTATTTGAAAAAGCTTATTGTCGTGTTGCTCACTCCAAGTCAATTGCCAGCTGGCATTGAGCCGAGCCTTGAATAAGGACTGTAGTCCATGTATTGAAGAGGCACAGTGGTGATCGTGCTAGAGCAGATAGATTTAGCTGCCGTGTCTGCAAGCTCATTTCCACAAAATCCAACGTGGCCTAGCATCCAGAAAAACTAGATAGAAGTAGATGTTAATGAGAAATGGGCCAGTCAATTTTTAATATTAGTGAGAACAGGGTGTGAACCAATGTGAAGTGATTTCAGAGCCAGTAAAATACTAGATGAGTCAGTAGAAATAGTGCAGTAGGAGTACTGCTTAGCTACAATATGATCCAGGGCAAGAGGAATGGTGTACAGTTCAGCAGTGAACACAGAAGCTGCAGAAGGGATTCTGTGTGCAACCACCAAACCACAACATACTATGGAAGTGCCTACAGAGTCACCTGATTTGGAACCATCCATATAAATTGGAATGGAAAGATTGTTCGAAAGATGTTCAATGAATAAAAGATGGTACTTCCAATTGGGAGTATCTGCCTTTCTCAGATGACTTAAAGAAAGGTCACATATGGGGACTGTAATAAGCCATGGTTGGATGGGCTGACAAGTGAATTTTGCAATATTATCCAAGGACAGACCCAATTCATCCAATTGCACCTGGATGTGAAGGCCAAAAGGAGCAATGGCAGATCGTCTGTTCTGAAAAAGCATGGCCCACTGAGGAAGGAAAAGACATCCTCAGGTGGGATACTTTGGTAAGGAAAGAAGTTTTGAAGAATATAGTAAAAACAGTTGCAAATGGCAAAAGTGCAGAGAAGGTTCATGAGATTTTACATATAAGCTTTGAAATGGAGAGTCAAAGTCCTTGATGATGAATGGGATCCAGCATCTTTAACGCCAAGGGTCTGGCAGAGCCATAGACCATTGATCCATATTCGAGTTTTGTTAGAATAAGAGCATGATATATTTTTAACATAGAACATCGATATGCTCCTGAACTGGTGGTATTGAGGACACGGATCTGCTTTAAGTGTGGTATAAAGGTCAGCTTACGGTCAAAGATAAGCCCAAAGAACTTGGTTTCAAGGACCACTGGCAATGAAACTTTACTGATATGGAATTTAGGATCAGAGTGAATACACCATTGGAGGCAAAAGTGCATGCAAACAGTTTTAGAGAGAGAAAAATTAAAGTCGTTTACTGTAGTCTACTTCAGAACACAATTGAGGGCAGTTTGTGGTTGCCACTCAATATATCTCATGGTCGACAACTGCCTTTGATGTGAAAATCATCTACATAGAACCCATTCAGAACAGTGAGAGGGAATTGTTCAGTGATGGCATTTATCTTTATACTGAAAAGTATGACACTCAAAACACAGCCCTGCCTGAGGGACTCCAAGTTCCTGTTCGAAAGAACGAGAAAGTGTTGAACCCACACGAACTTGTTATCTCTTGTCCAATAACAAATTGTTAATAAACATGGGTAGATGGCCACATAACCCATATATATATGTGGAGGTCTCACAAAAAGCCATACCTCCATGTTGTGCCATAAGTCTTCTCGATGTCAAAGAATATTGATACAAGATGTTGATGTTTGAGAAAGGCTTCTCTGATTGATGTTTTGAGTCAAATTAGGTGGTTTGTTATGGAATGCTGTCATTGGAACCTACACTGGGTTGGCGAGAGGAGGTTGTTTGATTTGAGGAACCAAACAAGACGAGCATTAACCATCTAAGGTCTTACAGAGACAGCTTGTCAATTGGACGGTAGTTTGAAGGAATCTTGGGATCTTTCCCATGCATAGAGAAAGGTAAGATAATAGCCTGGTGCCAGGCATCAGAAAAATATTCTCCTGTCAGATCCGATTAAAAAAATTTAGAATATCAAGAGACGCAGGAGAGAGATAGTGCAGCATGTCATAGTGTACATCATCAAGTCCAACGGATGTACTGCCAGACTGATGAAAGTCCATTTTCAGTTCCACCAGTGTAAAGGGACAATTGTAGTCAAAGAGACAGTCAGTTTAAAAGGAAAGAGGTGAATGCTCTGCTTGAGTATTGATGGCCAGGAAGGTGGAGGAACAAGCAGAAGTGCTAGATACCCAGCAAAGGCTTTCACCTAGAGTATTGGTGATGCTCTAGATATCAGCTACTTCCTGGCCATCAGAGAGTAAGATTGAGAGGGGAGCAGAATTGTATTGCCCACTGACTTTTCGATTCCTGTCCAATATGACTTTGGAACTGGTAGTAGAAGATATACCAGTTGTGATCTTAATCCAAGATTCCTTCTGGCTTTGACATCTTACCCACCTAGCATGTTCTTGGGTCTGCTGTTTTATATTTATTCATTATATCTTTCTTATTGTTGTTCCCTTTAAAGAGTCACAGCTTCTCTAGTTTGATTTGAAATTGGAAAATGGCTATAACATTAAGTAATTTTACACCAGGACTGGAAAGGCCCACTTCAGGTGACTAACGCTGCTGTTTGAACCACCCGTTAGTCATCCTGGCAAGTTGTTATTACAGTTTTGCTGCATGCCTTTTAACACTTTTATCACTTTTCCTTTTGGTACTGGCCATAATGACACATATCCTGAAACCAGGACAGGAAAGACCAACTTCAGGTGACTGACGGTGGTTCTTGTTAGTCTTTCTGGTGGGTTATGATCATTACCATTATGCTAGAGAAAGTCCTCTACAACTTCTCTTACTGTGCTTTCTCTCTTAACATTGTAGACTAGGTGTCAACATTGGTTTTATACTTTTTTCTGTTTTTCAATGATGTTTTACCTTCATTTCCTTTTATGTATTTTACTACATTTACTTTATTTTTACATTTTTACCAGATGTTTGCCAACCTGCTTTGTGTCATAAAACACTAAATCAACCAACCAATCCAATTGGTGTGGCATAAACAAAAGTAGTTTAATAATTTTACATATAGTTTAGCAAATCTACAGTAATCGGGATGGCCAAGGTATTCAATAGCCAAGAAACAAATTTATATGCAAAAATTAAAGAAGACAAAGTTTTACTTTAAAATAACAGATGATTGCAAATAACTGTCATTTGTTTCTCTGGCAACAAGGCCAGAAAACGTTGCTAAGATACCAAACCAGAAAGTGTCATGACAACCCATCAAATTGTTCATCTTTTTTCCTGTTTCAGTTGGTACATACTCTCCAACCACTTTATCACTAATGTCAGTTTAAACCTGAATCTATGCTGTGTTTTTGGGCAGAATACAATGCCATTGCTTAGTTTTAATAACTAATATTAATTTAAAAGCAATTCTGGCATAAATGATAGTATCATGTTCCTTGTAGTTAGCTTTGTTACAATAATATGGTTCTTAATGTTCTGTTTCTCAAATCTGAGATACATTTAAAAATGTGTATTACAATTATTGCTTAACTGTTGTTCTAATATTATCATATGGTTATAATACTAGCTATACTGATAAGCTAATGTATATTACTTATATGAAATGAAAAAGTAAGGAAAACCATGATGTGTTTTGTGATTAGCTAAAAATACATGGATGGAAAACAAATGCTCCTAAGAAATAAAACCTTAGAGAGTTAAAATGATATAAAATGTTAAAAACCAGTTAGGAGATTGTGCTACATGAAAAAAATATTTTTCTGAATAGTGGTTTAGCTACAAGTGTAGTCTCTGTTCAGTTTTAGATGTTTTTATTGTTCATGAGTACAACTTCCATGTATTCTCTCTCTCTTTGAAATCATTGTATGTGTTTTGTAATATTAAAAATTTAAATGGGTTTCCTGTATTTATGGTTCCATGTTTGTGTGGGAAGTGTTCTTCTGGAAGAATTTTGTATTGGTTCTACATATATAACACACTGATGTGTTCCTGGATGTGTTAGGTTTTGTTGTTTTCCCTGTATGTGTATCTCCACACATGTTACAAATGATTTTATACACTAAGTTATTGTGACACATTTGTTCTGGTTTACTGTTGTTTTTAATGTGAACAGTGATTTGATCATTCTTTCAGTCTTTCCTTGTTGCATGTTTCTGTTTCCTTACCTTTAACTCTTTAATTTTACATGTTCATATGTATATATATATATTTAATGTAACTTTGTCCTTACACATTTTTGTGACCTGCCTGTAATATTTATAAATTTACAGATATAATCTCCATTACAGTTTCGTTTTGGCCCAGAGTAGCAGATTTATGGTAGTTGACTAACATTTTACATCATGTGAAGGGTCAGGTCCACATATCTCTGATTAAGTTATGGTTTTTGAAACATTATGCTATGAATGTTTGTTTTTAACAGGTCTCGGTCATGTTTTTGTTATCTAACCTTATATCTCTAGAATAATGTTTTATTACACAGTGTGGATCACATAACATTTTAATGAATTCACTAAAACAATCTTTTAATGTTTTGAAGAAGAGAAAATCTATAACTGCACATTTGGATCACTTCTGCTTGGATTCTTGCTGTTACATGCACGTTGTCACATGGATTATATTAGTTGTAATGATAACATAGATTCTACCCCTACATACATGCAGTATGCCAATTTACGATGTAGTCAGCATTATTCTACAGCCCGTCGCCAATAGGTTGGTGACATGTCTTCCATAACAGTTCATGTATTCAATGAAGGATTCTTGACGTTGCTGATCTAGATGTGTTATTAGATAATTTTTGTGCTGCTATTTTTAAACATTCAAAAATATAGACTTTTATTTTATTTCCTTGATTTTGTGAAATCATGTGACACAGTGTTTAATATTTCAATTAAAATTCAAATCATGTAACATAGTATTCAATATTTCAGTTAAAAATCGAATCATGTGACACAGTGTTTAATATTTCAGTTAAAAATTGAATCATGTGACACAGTGTTTAATATTTCAGTTGAAAATCAAATCATGTGACACAGTGTTTAATATTTCAGTTAAAAATCGAATCATGTGACACAGTGTTTAATATTTCAGTTAAAAATTAAATCATGTGACACACTTTAATATTTCAGTTAAAATTACTTTTTCTCCTTATTTTATTTTTTTTATCAAATTTTGAGATGTAGGTCACATTTTCCAATATTTGTGATAGTTTCGTTTGATAGGAATATTTCACATCATTATTTACCTATTGTTTATATTTTAATAGTTAGTCGATGTTTTTATCATAATATCAGTGACCAAAGTATATATATCATTGGATATAACATATTCTGAGATACATATTTAGTTAGTTACTTATCATAACAAGAGTGTTGAAAGATAATTATTTATTTTAAAAGTTATAGTTATGACAGTTTTTGCTACATAACTTCATACAAATTGTATGTTGTGTATCTTGTTTAATTGTTATACTAGGCTTTGGTAATGTTATTGACTTCTTACTTGAAGCTTCAAAGATTTTCTTATGTCTAGTATTGTTGTTATCGGATAGTTCAGAATTTTTCTGCCTTGTGTTATAAATATGTAAAGATTCATGACATTGAGTGAAAGTAAAAGAAATTAAACTATGTGATAGTTTAGTTATAATGGGCAATTCCTAAAGATAGACTGAAGGGAATAATTTGTCTTGTTAAATGAACTTCTCAATTACTTAAACTCTCCTGTTTGGACTTTGATGACAAGGATACAGCCATTTAAAGTTCTGCATACATACAACTGTGATAACCAACAGTGTAATAACATTTTGTACATATGTTTAACTTATTTTTAATATATTATTTTAACATAAGTGGATTGTTTGCTTTCTGTTTATTGTTTAAATTTATCACCATTGAGTTACAGACAAATACTGCAGAGATGTCAACCATTACGATTTGAGTGTAATTATTACAGTTTTGGCATATACATTATGACTATGCGCTCATACAGACAAATATTACGACTTGTTGCAACTCCCAAATTATTATATATTATATAGGCCTATACAATAAAGTGATAAATTGTTCCCCCATGGCTTGAAAAGGGTGAAAAGAAAATTTCTAGTGAGATACAAATAAATTTTGATAATAAATAAAAGACAGTCCAAATGGCTACTTGCGATAATTATGTTTGTGATTGTAATAATAAAAAAATATTTGAATCTCGGATGTCTAACAATAGTTTGAATGCGGTGGTTCTCCACACTGGGTACGTGAGGGAATCCATAGTTATGTCATCAGTGCTTGTCAGCCAATCAGCACTCGCGTAGATGTGTGTTTCTCGGCATGGAAGAAACACCAATGTAATCGTTCACAAAATGGAAAAAAAAGAGGCCTTGTTTACCAGATTGTCTTGTTTCTGGCAAATCTAAAAGGACTAAAACTGTGAACCAAAAATTTAGGAAAGAGTATGGTGCAAAATATCTGGTCATTGCATCAAAAATCAGTGATAGTCACGCATTTTGTACAGTTTATCATATCAGTTTTTCTGTAGCGTGTGTCAGGATAAACGATTTTTCCAGACATACAAAATTGGCATTTCACCAACAAAAGGCTGAGGTGAAGACAAAAACAATGCAGATAATGACATTTATGAGTAAGAATTCAGAATATGAAAAAGAATTTCAAAATAATTTTTTAAAACTTATTTATTAAATACACAAAACACAGTCATAAATGAGCATTCTATGGCAGTAATAATTAATAATAGTTGCAATAATAAACAGTTTAGAGACATTGGTCAGGCCTAGTAGCCACAAATGATAAAGGGCTCTGTCTGAAATGATTGTGCTCAGTCATTTGAAATAGTTGGCATCTCTGATACTGTGAATAATTTGGCTTTATATAAACCTGATATTGGCAATAAATGGCAGGGAAGGTAGGTGTGAATAACAGTGGAAGTAGGTCTATATACATACAACTGTAGTGGTGGCAGTAACAACTTAGAGATTACACTCGTGCTACGTAACATGTATCAGTTGATTTTGATAAAGAGAAGAGAGTGACCTGGGCTCTAAGATGGTGATCTATAAGATTATTTTAAACAACATCAGTAATTGATGAGAGAAGAGTGTATGGAGAGAAGAGAGGAAAAGACTGAAAATAGAGAACAGAAAAGGAAAATGAGAAGAGGATAGAACATAAATGGAGAGATCAAGAACACACAGAATATAGAGATAATAAGATAGGATAGGCTACAAATAGAGATCAAGAACACACAGTGAGAATATAGAGAAAATAGGATAGGATAGGCTACAAATAGAGAGATCAGGAACACACAGGAAGAATATCGAGAGAATAAGATAGGATAGACTACAAATGGAGATATCAGGAACACACAGTGAGAATAAGATAGGATAGACTACAAATGGAGAGATCAAGAACTCAGTGAGAATATAGGGAGAATAAGATAGGATAGGCTACAAATAGAGATCAAGAACACACAGTGATAAAGGAGAGAGATGGAAGACCCAATATAGATGAAATAGGAGCACAAATTGGAATTGGCAAACTTACCCAACAGAAGTATGAAAGAACCATGAGTGACAATAGGGTTAGGGCAAGCTGAAGAACAGAATGATGATGCTCATTAGTTTCTCAAGAGGTATGAAAGGTTTGTCAGAACAGTGTGAGTAGATAGTATGTATTGTACAGCTCTCACTGGAAGAGGTCTACAAATATATGTGGGGATGGTGTCACAAGAGGACATGGACTATGACAGTATATCTTTTACCAGTTCTCACTGGAAGAGCTCTGCAAATATATGTGGGCATGGTGTCAGAATATGATATGGACTATGACAAGTTAAAAGTGGTCTTGCTGATGTGCTGTGAACTTATGGAAGAAAGGTTTTATCACATTACAACTAAGTGCAAGTCTGTCACCAGTTAAGAACAACAGAAATCTCAACAAGTAGTTGGAGCTACCTACAAAATGGTGCTGGCAAGAAAGAAGAAAGAAACGACTGTCACCATGGATCCTGGTGCAGAAGGAACAGGATATAGATGACACATCAGATTCACCACAAGACAGAAATGTTATTTTCATGATTAAACTATGCATTGATGATGGTCAACTCAAGTTAGCACATGAATCAACAGGCAATTAGAGAATGTAACAAACATCGAGAATTGCCAATAAATCACAACATGTTAGTAGGTGAAGGCTGTGTCAGGAACAAGAAAGTCAAGTTCTGTGAGACACTTGGTGCAGCAATGAGAACCAATCTAGTATCCGATGTGCAGATGATCAAGTTACATCTGTGTGTGCTGATTGATAGGACAGTGAGAAAGTTTCCCACAGCAGAAATAAAGGTAATCACTCTGTGCTACATGTAAGATCTTAAAGGCATGAAGTATGACTTTGTGATGGAGATATACCAGGCAGCAGAAGTTTAGAGGAACCAGACAGAAAGAAAACTTACGTGGCATCTGCAGTCACCACTAGAGCTAATAAAAAAAAATGATTAAGACATCAAGTGTTTGCAAGTCTCAGAAGGTGACATCTCAAATGTAAGCCTCAAAACTGAATAAAGACCTTTCAGTGCAGTTACTTCAGGACAGTATTAGGGAGAATGTGGAGAACAAAACCAAAGGGAGAAGAACCAGAAAGGAAGAGTGTATATCTATCAAAATAGTTTTATTTGGTAACTTAAATACATCAGTAGTGATCTGAGTCACTTCTATGACAAGGGGACCAAGGATCCACAATTCTAGGTTGGATAGGAAGGTTTGTACTGGTACCTATGGAAACCACAAACTTACACTGCAGTGTAAATGGTTCATTTTTATGTGCAGGAAGTAATGAGCAGAATGAAATATAAAGTGAAAGTGACTGGGGAGACCAAGAATACTTCACCAATGTATTGAAAAGGTAAAAATGAGTAGCTACTGAGGAGACAATGAATTTGTCACAGAAAATGAAGACCTACTAGACCTAAAACCATTATGTGGAGATTAAACATACAAGGACTTCAACATCACTGTTTTCTCTGAGAGAAGCTTGCTCGTTTTATTTATTTATTTATACTGATCAACCTCCATCTTCTCAGTGTGGGTACACTGGTCATGTTCCATATTCTCAGTGTGGGTACACTGGTCATCTTTTATCTTCTCAGTGTGGGTACACTGGTCACCATCCATCTTCTCAATGTGGGTACACTGGTCACCATCCATCTTCTCAGTGTGGGTACACTGGTCACCATCCATCTTCTCAGTGTGGGTACACCGGGCACCTTCCATCTTATCAGTGTGGGTACACCGGGCACCCTTCATATTCTCAGTATGAAATTCTTAGTTCTGAAGTTAATATTTTCTTTACCTGAAAATGTATTTCATTTAGGTACTCACCTCTCCATAATACTAACCACTTCTAGTATATGTTTTATCTCAAGATTGAATGTTGTACGTGGTGAATGTGTAACACTCTTGTCAATGACAATGATAGACTGATGTAGAGTATTTTAATACGGGTAGGGGTGGGAATTTGTTCAAGGTATAGTACATGCATAAAGTAAGTTTGACGATGAGGTGTTTATTTTAAATAAATTTTCAGGTGTGACAAATGTCAGTATTTCTATTTCCATGGTCATTTCAGGAAACACTTGTATATATGTTGTTTCTGTAATGCATATACTCAACATAGGTGCTCTTTTACTCTATCTTAAGATAGTTTGTATATATTAATTTAAACGAATAAAGTAATGAAACAGTTTTGATAATGCTAACATCAGCTTTCTGTGGTTTCTTCAGAAGATATCATCCCAGGTCCAAGCTACATTATCAGACATGGACAAAGTTCAAAGTTTACTGAAGCAAGTTGTTAGAGAGTGGAGTGAAGAAGGGGAACAGGAGAGAAGAACTTGTTTCCAGCCAATTTTGAATGAAATTATTGCTAGGTTTCCAAGCAGAGAATAGTATGTTAACATCTTTTGTTTATTTTCATATGTGCAAGATAACATGCTTGTTTGTTTCAGTGTAACATCTTAAGGTTTTGCAGTATGTGTTCAAGGTAACATGCTTGTTTGTTTCAGTGTAACATCTTAAGGTTTTGCAGTATGTGTTCAAGGTAACATGCTTGTTTATTTCCTATAGTTTGTATTTTCAGTGTAACATCTAGAGGTCTTGCAGTATGTATTCAGGGATGCTCAGTTAATTGTTCTTTTGTAATTTTTTTAATTTTCTTTAGTGTTGTGTAAAATAGAGACTGTTTACATTATTACTCAGTAATACATCATTTGTGGAGATTAACAAAACACAGTTGGCCTGATTACACTATGTAACACAAATTTTGTTCCTGAATAGTATGTGTTATTACACTATGTAACACAAATTTTGTTCCTGAATAGTATGTGTTATTACACTATGTAACACAAATTTTTTTCCTGAATAGTATGTTATTACACTATGTAACACAAATTTTGTTCCTGAACAGTATGTGTTATTACACTATGTAACAATTTTTTTCCTGAATAGTATGTGTTATTACACTATGTAACACAAATTTTGTTCCTGAATAATATGTGTTATTACACTATGTAACACAAATTTTGTTCCTGAATAGTATGTGTTATTACACTATGTAACACAGGTTTTGTTCCTGGATAGTACGTGTTATTTCTTAATTATGTTGTAAAAGTACATAAAATGACCATTATTCCCTTCAAACTTTGCTTTTGTGACCTGGATAATGAAATTTAGCAATTAACCTATTTTATATGTAAAAAACAGACAAATTTACACATTTTCATTTACATAAGGTCTAATTAAAACAACATATGAATCAAGACTTACATGTATTTATAATAAAGTTATACAAAAATGTTTAGAAGTGAATAGTTTTTCAAGATTTTCAACTGTAATGTAAATCACTTTCATATATTAGCCCCCAAATATAATCTCACGTCATTTTTTCGTTATACGCTATAAGGTCACAAAAGCATAGTTTGAAGAGAAAAATAGGGCTTTTCCATTTACTTTAGGCATAAACAATTAGGAAATAACACTTTTTGTCCAGAAACATGAAGATGTAAAAATGTTGTTACGTAGTGTTGTATTAAAGTTGAGTTATTTCTGTGCTGTGGGTGAACAAAGCTATGATTACAAAACATCTGTTTGTAATCAGTTGATACATCTCATTTTCAATTACTGTTATTTACATAATTCTTTACACAAAATGTTTCTTAAAAATTTAAAATTAAGTTACAAAAATAACAAATCTTCAGTGTTTCACATGCTATAAAATGTGTTACATATTGTAGACCACACAATAATAATATATGAAAAATTTGAATGCTAGAAGTTACTCATAGCAACATGCAGTGTTACTCAGGATTATGAATTAGTTGTGATTGGTGAATAAACTGAATAATAGACAGAAAATATGATTCTGCACCTTACAAACACTACATAACAGAACACAATATTATTTGCTGTATTTAACAGTTTAATAAGATATAATAAATTATATCATTATCATAGTTAAAAAAACTAATAAAATATGACCACTTCAGATATTTAGTTTTTGTTTTACACCTAGTGTGTATGCTTAACTAGATTTGAAATGTACCTTCATTGGTATGTAATATCAAATATATTGTTGCTAAATGGAACTGAAAATCTTCAAAACTGTTATGTACAAATTTGTGAGATTTCTGATATTTTTTAAATTATAAAATAAGTGTAAAGGTCTTGTAAGCAGATCCTCAGTATATATTCTCATCATATTGAATTTTTTTTATAAAAACATTTATAGGACACAGATATATGCCTTTAACCCTTTTTCGATGGGCTCAGTATAATGCATGCTCGTTCATCTACATATGCACACGTTTAAGTATTTGTAATGAAACTTTTGATACACCACGTGTATCTTCTTAATATTTGGTAGACATTCAGTAAATGTTACACGTATTTTCTGTACAGAAAATCAGATTTTTAAATGAAATGTTTTTACAGTAGATTTGTTTATGAAAATATTGAGTGTTTTGTTGCTAGTGTGAGTACAAAGTGATTTCATGTTATGATTAAAAAATATATTCTTTTTCCCAAAAGTCTCAAATATTATTTGCATGATGTTGAAAACATCCTAAATACATTTCAAACATTTGTTTACAGTAAGAGTTTGTATTTTATTATTCTTTACTCTATGTTGGTTTGTCACTTAATCGTTTTTCTAACTACCAAAAAATATTAGGAAGTAAATATAAATTATTCTTTTTTCGTGCTAAAATGATTACATATTATAACATAAAAATATGAATGTTTAGTGTAAGTAGCTCAAGTCACATAACATTATATATTTATTATAATGATCTTCCAGTCATATCTAGCTAACATTACATACCTTGCACTGACATAGCACACTCGTGTTACCCTGTCAAATAATATAAAACTGTTCTTTTGTCTTCCCTATCTTGTCTGTAAACTAGTATTTTGTAATATATATTTGCTTTTCAATTGTTATACATTATATGTGTATATAGGCTATTACCATTTGGAAATAAATTATTAAACTTATTTTTATTAAAATATAGAACAATAAGTCAAGTTAAAGCAAACAAATCATTTCTCTTTACAACCTTTGAAGTATTTAGCTGCTGGACACAAGTCTTTTAAACTTCCACACATAAGGATATAAAACAAAATATTTTTAAGTTTTATACATACAGTTATATAGTCATAGAATTCCACTATAATTTATTAGGCTTAGTAACTAAGTTGTATTTAGACGTAATGAATATGAAACATAAAGCAAACTAAAAACACAACCTACCTTGTAGAAATCTTGGTCAAAAGAATGTGGTAGCCTTTTCACAGATTAAAATGCCTGAGAAAACCACCAGGGGACATTCTAACCTGTTATAAGTATATAAGGGACAGTTTTCAAATTTAGAAAGAGATGAACAGAACCAATGTCTTTGATTCAGTACACAAACCATATTTCAGTAAACTAAAAAGATACCAAGTTCTAATTTTATATTCTAGCTTGATGATTGCACTAATTTGAATTACTAATTTGTACAAAACTATAGACTTAATATTTTAACATCTCAAACATCTAGTTTTAAACAGTGCAACATTCAACATACCATGTGACTCACTGAAATCTATATTTAGGTGTTCTTTTGATATTTAATTTTAAATTAAGAAATTAACTCACATATAATATTAAAGTTTGAATTATAATCTAGAATTTGATTTCAGATTTATTGATATAAAATAGTAGTTCAATAAAATTTTGAATGCAGGTCAGTAGACGTGATGGCATGACCTTGACCTGTGACGTGTTACAAAAGGGGTTAATGTTAGTGTTTATAAACAGATTTCATAATTAATGTTGAAAATTAATACACTGTTGGTATGTTTTTCCTTCATGTAACTCAGTTATGAACTTTGTTTTAAAACTAACCTACTTATCAGATACACAGAATATACGGTCAGTGGTCACATCAACCATAACTGGTCTTAAATGGTTTTTCATGCTTAGCAACATTTGGACTAACAAACTTCTTATATTGTTTTTGTAACATAATTTCCAGTTTCATATATTATTTTGTTGTTATCCAGTTGATTTTGTGATCAGCAATAATTCAGAATAATTGATTAATTAATTATTTGCAGACAATTTATCAACACTTTCCAAATATTTTCTCTTGGCACTCCTGACATTGGAAATTTGTGTTATATCAGTTAAGACTTAAACTTTATTACGTTCTGTGGTTGTTTAGTTACTGTAATTTTTGTATTTTTCTATCATTACTTGAGAAGTTTATTCACAGTATTCTTCAAAGATTTTCTCCAGCTATTTCATTAATGCAGAATATCTCTAAGTGTCTGTGTCATATTAATATTTCATTTGGTTATAGTCAATAATTTTTTGTTTCGTGTGTGTGTGTGTAGTAACACAAGTGTATTCACTTGACAGGAAACAAAATACTGGTTATTTGTATTTACTCATTAATAACATTTTGGCTTATGGTTAAGTTAATCTAAGCTGACTGCCTTAAAACTATATTGTTTAGAAGCGGTAATAATTAGGAGGTTGTAAGATATTAAATGGTTTCACAGGGAAATTCTTACCTTACAGCAATCCTCGAGACATACAGATCTTAGTTCCTGGTGCTGGCTTAGGACGTTTAGCTTATGAAATTGCTAGGAAAGGATTTACATGTCAAGGGAATGAGTTCAGCCTGTTCATGTTATTTGCATCAAATTTTATTCTAAATAAGTAAGTTAATTTGTTTAATAAAACATAAGTTATTGTACAGTATCACAAGAATAATATTTATTATGGAACAGTCTAATGACAGATCCCTTCAGTTACTTAGAATCACGTTTAATACACTAATGGATTTAAACTCGTATATCAGTTAACAATCCTATATAAAATGGCATTATGATCTCCCTGTAATGTTAACTTAGTTATCGGGTATGACACTTGATAACAAATGGCACAGAACTTAAAGGATAGTTTAAATCCTTTGACTTGATGTAATGATGTTCACATTTATTTTGTTAATATTCTAAAATTTCTGATATGGTACATTTTCCTTTGTACACAGGGTAGTTATGTCCCTCTTATCTGACCATGAGATTTGTTTGTCATAAGTCTTGAGATAACTTTCTCTAAAATAACATGTATAACATGTACTGTACAAATTTCTACAGTAGAAATTTTCTACTGTACTGTAGAAACAAAATAACATAGTAGGTATGTCTGATATCAGTCTTTCAAAAACTAGATAGTGGGTATGTGTAATACCAGTCATTCATAAACAATATTGTAGGAATGTCTAGTATCAATTCTTGAAAAACAATATAGGAGGTATGGCTGATATCAGTCCTTAAAAAACAATATAGGAGGTATGGCTGATATCAGTCCTTAAAAAACAATATAGGAGGTATGGCTGATATCAGTCCTTAAAAAACAATATAGGAGGTATGGCTGATATCAGTCCTTAAAAAACAATATAGGAGGTATGGCTGATATCAGTCCTTAAAAAACAATATAGGAGGTATGGCTGATATCAGTCCTTAAAAAACAATATAGGAGGTATGGCTGATATCAGTCCTTAAAAAACAATATAGGAGGTATGGCTGATATCAGTCCTTAAAAAACAATATAGGAGGTATGGCTGATATCAGTCCTTAAAAAACAATATAGGAGGTATGGCTGATATCAGTCCTTAAAAAACAATATAGGAGGTATGGCTGATATCAGTCCTTAAAAAACAATATAGGAGGTATGGCTGATATCAGTCCTTAAAAAACAATATAGGAGGTATGGCTGATATCAGTCCTTAAAAAACAATATAGGAGGTATGGCTGATATCAGTCCTTAAAAAACAATATAGGAGGTATGGCTGATATCAGTCCTTAAAAAACAATATAGGAGGTATGGCTGATATCAGTCCTTAAAAAACAATATAGGAGGTATGGCTGATATCAGTCCTTAAAAAACAATATAGGAGGTATGGCTGATATCAGTCCTTAAAAACAATATAGGAGGTATGGCTGATATCAGTCCTTAAAAAACAATATAGGAGGTATGGCTGATATCAGTCCTTAAAAAACAATATAGGAGGTATGGCTGATATCAGTCCTTAAAAAACAATATAGGAGGTATGGCTGATATCAGTCCTTAAAAAACAATATAGGAGGTATGGCTGATATCAGTCCTTAAAAAACAATATAGGAGGTATGGCTGATATCAGTCCTTAAAAAACAATATAGGAGGTATGGCTGATATCAGTCTTTCAAAAACTAGATAGTGGGTATGTGTAATACCAGTCATTCATAAACAATATTGTAGGAATGTCTAGTATCAATTCTTGAAAAACAATATAGGAGGTATGGCTGATATCAGTCCTTAAAAAACAATATAGGAGGTATGGCTGATATCAGTCCTTAAAAAACAATATAGGAGGTATGGCTGATATCAGTCCTTAAAAAACAATATAGGAGGTATGGCTGATATCAGTCCTTAAAAACAATATAGGAGGTATGGCTGATATCAGTCCTTAAAAAACAATATAGGAGGTATGGCTGATATCAGTCCTTAAAAAACAATATAGGAGGTATGGCTGATATCAGTCCTTAAAAAACAATATAGGAGGTATGGCTGATATCAGTCCTTAAAAAACAATATAGGAGGTATGGCTGATATCAGTCCTTAAAAAACAATATAGGAGGTATGGCTGATATCAGTCCTTAAAAAACAATATAGGAGGTATGGCTGATATCAGTCCTTAAAAAACAATATAGGAGGTATGGCTGATATCAGTCCTTAAAAAACAATATAGGAGGTATGGCTGATATCAGTCCTTAAAAAACAATATAGGAGGTATGGCTGATATCAGTCCTTAAAAAACAATATAGGAGGTATGGCTGATATCAGTCCTTGAAAACCAATATTGGAGGTATGGCTGATATCAGTCCTTAAAAAACAATATAGGAGGTATGGCTGATATCAGTCCTTGAAAACCAATATTGGAGGTATGGCTGATATCAGTCCTTAAAAAACAATATAGGAGGTATGGCTGATATCAGTCCTTGAAAACCAATATTGGAGGTATGGCTGATATCAGTCCTTGAAAACCAATATTGGAGGTATGGCTGATATCAGTCCTTAAAAAACAATATAGGAGGTATGGCTGATATCAGTCCTTGAAAAACAATATAGGAGGTATGGCTGATATCAGTCCTTAAAAAACAATATAGGAGGTATGGCTGATATCAGTCCTTAAAAAACAATATAGGAGGTATGGCTGATATCAGTCCTTAAAAAACAATATAGGAGGTATGGCTGATATCAGTCCTTGAAAAACAATACGGTAATTATATCTGATATCAGTCCTTCAAAAACAATATAGGAGGTATTGTTAATATCAATTTTTGAAAACCAATGTAATAGGTAAAGTAGGTGTGTTTTAATGCTGTATTTCAAGATATATATATATAGAACTTAAGATGTAAAGAAAATGAGGTTCCAACTGTAATATCTATTGTTTATCTATAATTGAATAGAATTATGAGTTTTTTGTTACCACTAATTATTAATAATATCTATAAAAGTGGATGTTTCCTTTAAAACTATGTCATCTCAGTAAAATTGGTTGACATCATTAGTGATCAGTGAACTTGACGATGACCGAAGAAGGTCGAAGTGTTGTTCGCTCTTCTATTTAAAATATTTTATCAACCCAAACGAGCTGTTTTTGCATATAAAAAAGGTTGGCATCATTGTTGTAGGTTTCATCTGATAAATTAGAAGAAAGACATGAGAAGAAGTTCAAACCTTTTGCTGATATTTACAGGCATTCCTAGAACTTGTCATTACATAGATAGATATTGTGATAAAAGTTTACATTTATTGCATTGTAAAGCTCTTATTACCAGAGACACTGTGCAACGTTTTCCTATAAAATTTGTCAGGTGACTTTCCCATGCACACTCTGAACGAGCATGGTACAAATAGTCTGTGCCCTCCTAGGCATTAATCTGAGCTATTGATGTTCCTATTCCTGAAAAATCAGAGGCTGGATCTGATGCATGCTCTGCAACTGAAAGTGGGGTTTTTAGGGGTACTCCTGTTACCCCCCTTACAGCAAAATTTCAGTTTCATTGAATCTATAGATCCCAGCCCTGAAAAGAGGCCCATCTTTAAGTATCAAAATTTTTGCAAACCACAAGTTAACCATGTTGAAGTGTTGGCTTTGTATCTCCCTGCTCTTTCTACTGCAGTTATATCTATGCCAAGTGATCTTTGAGAAACAGTAAGCTGAACTCCAGTCACACTCTTCACATGCATTCCTGCTCGATGACCCTTTTTGCAGCTCGGTTTGACTCTTCTTAAAGGGATAATAAATGTGTTAACTTCACAAGGTCATTTGAGACCACCACTCTAGATTAGCAAACAAGAATTACCCTAGTTCAGTAAAACAAGTTTCAAAAGTTTTTTTCTCAGGAGAAAGAAATATAATTTAACTCAAATACCTATCAAATAATGCACGACCAGTTGAGGACATATTTAAAATACCATTTTGATGATTTATCTTAACCATCCTGATGTGAATATTTCTACAACCTGCCTGATTCTAAGTAAATGAGGCATTATCCTTTGAGGATGATGAAGTTACAAACATAAAACTTGTTTCTGCTCTGTCTTCTGGATAATTGGTGAATATGTTATAGTTATTGGACACTGTGTTGTAAACACTCATGCACACTGGGTCTTTATCCCGTTGGACTATGTCCCTTTTATTTTGATATGAGAATGACAAGGAGGATGGGGAAATTGATCAACTGTTTCCCCCACCTATATTTGCTTTTGGGTATTGACTTACTGGTTGACAAAAATATTCATTCAATCTTTATATTTCTTTGAGGGAATAATCTCTCAAGTCTTCTTTCTTTGCTCTTTCACGTATACCTTTTTATTCTTCCTAGTTCCTCTTTGATGAAACCTATTCTAGGGATTACCTTATTTTTCCTCTTTTTTCTTAAATTAGGGTTCATACTGATTCTGTGTGAGCACATGCCTTATCCCACTCAATTTTGGTCAAGACTCACAGCCATTCATTTTTTTTTTTTTTTTGTAGATTATCAGTTTCTGGAATCTTTTGCCTGATTGAGAAGCAAATCCCTTGCCTTTTAATTCAACTTTTACATTTTACTCACCACTCTCCTGTTTGACCTCTCTTCTGTCCACCTTATGTCTGTTGGTTTTTTGGAGTTGCGTAATCCCTTCTTTTTTACTACCTTGGCTCATACAACTGTTTCTGTTCTGTCCCTGCTTGGTTGCCCCATTTTTGGACTTATTGGGTTGTTGTGTGTTCCTCACTTTTCTTCATTTTGTCCCTGCTTGGTTGCTTCATTCTTGGACTTTTTGGGTTGGGACATGTTCCTCACTATTCTTCACTTCCCTCTTTCTTATTTATGTTCTTTCTTCACCTGGAAGTGTTTGTTTGATTTTTGTGGTATTCCTGATTTACTGGAGTTTATGGAATGTACAGTCAACAAGTTTGCACTTCTTAATTTCATCCTGTGTTAGAGGTTCTTTCACTTTCAGTGCATTAATTTCCTGAGAAACAATTTTTTCCTTGTGGAGTGCACACATGTCTCTTTCAATGGATCTTGTGAGACCAGTGGAATATTTCTCAGGATCTATTGTCTCCTCTTCCCAAACATCTGTCTTTGTCACTAGACCATATCATTTCCATGATTGACTTCGGTTAACACTCCCTGAGTGGATCTATATAGTTTTATAGATGATGCTCTCTTTGAGACACATCTCTAAAACAACAACAACATGATCTGTCGCATTTACACACATGAAGAGGATGCTGCACATTAATGTACTGAAATTTCTCACTATTTGTCAGCCATTTTTCCATGTCCATCCTTTTCTAATGGATTATTTGGTCATGATTCAGTCAGAAATCTTCATTTCTTATATCAACGGTTAAAGGGTTATCTCCTGTAGGAATCTTCAAGGTTTTCATGCTAATGATAAAATTATAAAATGAAACATTACTCATAAAAATGTTCATTACTTTGATGTTGGTACTCGTCAGAGTACTTTAATTTCCATCTTATGAATCATTTTAATCTTTGCAAGTGATTAGTCTAGTATTCTTGCAAAATTGTTAATGTTGTACTGTCTCTTTTATTTGATAGAATCAGAGTGAACTTTTTTTACATTCAAGTAATATACCAGTATAGAGTGTGGTTAGTTTGTATATTACTACTGTACTACAGCCAGATACCCTTGTTCTCTGTAACAATGATGTACTGTTTCTTTAATAACTGCTCTCTTGTAGTTGAAGAATCAATTTATTCTGTAAATATCCTAATTTTTGACAACAGTTATATATTTTTCTCAAC
Source organism: Carcinoscorpius rotundicauda (assembly GCA_011833715.1). Taxonomy (NCBI): domain Eukaryota; kingdom Metazoa; phylum Arthropoda; class Merostomata; order Xiphosura; family Limulidae; genus Carcinoscorpius; species Carcinoscorpius rotundicauda. The sequence goes on along the minus strand of CM022399.1, from coordinate 7,204,206 downwards.
TCTGTTGATGTTGACTAGTAAGGTGGCATTGATTATTAAACTGGTGAAAAGTTTTCAAACAGGTGGAAGGGTAATGTCCACTACAAACCTCAGAATGTTTTATTTAATTTTTTTCTGATTTATAATTAATGACCGTAAGAAATGTTTATTTTCTAATGTCCACTACAAACCTCAGGATGTTTTAATTTTTTTTCTGATTTGTAATTTGTGACTCTAAGAAATATTTATTTTCTGTATCAAAAAAATTATCATTTTAGCATAGTTGTCATTTGAAAATTTGTGTAGAGAAACCCATGAAATGGTATAATTGTATTTTTTAGCTTGGTGGGTTTCATTTACAGTGAATGATAACATGTTTTGATGTTTTACAGTTTAGGGTTAGAAAAGTAACCTATTTCTAAATTATTGTGATTGAAGATATTTATCAAATTAAATGAAGGATACATCAAACATTCTGTTAAATGTAATCAAACTAATCAGGATGATAACTAATTAATTGGTAAATTCAGTTAATCTTGAAACTAAAATCAGTAATATATATTGGTTAAAACTATTCTTATTGGGCTTCATGACTAATACTGGTCACTCACAAACTTTATTACTGAATTATTGCTGGTGTTACTTGATTACTATATTTTATATATCTGGATTTATAATTAATACTGAGTGTGTTTATCACTCATACTTTCGTGATGGAGATTCTGTCTTAAGGCCTAGATTACTGTATTTTATATATCTGTATTTATAATTAGTAGAGATTGTGTTTGTCACTTATACTTTATTTATAATGTTTGTATCTTAAGAACTGGACTACCGTGTTTAGATATATCTTGATTTCATACTTACTACTGGTAGTGTTTGTCTCTCATGAACTTCATTGCTCATGTTTATGTCTTAAGAACTTGACAACTGTTCCATCTTTGTATTTTGTATGCCTGATTTACTCTATGGTGTAACCAGCTAATCTTTGTATGTTTTAATTTAAGAAGTATATTAGCAGGTTTATTATAAAGAACACCAAGTTTTATGTTGCTATAACTTAGTGGTTCTGTTTAAATATAACAAGGTTCTGTAAGAGGGTTTAAAATTTGGAAAATATCTTTTGTTCTTTATTATTTAAAGATTGTGATCATCACATATTAGTAATAAAAACTGTTTTATAATTCCAACTTCATAAAGTGTGCTCAGTTTTAGGGGATGCTGTTGTTATATTGTAGATAAGCTTAATGAAGTGTGCTCACTTTTGGGGCATGTTGCTCTTGTAGAGTAGAGAAGCTTAATGAAATGTGCTCACTTTTGGGGCATGTTGCTCTTGTATAGTAGAGAAGCTTTATGAAGTGTGCTCACTTTTGTGACATGTTGCTCTTATAGAGTAGAGAAGCTTTATGAAGTGTGCTCACTTTTGGGACATGTTCTTGTAGAGTAGAGAAGCTTTATGAAGTGTTCTCTGCATTAGGGGTATGTTGTGGTAAGTGTGTAAAGTAGGTATATTTTTGTGCATACAAAAGACATTAAAATTAGTCTGTCCTTCTGTTAATCAATATCATAACCATTTGCCATCTGAAGATCAAAGCAGCATTCTTTCCATGTCGTTATAGTGATATAAAGCAAGTGTTCTTCATTTTGTTTCTAGATGTAAAGGCGTTGACTTGTATCATATATATCCTTGGGTACATCAGTATCACAATCATTTATCATCAGAAGATCAGATCAGAGCAGCATCCTTTCCAGATTCAGACCCATCAGATTTACCACCAAACTCAGAATTTTCAATGGCTGCTGGTAATTTTGTGGAAATTTACACAGAGTCAGGTAGTTTTCAAAAGACATTCAAAGAAAGTTAATTTATTGGTTTTTCAATTGGTGACAGATTTAAGTGTAATCTTTTTTGTTTTATAGAGAAGTAAACAGCCAATAGAATTCCAGGTTTTTTTTGATCTGCCAAATTCATACTGAAAAACCTTTAAAAACCTTTTTTTTCATATTTATTTGAAAGTAAATCACAAAGTGCATTGATTAAATAAATATTTTGAAATAATAAGTATGAATTAGAAGTTTACCCAGTTAGATACTAAAGTTATGTATGTATTTAACATTTTATGTAGATACTTGGGATTGTGTGGTTACCTGCTTCTTCTTGGACACAGCAAATAATGTTGTATTGTATATTGAAACCATACAAAACATCCTTAAGCCTGGTGGTTATTGGATCAACTTAGGCCCTCTTCTGTACCATTATGCAGATCTGCCTAATGAAGACTCCATTGAGCCAAGCTATCAAGAAATAAGAAGTATCATTCAGGCTTATGGCTTCGAATTCTTGGTAGGCAACACGAGATTTGTTTCAAATACAGTTAAATATTTTGACTTTGTTAAAAAACTGCTGTCTACTTAGATGCATTTTCTTAAAACATCTGTAAAAATGATTGATATACAAGTAACATTTATGAAGTTTTAACCTTACTGGTCATTCCTTTATACAAGTGTGTAACACATTTTCTGGCATGTCTTTCTTACTGAATTTGTTTCAACAGTACTTATCTTGTGTGAATGACTGCTGATTTTTATAAATATCACTTTATTGTAGTGTTTTTCATTTTTTTAATCAAAAGTACACAGTCCTGCATACCAAACTCATTATGTAGTTTTGCAGCCATACTGTAATGTTAGGTTCCTCTTGCATGGTCCAGCAGATGATACCTCGCACAGTCCTGCATACCAAACTCATTATGTAGTTTTGCAGCCATACTGTAATGTTAGGTTCCTCTTGCATGGTCCAGCAGATGATACCTCGCACAGTCCTGCATACCAAACTCATTATGTAGTTTTGTAGCCATACTGTAATGTTAGGTTCCTCTTGCATGGTTCAGCAGATGATACCTCGCACAGTCCTGCATACCAAACTCATTGTGAAGTTTTGCAGCCATACTCTAATGTTAGGTTCCTTTTGCATGGTCCAGCAGATGATACCTTACAGAGTCCTGCATACCAAACTCATTATGTAGTTTTGCAGCCATACTGTAATGTTAGGTTCCTCTTGCATGGTCCAGCAGATGATACCTCGCACAGTCCTGCATACCAAACTCATTATGTAGTTTTGCAGCCATACTGTAATGTTAGGTTCCTCTTGCATGGTCCAGCAGATGATACCTCGCACAGTCCTGCATACCAAACTCATTATGTAGTTTTGTAGCCATACTGTAATGTTAGGTTCCTCTTGCATGGTCCAGCAGATGATACCTCGCACAGTCCTGCTTACCAAACTCATTATGTAGTTTTGCAGCCATACTCTAATGATACCTCAGGTGATACCTGTTTATGAACAAAAGCATAATACTTTTCTCATCTTCCTATAGGCTTGCAAGCAACTAATGTCTCTAATTTCCATCTAAAAATTGTGTTTAATGTAAACTCTACTAGTGTGTGATATTATTATGTGACAGTAGGAGTGTGACACAACCTTTTTGTACAATAAACCCCTTAAACACTTGTTATCAAAATATCTTCATTCTTTTTCTCAGCATCATCTAAAATGGGTGTATTTTAAATTCAGTAAATAATCAAGTAAGACTTGCAATTGTTTTAAGGAAGTTTAACTGTCTCTTTACTGAAAACATTTTTTCTTCCTACTTATCCATTATGAATTTTCTAGTGATGGTAACTATTATTTTTTGTGATATTCATAGTGTTACAATTCATGGCTACTAGATGCTTGGTAGCTGTGAAGTACTTGAAAGCCATTGTTTGATGATTTGTGGATTCTTCTGTGCACACTGGACTTCCTCCTCCCATTAGTTTGACTGATGTTCCAATGATTTGTAAATTCTATCATACACACTGGACCTCATCCTTCCATCAGTTTGACTGATATTCCAATGATTTGTGGATTCTATCATATACATTGGATCTCCTCCCATCCATTTGAACTGATGTTCCAATAAGTTGTGGATTCCATCATACACACTGGACATCCTCTTCCCATCCGTTCAACTGATGTTCCAATAAGTTGTGGATTCTGTCATACACACTGGTCCTCCTTTTCCCATCAGTTCAACTAATGTTCCAATAAGTTGTGGATTCCATCATACACACTGGACCTCCTCTTTCCATCTGTTTAACTGATATTCCAATTATTTTGTGGATTCTATCATACACACTGGACCTCCTTCTCCCATCCATTCTACTGATATTTTGATTATTTGTGGATTCTATCATTACACTGGATCTCCTCCCATCCATTTGAACTGATGTTCCAATAAATTGTGGATTCTGTCTTACACACTGGACCTTCTCTTACCATCCGTTTAACTGATATTCCGATTATTTTGTGGATTCTATCATGCACACTGGATCTCCTCCTCCCAACCATTTGACTGATGTTCCTTCTTCTTAGTTTGAAAAGAGCCAGGATAACGACTTTCACTGGCTGTTGACCCAGCCACGGTTTGATCTATACACTGCTTTATCAGTGGAAGAAGACCCTCACCCTTCTAATCTCTTTCTTGACATGATTTTGCAAGTATATAATTTTCTCTTCAGTGTGTTTGATTTTTTCTGATATTAATGTCATTTTTCGCAGACTCATTTCTTGAACAGTTGTCTTAATTTTAATTTCAAAGATGCTGATTGAGAAATGCTGGAATCAAACCATGAGGGTCAAAGAACCAATTAGAAACAATGGTATTTTAGATTTGCTCTTAATTTCAAATATAGAAATGGTTTACAGGGTGGTACAAGTGATAACTACTATATTAAGTCTAGTAATATAACGTATATTACTATATACCGTATTAGGTTTGCTGTTTTGCTGCATGTGGAAATCAGGAGTAATGGTATTTTGATTCCAGATTTTGAATGCATGCAACAAGAATTATCTGTTGTGAATTTCACAGCTGCATTATTTGCATACTCTGATCACATGTGGAAAATGCATAAAGAAACAATTTTCAATATTCAAATATTCTTTACAGGAAGAAAAGGGAAGGTGCCAGTAAAACAAACAAAACAGTTCCACTTACAAACAGAATAATAGATAAAATTTAAAGGAAGGCATCACAAGTTTTTAAATTAACTGGTATTAGAGCGTATTTAGAAAATTATAGAGGATCAAGAATGTTGGCTGAACAGAAAATTAGGACATCCAAAAGAATTTATCAGATATTAGGCTGAAAATACAAATAAACAGTAAGAATTTAAATATGTCAAGGGTAACAAAAATGTAAGTATGGGGATAGTATCCTTGAGGGGTGTAAATAAAGGCTTATATCTAATGGGGATAGTATTCTTGAGGGATGTAAAGAAGGCTTATATCTAATGGGGATAGTATCGTTGAGGGATGTAAAGGAAGGCTTATATCTAGTGCTTATGAAATGGCTAGGTTATAAACTTCTGCATTTTCTTTTGTTTTTACTGATGGAGACTTAAGCAGTTTTCCTGATCCTGAACAATTGATAGATGAAAACAAGGATGAACAAGACAAATGTAAAAATTTTGTGCTTGTTAAACTAAATTAAGAAGTTTAAACAACAATGAAACTTCAACAGTTTTAACCTTTTCACAACAGGTTGCAGATCAAAGGCCGTGTCTTCACATTTATTGACTTACAATAAAAGTTTTATTGATCTACTATTTTATGTCAATAACTTTGATATCAAATTGTAATTATAATTCAAACTTTAATATCATGTATGATTTCATTTTTTAATTTAAAAATAAGCATTAAGAGAATATAATTTCCACTTTTTATCAGACAAATATCTGGAGCAGATATGTTCCATTTTCATTGAAAAAAGATTAGAGGGGTTTTCTTGATTGCTAAAGGCAGGCAGAAAGTTGCTTCCTGGACACATTCTGGTGGAAACATTTACAACTTGTAGTGAACTCTTCTTGTGGTCGAATACCATTGGGGTGAATTCCCAGTGAGTTATTGCTGAGAGGTGTTTAAATAACATTACCCATTGGGGTGACTTCCCAGTGAGTTATTGTTGAGAGGTGTTTAAACAACATTCGTGAGTTGGAGATCCTTGCTGGTTTCTCCATCACAGTTATTTCTACTGTTTTTCATATCTCCACTCATAAGAATGGAATTATGATACCAACAAATGTCTTAATTTTGAGATTTACATCACCACATCCACCTGCCTCTGTCAAGGTGGGTTATCTGAACTTTAAGGTGTGATCATACCTTCCTAGCACTCTCAGATGTTTCCAGTATCAGAGGTTTGGACATAAGTATGGCATCTTGTTATGGTTCTTTGAAGTGTGCTTGTTGTGGTGTCAAATAGCATGACACTTAGAAGTGTCAAACTGACTCTCAAACCATCATTTGTGGTGGTTTACACCCCTCTTACCATCAGTCTCACTCTAAGTGGATGAAGAAGGAAGTATGATAATATATTTTACCCAAGGCTTGGAAGTTATTGTTACAGTAGAAGTGCAGACAGATCTTTTAGTGCGTCCAACAGAGTCGTACTCAAACCATATGAAGAACCTTTTGTCCTCTATGGATGAATGAGTCGAGTTAAGGTTTATTGAGCTTCAGACTACCCTCAGTTGCTTGCTGCAGTGGACCACAGCAACTGGTGTTTCCTTTTGTTTTTCCAAAACCTCTTGTATGCACTTTTGTCACCAACAGGGTATGCAACCTGATCCTGAGCTTTGTCTCAGTGATGTTGTTCTTCCCACAGTCCCTAAGCTCAAGTTCTTGGAGCTAACCTTTGATTGTGAGCTGACTCTCATTCCACACATCAAGCAGCCAAGTGTACAAGAGTACTAAATGCTCTCTCTTTCTTCTTTTTGAGAGCAAATAAGTGTTAGGTGCTTAAGATTTATTGTGACCTCATTCAGTTCAAACTGGACTATTGGTCTCTGTTCTATGATTCTGCCTTAACCTTTAACTTGAAGATGCTGGGCCTTATTCTCCATCTGGGGCTTTCTGTATTTCTGCAGTCTAGAGTTTATACATTGAATTACACAAACCTCTTCTTCATCTCTGCCATTTGCACCCCCTCAGTGTGGGTTTCTGTACTTGGTTAGGGGACCTCCCAAGGAAGGTTCTGTTCTTTCAGTTTACCTCTTTTGGGATCTAAAATCCACCTACATGTTTGCTGTGCATGGTGACCTGTGAAGGGCAGGAGAGGAACCTGGTGGTTGAGGGGTCCAACCCTAACACACTACTTTGGCCTTAAATCCCTACAGACAGGCAGCCTTGAAGTGGCCTTCCTTGGGTCAATTGGCTAGTCCACTTAGGCTAGGGTTAACCTAGTACCAGTGTTGGATGTTCTCAGCAGATGTTGTGAATGTTGCATCTGATGTCTAGGTATAGTGCTCACAAAACCCTGGCACTGCTGCAGTGTCCTTGTTTGACATTGCAGTGAATCTCCTCATAGGGCTCCATGGTGGGTGGGTTTAGTGGCACCAAATTATTCCTTTTTTATTATGAATTCTCCAAATAAAAACTTAAATAAATAGTGAAAAACAGTTCATAGGTAAATGACCACATTTTAAAGATTCTGAACAGCATCTTTAACATCTGTAATACCTTGCATTCTCTTTCGGGCAAATATTTCCCTTTTTCATTCAGGAGGGACTTGCTGGCTCTTCAAAGTCAGTGAAGAAGTTTTGCTTTGGTAACATATTGGTGGAAACATCCACATTTCAACACAGTAAACTCTTCTTACATTCAAAGGCAATTGAGGATATACCTATTAAGGTTACACCTCATGCTACCTTGAATTCATCACGAGGAGCTACTGTTGGGAACAATTTGAAGAACATCCCTGGATCAGAGATTCTCACTGGTTTCTCCACTCAAGGAATTTCTGCAGTGAGGCATATCTCCACTTGCAAAGATGGAATTACGATGCCAACCACTGTCCTCATTCTGACATTTACATCACCACGTCCATCTGCCACCATGAAGTCAGGTTATCTTAATTGCAGAATATGGCCATACATTCCAAACTCTCAGATGTTTCCAGTGTCAGTGGTTCAGTCACTGAAAGGTTTCATGTTGTGGTTCCTTGATGTGTACTTTTTGCAGTGGCAAGAACCATGATGCCTATGAGTGTGAAATGGACTCTCATTGTGTCAATAGCAATGGCTCTCACCCATCCTACTTTCGTTCTTGTCCAAAATGGTTGGCAGAAAAAGGCATGTAATGTTTAAAAATGATTCAAAACAGTACTTATCCTGAGGCTTGAAAGTTGCTGTCCACTACTACAGTGGGAGTGCAGACAAATCTCTCTAACCTCCAAAAGAATTGTTCTCAAACCAAATGAAAAGTCTTTTGACCTCCATGGCTAAAAAAGTTGATGAATCAATTTCAAAACACATTTCTGTCCCTTACATACATTCCAAAATATCCCAATATCCACTTCCTTTGGTTTTGGGTACAGGCATTTCCTTGGATACATGTTCTTTTTCCACCCCAACATGCAAAACGATCATTCATTTAAGTTCTCATTCACTGGAATCCTCTTCCAACAGCAAATACCTGCCCAATTGACCCAGGGCAGTATCCTTGGTGGTCGATAGAACTCCCTCGAATAAAGGCAGTAAAGAAAAAAGGCGTGGTCATAAACAGAAGGGTTCTCCTACGAGTGAATAAAAATGGCCAAAAGCACTGATTGGTTCCTATCATTCTGTATGTCTTTTCTTACAATAAACATTTCTGAAACCTACCAAAACAGTCACCTCTCTGCAGGTTTCTTTGTATAGAAATCACAGGCTGTGTGATGGACAAATGCATGGAAGAGTGGCACTATTGGTTGGTCAGCATGTGCCCACTCGATACACCTTTGAAGACTATAGCCATCTGTGTTTCCTTGGGTTGTACCATCACTGTTTGGTCTCTATACCTGTTGCTTGAAGAGACCTATGATCAACCAGACCTTGATGGTCTCATTGAACAGTTGCTGTATCCCTTTTAAATCCTGGAGGACTTTAATGGACATCATCCCCTCTGAAGAAGTGGTGATATTGATGGGAGGAGTCGCTCTGTGGAACGTATGCTCTCTGATCACAAACTTTCTCATTTCAGTAATGGCTCTTATACTTATTTTCATGCACCTAGTCAGTCCTTTACTGCTATTGATTTCTCAATTTGCTCCCCTTCACTATTCTCCCATTTTTCATGCAGGATTGACAATAATCTATCAGGCAGAAATCATTTTCCTATAATTTTGAGAGAGACTGGCCATGGTCGATGCTACTTGACCTGTGTGTCCTGGTGGAAGCTGGATCAAGCAAACTGGCACTCTTTCACTGCTATTTCAGAACTTAATCCTGCCATCAACAGATGACTGTGTGGCAGCAGTAAGTGACTGTATTATACCTCGACACATTTTCCATGATATTCTTGTCTGTGGTGGAATTTTGCCTGCTACATGGCACAGAAGGCTCAAAAATAGGTCTGGGATACTTTTCATACCACATCGCTTTCCAGCAGGCTCATGCACATGCTCAGTGGGTAAGACATCCAAGCCAGAAGGACCCTTCGATTAAGTTCACAATCAGCATATCTTCTACCACCAGTTCCAAAGTCACATGGGGCAAGATTTGAAAGGTCAGTTGGCAATATAATTTTGTCCCCCTCTCAATCTTGCTTTCTGATGTCCAAGAGGTAGCTGATACCCAGAGCATCATCGATACTCTAGGTGAAAGTTTTAGCCAGGTATCTAGCACTTCATCCTCCACCTTCTTAGTCATCATGACTTAGGCAGAGCTATCACCTCTTTCCTTTTGAGCTGATTGTCTCTATGACTATAATCATCTCTTTACACTAATGGAACTCAAACTGGCCCTTTATTGGTCTGCAGAGATGTCAACCTTTACGATTTGAGCTTAATCATTAGGATTTTGTAGTATACATTATGACTATACACTCATACAGACAAATATTACGACTTGTTGCAACTCCCAAATTATTATATATTATATAGGCCTATACAATAAAGTGATAAATTGTTCCCCCAGGGTTTGAAAAGGGTGAAAAGAAAATTTCTAGTGAGATACAACTAAATTTTGATAATAAATAAAAGACAGTCCAAATGGCTCCTTGCAATAATTATGTTTGTGCGTGAAATAATAAAAAATATTTGTATCTCCGACGTCTACCAATAGTTTCAGTGTGGTGCTTCTCCATACTGGGTATGTGGGGGAATCCATAGTTACATCATCATTGCTTGTCAGCCAATCAGTGCTTGCGTAGATGGGTATTTCTCGTTTTCTAAGTGGCATAGAAACACCAATGCGATTGTTCACAAGATGGAAAAAAAAGAGACCTTGTTCACCAGATTGTCTTGTTTCTGACAAATCTAAAAGGACTAAAACTGTGAAAGGTCTCTGTCTACAATCATTATGCTCAGTCATTTGAAACAGTTGGCATCTTTAGGTCTGGCAGAACATCAGTCAGACCAGATGATGTACACTATGAAATGTTGTGTCATCTATCTCCTGCTTCTCTTGCTATTCTTCTGATTGTTTTCAACTGGATTTGGCAGGAGAATGTTTATCCTGATGACTGGCACCAGACTACTGTCCTACCTTTCTCTAAGCCTGGGTTACGTGGCCATTTACCCATTTTTATTAACAATTTTTTAATGGACAGGTGATTCCAAATTTGTGTGGGTTCGACACTTTCCCGTTCTTTTCTTCATGAAGTTGGAGTTCCTCAGGGCTGTGTTTTGAGAATACTTTTCAGAATAAAGATTAATGTCATCACTGAGTGATTCTCTCTTACTGTTGCATGCAGGCTCTATGTCAAAGACTTTCACATTTCTTATCAGTTGTCAAACATGAGATATACTGAGTGGCAGCTAGAGACTGCCCTCAATAGTTTACTGAAGTCGACCGTAGCAAATGGTTTTAACTTCTCTCTCTCTCCAGAACCATTTGCATGCACTTTTGCTGCCAGTGGGGTATTCACCCTGATCCTGAACCCCATATCGGTGAAGCTCTGCTACCTTTGGTCCCTGAAAGAAACTTCTTGGGGCTTATCTTTGACCCATAAGCTGACCTTTATACCACACATCAAGCAGCTACCTGTGAAATGTACAAGAGCCATGAACATCCTCCATGTTCTCTCTTCTACCACTTGGGAAGTGGATCAGTGTTTTAAGCTAAAGATGTATCGTGCTCTTAATTGATCGAAATTAGACTGTGGATCACTGGTCTACAGCTCTGCCAGGACCTTGGCTTTGAAGATGCTGGACCACATTCATCATCAGGGACTTTGGCTTTGCACATAGTCTTTCTGCACTTTCTCCAGTTGAGAGCTTATACACACAGTCTCATGAACCTCCTTTGCACCTCCACCATTTGCAACTGTCTTTATTGTATGCTTCAAAACCACATTCCTTACCAAAACTCCCACCTAGGATTGTGTTTTCCTTCCTCGGTGGTCCATGCTTTTTCAAAACAGACAATCTGCCATTGCTCTTCTTGGCCTTGATATCCAGGAGCAGTTGGATGAATTGGATAACATTGAAGTATCCACTGGTCACTGGTCAGCCCTTCCCACCATGGGTTATTTCAGTCCTCAAATGTGACCTATCTTTAAGTTATCTGAGAAAAGCAGACACTGCTGATTGGAAATACTGTGTGTTATTTTCTGAACATCTTTCGAACCATATTTCCATTCCTATTTATACAGATGGTTTAAATTCAGTAGTTGCACGCAGAATCCCCTCTACAGCTCCTGTGTTCACTGCTGAACTGTACACCATTTTGTTTGCCCTGGATCATATTGAAGCTGAATAGTACTCAAATTGCAGTATTTATGTTGACTCACTTAGTTCTTTAATGTCCCTGGAATTGCTTCACATTAGTTCTCACTCTGTTCTTGCCAATATTCAAAACCAACTGTCCCATTTTTGTTGAATGTCTACTTGAAATTACGAAATTGTCATAATGTCAAATATCTTGAAACCAGGAACTGGAAGGGTCAACTTCAGGTAACTAACGTTGCTGTTTGAACTACCCGTTAGTCACCTTGGTGAGTTATAATAATTAAAATTTTGCTACAAGTCTTTTGCAACTTGTATTACTTTAACCTCTTGAAATGGCCAAAAGGTTAAATAACTCGAAACCAGAACTGTAAAGGCCAACTTCAGGTTACTGATGGTCGTTCTTGTACTTACCTGTTAGTCTTCCGGATGAGTTATGATAGTTACAATTGTGCTACAGAAATTCCTTTACAACTTTGTATTACTGTGGTTTTTTCTCTCACTGCTGAAGACTAATGTAAAATTGAATTTATTGCTATTTATGTTTTTAATTCAAAAATTCAACTTTGTTTCACCTTGATTTCCTTTTACTAATTTTAATAATTTTACTTTAATTTTTACTTTTTTCTGGAGTTTTGGCACAGAGAGCCTAGTTACTTTGTACCATAAAACACAAACCAGCCAACGTCTCCACTTTATTTTGATTCTTGTTTCTTCACCTATCCCCTTATCCATTGCCATGCTTGGTTAGAACTTTAAAGTGACTTCACATAGTCTGACATGTGCTCTGTTGAGTCACTGTCAATATGCCACCTTTTTCTGAAGACATATATTTCCTTCTCGTTCTTTTCTGTAATCACCATTGTTTGAATATATATGTCAACAATATTTCCCACACACACTTTCTTCCAAGGACTTTCGCTAGTCACGAAGGTGGTAAGTTCTCATCTCTTGTTTACATTCATTCAGACCTGGATCATCATCTGTTTGTGGTTCAAGCTATGGAGTGTTATTTCACTTAACTTCTTTTTGAGGTTCCTGTTTGTGTTATGCCTTGGGACTTCTCTTTGTCCTGGGACTTGCTGAATAAATCTGTCAACTCTTCCAGTTGGTGTATTCTTTGCTAGATATTGATGCTCACAGGCTTTCTCATATTCCACTACTTGTCCCACTCTTTGTGTCACATGTTTCAACCTAAACATCTTTTAAAAAGGTAAGCATGTTTTCTTTTTCATCACCCTCTTCACATTTATTGAATTCTGCAAATCGGCTACTGTCACTTCTGAGGGTATGTTTATCTCCTCAAATCTGCATTGAGCTAGGATATCTATCCTCCCTGGCTTTTCCAATGCCCAATGTCAAGAAGGAATGTTCTGCAAGATCCCTTGAAGTATTCTTGTGGTATTAAGTCTGCAAACTGTTTGATATAGAATGTACCATTTCATGGAAGAATTTACAGAAGAGACTATCCTTTGTACATGCCAGCTTTTCATAATGAAGTTTCATGGTTACCCATTGCACTGTTTCCTGTAAATAACGTTTCCAGTGGGTGTCTAGTGAGGACCTAGGCCTTTGAGGATGTCCTAAACCAAATTCTCTTCTTGAAGTGGAGCTCTACATTCCATGTAGGCCCTACCATCAGGTATCACACCCCCATGGGTTTTAGCAGTTTTGAAAGAGATATTATTTCATTACAAGGTTCTAGCTATTCTGTGCACAGAGGTTGAAATGTCATTTCAGAAGTTAACATCTTCAATCTTCCTTACCCAAAAATACATTTCCAATATAATTTAAGTAATGCTATTTGTACTTTTGTTACACTCATAATAAATTACATACTGATTCATGTGTTTAACCTGTTATCTTACTGAGATAACTGGATAGATTAAGATATTTTTGTTTATAAGTTTTTCTTAAAGTAAGTACATATATACTTATAAAGTGTAGAAAGTCTTAGAATTTTACTGTAGAAAAATGTTGTAGTTAAAAAAATAAAGAAAAATATATATGTGGATAGACACATAGAATATATGGCATGTTAAATGGATAAACACATAGGGCGTGTTAAATGTTTATGATGCATATATTTATACTAATGTTTCTGTATGTTTTTCAGAAAGAAGAAACAGGCTTGAGAACACCATATACACAGAATCCACGGTCAATGATGTTTTATGAGTACCACAGTGTGTTTTTTGTGTGTAGAAAGACACTTTCGTGATTGGAGTGTTGCTGGGAATTTATGTACATAGTAACGGTTATCAACAAACTTTGTGTGGGGTAGGACTTCAGGACTAGCATCTTTTATATTTTATTATGAAACTGCATCAGACATGCTATATTTTACAGATGCACAAAGTTTGCACATATTTTTCATAGCCTGAACTGTCTGTATGTCTGAATTAAAATGTGTTTATCAAAGTTTTAAAATAGTGCACTGAAAAACTAAACAAGCCAACATATAAATAGAATTCTATAAGCTAGAACGTTTGGGATCTTTGCTTTTTAGATCAGACTTTGGTGTGCTTTATAGCCTACATTTTAAAATTGTTATTAAAAGTGACAGTATAAAGTTAATTATTTCAAGCTGTGTAAGTTTCTTCATAACTTTCTGCCAGTACATGCTGTAAGCTGTTAGGAAATGAAACTCTTCTGAAGCTGGTCTTCTAGTCACATGAGCGTAAAACCAATGTGGATATTCATTCACAAACTGTACGTACACAATGTGAAATATTTACCTGTAATACGTACTTAACCAATTAGCAAGTAAAACAATTGTACATTGTTGTTGGAAACTGGCTAATAATATAGTAAGTAGCAACATCTGAAACACTTCAGGTAAATTTTGTTACACATACAAATGAGTTATTGAAATAGAGGATGTGGATTTATGATGTATGTATATATGGCCTATGACTTTTTCATATGTACAACTGTTCAAATAATTTCACCAAAATATGCAAGGTCTGTGGGTCCTTGTAAAGTTTGTAATTTGGGTATTTCAGTTTAAATACTTTGAATGTGGTAGCTATACTGTAGTGGCCTATAGATAGTGTGTTTGTTTTCCAAGCTTTACAGTTTAACAGAAACAATTCTAGGTACAGTTTATTGAAGGACAGAACAGTGTACTGTAAATACTGGAGGTAGAAAAGTTTAATTTTGTGTTTGATCTCAGTGAACACCTAATGGAGGCTGTAATTATAATGAAAGGTAGAGTTACATTCATGACCATTATTGTTCATTGAATTCTAGTAAAAAAATACATAATTTTTGTATTTAAAATTATTATTTTCACTTCATAATTTTTATGAACAGTGTAAATTATTTTTAAATTCCTCTGAACAAAGATCACGTTCGAGAATTCTTAATTACATTAATAAAGTTATTTATTAAAGTCAAAGATAGTACTGAGATCAGTCTGAAAAGTTGAGTTCAAAATAGTGTTTGTGTGAAGATAACTGGTCCATCATGTAGTTTATAAATTACATATGTTACCTGTAAAACCTGCTAAATGCATATCTGGAGTTCTTTTTGTATCTCTCTGTACACTAACGTGTATTTTCTTTATCATCAACCATTACAGAAACATAATGATATCAAATGCCTAATAATATATTGATGGCACTATGTACAAGCTTAGGGTTTTTATACGTGATTGAATATTTGATTCTGCTACAAAATGCTAACAGTATTATGTTATTAAACTGAAAGAACTTTCTTTATTAATTAGTAACTATTGTTAATCCATGAAAATAAATCCCACTTCAAAGTGGACAATTTGCTTGCAAGGTCGCGAGTTTCAATAAAAGTCTTACTATTTCAGTATATTTTATGTCTACTGTTTTTGGATTACAGATATTTTCAATTTGACAAATTAACTATTTTCTGCTTTACAAAAGATAATTTTTATTTATTGGAGGAATGTTAAAATGCTGTATTTGTTTTATTAATTACAAGTTCCTTTTTATTATATGACCCAAGCTGTATAATAACACAAGTATGCTATTAATATTTGGTGTTTTTTCGCTCTTCAGTGTAACAAGTAGTGTTAGCGAATTTAGTTGTATGAGGTAATATTCCAATGACACCATGCTCAAGAGATATGTATAGCAAATTGTTTTCTCCAGTATATATAACAAGAACTTGTCATCAAAAGCATCTTACACAGCTATTCTCTGCAACTAACTGATCAGAAAGTCAGTTATCATACACAACAAAGTAGTTTACTCACCGATCAACTAGTGACTTTGTTTGATTAAGAACAGCCTATGGTGTGTATATAAGCTGATGCCAAAATAAAAACTTTATTTTGTTAATAGTGTTACAAGTTACATCATAAACCTTGATGTGTTTATATTCAGTTGAAATTTCATTGTTCGTGTCAAACGTGATGGGTGTTTTGTGCATATTTCTAAAGCAACTTGGCTATTATGCTGTGATACAGTGCCTTGGTTAAATATGACAGCTCTGTTTCAGTCATTAAACTGTGTAATTATCGTTTTGTTTATCAGAAACCTCAGCATTCCATATTCAGCAGATCTTTGACCACCTTTGTATTTCCTCTTCATGCTAAAATATGTATTGTGTGTGATATAAACTGTTGAACAGAATTACCAAATATGGACTAGTTCAGCCAATACAGGTTGACTATATAATATCAATGGAGAGTGAATAATAACATTTTCCTTAGTTTTAACTAGATTTCATAGTTTTAATTGTTGTTTAATTAAATGAAAAGAATGGATTAGTTTGAGAAAAAAATGACATTGTAATGAAATTGAACAACATGCATCTTGGAAGTGTCCGTGTATTACAGTACTTTCTCTGTACTAAACACACTTAATTGGAAGTGTTCGTGTATTACAGTACTGTCCCTGTACTAAACACACTTGATTGGAAGTGTTCGTGTATTACAGTACTGTCCCTGTACTAAACACACTTGATTGGAAGTGTCCGTGTATTACAGTACTGTCCCTGTACTAAACACACTTGATTGGAAGTGTCCGTGTATTACAGTACTGTCCCTGTACTAAACACACTTGATTGGAAGTGTCCGTGTATTACAGTACTGTCCCTGTACTAAACACACTTGATTGGAAGTGTCCGTGTATTACAGTACAGTCCCTGTACTAAACACACTTGATTGGAAGTGTCCGCGTATTACAGTACTTTCCCTGTACTAAACACACTTGATTGGAAGTGTCCGTGCATTACTGTACTTTCCCTGTACTAAACACACTTGATTGGAAGTGTCCGTGCATTACAGTACTGTCCCTGTACTAAACACACTTGATTGGAAGTGTCCGTATATTACAGTACTGTCCCTGTACTAAACACACTTGATTGGAAGTGTCCGTGTATTACAGTACTGTCCCTGTACTAAACACACTTGATTGGAAGTGTCCGTGTATTACAGTACTGTCCCTGTACTAAACACACTTGATTGGAAGTGTCCGTGTATTACAGTACTGTCCCTGTACTAAACACACTTGATTGGAAGTGTCCGTGTATTACAGTACTGTCCCTGTACTAAACACACTTGATTGGAAGTGTCCGTGTATTACAGTACTGTCTCTGTACTAAACACACTTGATTGGAAGTGTCCGTGTATTACAGTACTTTCCCTGTACTAAACACACTTGATTGGAAGTGTCCGTGTATTACTGTACTTTCCCTGTACTAAACACACTTGATTGGAATTGTCCGTGTATTACTGTACTTTCCCTGTACTAAACACACTTGATTGGAAGTGTCCGTGCATTACTGTACTTTCCCTGTACTAAACACACTTGATTGGAAGTGTCCGTGTATTACTGTACTTTCCCTGTACTAAACACATTTGATTATAATTGTCCATGTATTACAGTACTTTCCCTGTACTAAACACATTTGATTATAATTGTCCATGTATTACAGTACTTTCCCTGTACTAAACACACTTGAAGTATTGCTGTTTCTAAATAGCTTTACAAGTTGCACCAGTAAATAAAGAAACTAGAATTATTAATATTTCGTTTTAGTTTTAGTAGAAACGAGACTTTGAATGTTCACAACCCGAAACCTTAGATGTGTAAAATGTGAATTTCTAAATGTCCACAAAAGAACATAATGGCTGTAACAGCACATAATATAAGATTTAACGTGATAATGGTTTTGTATGATTTCACTTGTATAGTTTCCAGCAATGAATTATGTAATTAGGTATGAAGCTACAATTTACCTCCATGTTGTAGAAACAACACATAAACAGTTTGTTTTACAAATGTAATATACAGAGTTGTTGACTATCTGATTTACTAGTTTACAGATTCATCACCTTATCTCTGTTCTACAACAACATTAGTGAAATCACTAACACTGATATTGTAATGTAAGATAGATATAATGATCAATTTTAAGAGTATTTCACCAGTCACTGAACCTTTCTTTCTCTTTCAACAAAACGCGAGGAAAATTTAGGGGCATAAAGTTCGCAAACAAATCAGTAAACAGATCTTGATGGCGAACGTGATAACCATTCTCTCTTGTATTGCTCATCATTGGCTTTTATCTCAAAGAAAAGTTTTTGCGGACAGTATCTCATTGGTTTAATGCCCGGCAAGATTTGCCAAATGGTCCGTCTCAGATTGTTCGTTCGTTTCGCGAAAATACCACCAGAGGGCCTGGCTTGGTCGGGACATTTTGGCATCAAGATCGGATGAAGGATTTGTTTGTTTGTTTTGGAAATTCGCACAAAGCTACTCGAGGGCTATCTGTGCTAGCCGTCCCTAATTTTGCAGTGTAAGACTAGAGGGAAGGCAGCTAGTCATGACCACCCACCGCCAACTCTTGGGCTACTCTTTTACCAACGAATAGTGGGATTGACCGTAACATTATACGCCCCCACGGCTGGGAGGGCGAGCATGTTTTAGCGCGACGCGGGCGCGAACCCGCGACCCTCGGATTACGAGTGCACGCCTTAACGCGCTTGGCCATGCCAGGCCCGGTTGAAGGAAGAATATAATTGTGATCTCCATTTTTGGGTCCAAAAATGGCATATTTAACAAAATTTTGTTGGCTATTTATGAACGAGAATAAATACAAGGGTGTCCGATATTAAATGTGATTTAAAACCGGGCATTGTTTTATTTATTCCTTAAGTGAATCTCAGCTTCATATCTGTTGATATTATTAGAAACTCGCAAGGGTTTACATACATGCCCAAATACTCGTATAAGTTACATGTAAGATATGAATTGTGGCATTGCTAAAGTTGCATTCCTTTCTAAATTTTTCTTGGTATGATAAATTTCAAAACGTACTCACACACAAAGGAGTTTTTTTTACAGCAAGTTGTTTGAAGCCAAAACAAATTACAGCTCAGAAAAAGCTTCAGTAAGAAATGCACACTTATAATGTAATACTAATGCAAATAGAAGAAAAACAAACGAAACTATAACTTACGAACAGAGAAGAAAAAAACAAACATTAAACTAGCCACGTCTCTAAACATCTGTTAACATTCCGTTTGACTTGTATTTGTGTGGTATTATTCTACTTTATTTCTGTAGATGTGATTGAATAAAGCAGTAAAAGATAAAACAAAACATTTCCACTGACTATAATTTATTATAATAGCCACAACATAAGAAATGATTGAGAAAAATATTTCATCTGCAAGGTGAGACATCATAACATGTGATCATCTTTTACCTGAAGTTTTATCGACATTTTGTACCACTCTTTCGCAAACGAATTACTTCTTACTTTAGATACATAATTTACTAATTTATCAAAACTTCAGTCGCTCACAGAGTCAAATAAAACACGGCCGATAAGGACAATAAGAAAAAAATCGACTAAAGCTGAGTGTGGTAATGAAGGGCGTGACAGCTATGGGGAAAAACTGTTGTCCACCTTCCACTGGTGCTTTAAGCACGTGCTTATGGTTAATCCAGGGCTGACTCAGTTTAGTCATATCATTATTCTTTTTGCTGATAGGTTAGACTAATATTACGGGATTCTTAACGTTCTTTAATTAGGCGAACTTCATAAGATTTAACTAATTTGTGCTTGAAGGCCAGCAGCGAATATCAACTGTCCACACCCACATGATTCTTTTGGAAACATAAATTACAAATTACTAATCTAGTTTGCTTGGTCTAGTTAATACTTATGTATATGCACGTTCTTTCATCCTAACCTGGCATGGCCAGGTGGGTTAAGGCGTTCGACTTCTAATCTGAGGATCGCAATCCCGTCACACCAAACATGCTCGCCCTTTCAGCTGTGGGAGCGTGATAATGATATAGTTAATCCCCTATTCGTTGGTAAAAGAGTAGCCCACGAGTTGGCGGTGGGTATTGATGGCGGTAAAAGTTGAAATAAATTTTCCCTCTCGTCTTACACTGCAAAATTAGGGATGGTTAGCGCAAATAGCACTCGATTAGCTCTGAGCGAAATTCAAAAACGAAACATCTTTTACACTATAAGGTCAAGGGTTCCCCATCTTTTTAGACCTGCGTAGCTTCACATCAGAAAGAAAAAAATATTTCGGGGCCTTAATAAAAAATAGAAACAATCAATTACATAAAATTTACTTCAAGCTTTTAAAATATAAATGTATTAAAAATATCAATATTTGAGAAAAAAGCTTAACTTCCACTTATTCAAAAATTTCTGCTTGCAAAATTTATATCAGTAAAAGTACAGAGTACTTATTTATTTATTAGTGACTCGGATGGGCTTGCTTTTGTTTACAGATTAGTTCAATATTTGGAGTTATAGTTGTTACTTGAAAGTGCAAATTATCTTCAGTATTCAGCTTCTTCCTAAAGTTGGTCTTTGTAACTGTGTACAATGAAAGTAGTTCCTCACAAAGATGTGTTGTTGGAAAAGCATACAAAATTTAAACTTATGTTACTTATTTCAGGATACTCCATGGCCATTTGAATCCCAAATTGTGTAATTTCTTCCTGTTGAAATTTTATTTTTAGGGTGTAATCAGTTGAAATTTCTATAAGCTGTTCTTTATCTTTCAAAGGGCCCCCCAGTGGCTCAGCGGTATGTCTGAGGACTTACACGCTAAAAACCGGGTTTCGATACCCGTGGTGGGCAGAGCACAGATAGCCCATTGTGTAGCTTTGTGCTTAATTCAAAACAACAACAACAAATCTTTCAAATGCAAGTTGTTGGCATTTGCAAAGTCAACAAAGGGATTTTGAATCCACAGTAATTTTTCTAAATGAGGAGGGAATTACTCCACAGTAGTTGTACACAAATCAGATATGAGCTCAAGACTGAAACTTTTTCATCTTCACTTAAGGAAATTTCATTCATAAGTTAAAAAACCACTGAGATTTTTGAAGCAGACAAATTCTTCCATAAGTATACAATCACCCCAAAGATTTAGCTTGTGTTGAAGCACTTCCATTTTACTCTGAGCTTTGAAGTACGTTACCCTGGTACCTTACATTGTAGCATTCACTTCATTTTGATAGGCAAATACATCTAAAGGGTACGCCACTTTCTGTATCCAGCATTTATTTCTTAATTTGTATGCAAGTTCCAAATGGTATTCAGATAAAAATAAACCTATCTACTCACGCAGTTCGTAAAACTCAGCAAGCACTTTTCCCCGACAAAGCCATCGGACTTCAGTATGAAGCAGCAAGTTTTATATAAACTTCACATATCCTCACAGAGTAAACTGAAGATCCTCATATTGAGTGGTCTTGATTTTATAAAATTAACTATTTTTATTACACCACCCAATACCTCTTTTTAAGTCTTCTGGCATTCGTTTCATTACAAGTGCATGACGATGAAGACAGTAGTGGATACTCTCGATGTCAGGGTTTTTCATTTTTATGCGTGCCACTGGGCCTGAAAATTTTCCAGTCATAGCTGCAGCCCCATCAGTGCAAATACTTGAGCAAAGCTGCCATTGGATCTCACGTTATTCAATAAATAAATTAATCAGTTTAAATATTTCTTCTTCTGTTGTTTGAGTAGGCAAATGTTTGCAAATTAGCATGTCTTCTTCGAAACTAGCTTCGTGAATATAGTGAACAAACACAAGCAACATCGCATAACCTGCTACATCTATTGTATCATCCATTTGAAGCAAAAACGTTGGACTCGCTTTTAGTCGCCTTATTAACTCAGTTAGGCAAGTTCCTGATGCATCTCTGATTCTTCGATAAACCGAGTGTCAGAAAGGGACACAGAATTAACGTTTTTAAGATTTTTCTCATCTATCATGCACTCTACCAAATCTTTTACACGTGGTTTTATCAAATATGCAACTGTATGAGCTTCACCTGTTTATGCAATACGGTAACTAACGCGATATGAACCAATAAGAGTACCTTTGTTGTCCTCATGGACAAACGAACGAAATGTAACTTTCCTTACATTAAAGTGTAAACACTTTCTTTTGAAATATTCGGAAGTTGGATTTTTAATTGGGAGTGTTTGATTTCTAGATGCCGTTTTAACTGAGCTGGATGCAAAGTACTGTTACTCAACACTGTTCTACATTCAACATTCAACCCACTAGGTCCATCTTCATTACCTGTCCATGTAAAACTGTTAAATAAAACTTTCATCATACTTTATTTTCTTTCCTTCTTCAAGAAAGGCGGAAGACTTTCGAAACGTCGTTCTCTACACTTGTGTTTTCACAACAGGCAGTAGTCATCCATTTTACAGTTTCATCAAGAAATATATCAACTTATTTATGATATATGGCTTGGTATTCTGGTGGAATATAGGATTGAGTAATAATTCTTGTCCAACATGACAAGCAGTTAAGAACACAACGTAATGCGTGTTTGAGGAAGTGACTAGTCTAAATTTTGATGGCCAATAAATAACTAAACAGCAACAATTTAGTCCTCCAACTTTTAGGCAGATTTATCCAAAGTTCAAGTGGGAATAAAAAGAGGGAACGAAAACATTCAGTAGAGAACTCTTCTAAACATTTGAAGAATAGGCTTGGTGACAAGAGTATAACAAACGGAAAAGTTACCAATTTTATCAATATGAATGGCAAGAAAAATATCTTAGCAGTTACTATTCCTGGAAAGGTTTGACACCGTAAAGGGTAGCAGTTGTACAAAAGGTAAAGTTGTGGATGATAGGTTTTATACAGCAGCGTCTATATTACCGTATACATTTATTGATATTTTTATAATTTATTTTCTTGTTTTGTAATTAATATAAAAATGTGCGAGTGTAGTTTAAAATTACAATTATCTTAATTGGATGGAAATTTTGCTTAAAAATATTTCTATGAAACTTCCAACTGTCTTGGGTGATGTTTCAAATATTTCTTTGAAACTTCCTTGGGTGATGTTTCCATGATCCTCTGGTTATTCAAAATTGTGCAAGCAATTAGTATACTTGGAAAAATAAGAAATTGGTGTGTAACGTTTGAAAACTTTATTAAGTTACAAATATTGTAATAGTTAAATGGCAAATGTTGTATTCCACAATTTAACACCAACATTAATGCTAAGCTGCAACCAAGTTGCATGGTTTTCAAACACCATGAATAATGCAACTTAATTAAGAAAATAGTGTAATATATTTTTCCTTATGCATAATTGCTGAAGATTACAGAAAATGTTCCAATAACTCATCACGTGTAATTACTTCGGTTTCATTTGTAATGGGCTGCAGCTGAAACCCAAGCTATTCAGTTGATTGCGATTTTGTAACTAACATGTTCCGTAATACCATGAAGTATTATTTCTGAGCAAGTCCATGATTATTCCACCAATTTAAAGAATCCATATCCCACAGTACTACGTCAAAGTAATGTGATCCACATTATCACAATCTATTATCTAAAGAACGAATTTTACAATAAATTTGTTTTTGCTGTTTCAAAGATCTTCCAAATACAGTATTCAGTTTTTATCTGTTCTTAACATTCATATGTATAAACATTTATATTATTTAGTTCACACTCTGTACAAACAGTCTAACGTTAGGCCATTATGTTTATTTTATTAAGTTAATCCCTAACTAAAGCAAAGCAAAAAACGTACCCTAGTCACAGTACGAGGCCTGTTTAAAAACTACGCGGACTGACGTCATAAAACAAAATGTACTTTATTTAGAAGTTAGAGGTCTGAGACCCCTTCAAAGCACTCTTCTCCCCAATGCACACACTTATCCCAACGGTGTTTCCACTTGTTGAAACAGTCCTGGTACGCTTCTTTTGTAATGCCCTCTAGCTCCTTCGTCGCATTTGCCTTAATCTCGGGAATCGTCTCAAATCTTCTTCCTTTCAAAGTTTGGGGAACAAGAAAAAATTTCAAGGAGCAAGGTCAGGTGAGTAGGGGGTGGGGAAGAACTGTGATCGAGTGTTTGGCCAAAAACTCACGAGTTCTGAGGGCTGAATGGGCTAAAGCGTTGTCGTGATGGAAAAACCAGTCGCCACTCCTCCACATTTCTGGCCTTTTGCAACTGATGGCGTCCCTTCAGAACTTCAATGTAGTAAGTCTGGTTCACTGTGGAGTCTTCGAGGAGGTACTCATGGTGAACAACACCCTTAGCATTGAGGAAAACTGTCAGCATCACCTTGACTTTGGAGAGCTTTTTTTTGGGTCTGGGAGATGTTTCACCCATCTATTGGGACGACTGGACCTTCGTTTCAATGTCATAACCATAAAACCATGATTCATCACCTGTTATGATCCTTGACAAGAAGTTTTCATCTTCTTCTGAACGATCAAGCAGTTCCTGACACACCTGGATGCGATTTGCTTTTTGTTCGTCCGTCATCAGGCGTGGCACAAATTTCGCAGCAACGCGGTGCATCTTCAACTTTTCGATCAAAATCTCGTAACAAGATCCAACTGACATCCCACACTCTTCATCAAGCTCCCTAACAGTCAGACGTCGATTTGTTCGAACCAGGGTGTTGAGTTTGTCGACGTGTAAGGACGCTCATCATCTTCAATGGACTGTCGACCACCCTTAAAACGTTCATGCCACTTGAAACATGCCGTACGCTTCATAGCAACATCACCGTAAGCTGTGTTAAGCATAGCAAGTTTCAGTCGCAGATTTTCCTAGTTTAACACAAAATTTCACAGCAAGTCGTGCTCCTTCATTCTAAAATCCGCCAAACGAAAAAATCGCACTTCACTTAAAACCGCGTAGCTAATACACAAATAAAGATATCTGCAATCGGGAAATGCCGTCGTAATCAGTTGATCTGTTCGAACCAGCGGATTCCCCTGGAACCAACTGGAGCCGTGCAATTCAAACAGTCCGCGTATTTTTTGAACAGACCTCGTATTAATACGTATCGAATACAGGCTGTATTTATTCATGTCAGGTATAAACAAGTAGGTTTACGTATTTCGGTGTGTACAATTATTTTATCTGTAGTTCTAGAATATCTGTATTTAAATAATTATTGTTGCAATAAAGAACCTAATTTGGCTTATTTCCTGTTAACTACAAAGCTACACAAAGGGTATTGATTTTCGAAACTAATCTGACAAATATTTGGTGGGGTCTTTGCTAGTAGTTAACAAGAGGAGGACACATGAACAGGGGCCGTTTCAATAGTTCGTTACTGATGTAAATGTTTAAGTTACTTTTGGTTGGATGTCATTTGTTTATGTGCAAGTTCATATCCTTTTAATCTAGTCCCGTCTCATATATATATACACTCCTTTCGTTTCTCCAGTCCTTTCAGTTTTACATATAACCATTGTTTTATTTTATGTTTAATCTCTCCCAGTATTCTCTAAGGTTATGATCGTATTTTCAATGAGGTTTATTCTGAAAACAAAGTGGAAATGGGCTACGAATGTATTAAGGTGTTCCGATAGTAGGTTTACATTACGAAATATGAAAAACAAAAGAAGCTATGATACCTAAATGGAAAAAGAAAAGATGGATGGATAATACAGTGGCGGAAAGAAGAATTAAATGGACACGGAAAGCTTTGTTTGTTTTGGAATTTTTCACAAAGCTCCTTGAGGGCTATCTGTGGTAGCCGTCCCTAATTTAGCAATGTAAGACTAGAGGGAAGGCAGCTAGTCATCACCACCCACCGCCAGCTCTTGGGCTACTCTTTTCCCAATGAAAAGTGGGATTGACCGTAACATTATACACCCCCACGGCTGGGAGGGCGAGCATGTTTGGCGCGACTCGGACGCGAACCCGCGACCCTCGGATCACAAAGCGCACGCTTTAACGCGCTAGGCCGTGCCAGTCCCAGACACGGAAAGCAAAACACTTAAAATACTGATCTGACGGAGAACTGCATCTAACGCAAGATGACTGCAACTTAGAATTTTCAAAAAATCAAATGAAATACTTTACTTGAGGTTAATTCCCTAGCGTCAAAGAAAGCTGGTGCATCTTACAAGCTAGTCAAAACATGTTAACATTCACATGGATCAGTGAATACATATCTGGTGATGTTCACACTTTTTTCGAAGTAGAATAGCACTTGGTTTGATTGTAATAATTCATGTGACAAAACTTTTCTAAAGTTGCCACGTACAAATTGGAATCAAGCCAATGTCTTCTAGTTGACACTTGAAAGCAGTACTAAAGCTCTCACCTTTATAGGCACTAACAAAATTATGAAACAATATTTATTACGAACTTAAGACCGTAATGTATCACTTAAAAGAACAGATATAGTAGGCTACGTCTCCGATTATTTCTTTAGGAAAACGATTTCTGTTTAAGTACGGGTGTCCTAAAGACGAGTTTAAAACAGGTTTCAAAAATAACTTAACACTTTCATTCTCCTAGTTTGTCATCTGAAGAGTCAGATGACATTTCATTGATGTCTTACATTTGGCGTTTACCTATGCACTCTCCAAAGTCACTCATACCACTACTGCTGTTACTAACATTAGAAGCAGCCATTTCCAATGTTTCACTCACGTGAAAGAAGTGTGGGTGTTATACAGTCCTTGAAATTCCAGAAAGTAATTGTATATTTAGTTTGGTTTGATAGGTGGTTACTCATCTATCCAAGATCGTTATCCAATAATACCATTCTTTTAGAGTTTAAACCTAGCTTTTTTTCTTTATACCAATATTGGTTTTAGTTTCTTTTGCGAGACCATCAAAAATGAATTTCTTTTGGCTATAACATCAATCAGCTATGGATACAAGAGTATACAAAAGTTAAATATCTCGTATATCCACATACTCTTTTTACAAAAATTATGTTACAAATCGTATAACATTTAACATTTCTAATTAATAGCGACAAAAAATAATACTTGCTTGAAGTAGAGGCTGAAAAACAAAAAATATCTTTTAGTTTTGAAAGTGTATAATTTGCTGAAGGCCATCTGAGCTCGTATAAGAACAATTTCAGGCACAAATTTAAAATAAACTGGTCATTTAATTCAAAAATCATTTACAATCACCACCTCATATGAATTTTGAGAAAAAAAAATGAATGTCCAGATAAAAAATTATACATAAATAAAATCAGAAAACACAAGCAGAAGAAAAAAACTCATATTGTAGTAAGTAACAAACCACACGAATCTTCAGAAACAAAAAATTAAGACACATTTGTTATGAATTACTCAAATAATAGCCATTAACTAAAATAGGTGTCCATTGTACATTTTCCTGATACTAATATTTCATAAAAGTTAAACTACAAAGACATTCCTGCATGCGAGAGCTTAAACTTAAGGCACAAAATTACATTTCACAAAACAAAAATGTTTTCAACAACCTGATAACTCAAAGTTATAACAATTTCAACAACAAAGAAGGTATACATTGTAAACTAGACAGACTGAATAATTTGTGCACCAAAACCTGACAATCAAACGATACAAGTTCATGATTTCAATAAATGTAGCTACTTCTAATAATTATCACATTGTCTTATTAAATACTGGACTTTTACACTTTTATTGTGTTAATGTTATTAAAGTCCTAATTTTATTAAGCTGCAAACACTTGTTCTGGTGTGCATACTACACTTCTTCTAGTTATAAAACTACAAAAAAGTTTATTTCATAGGACAAGTTACAAATTTTATCTGCATGATTCAGTTTGATGTCCAATAAAACAAATTATTTCTCATGTCAATTGCAACAGTGAAACATTTTTATGTTTTAATCTGAGATAAACTGTATTCATTTCACAGCATTGTTTTGAAAAACCATCTGCTGTTCTAAACTTAGCTGTCTGTGACGTGCTTTCAGTTCCCACTTGCAAAGCTTTATTTTCAACATAATCACTTCTATTTATTCAGTTCCTTAATTACATAAAGACTAAATCTAATAACCTTCATACAATTGTTATGTGAGAACAATATATATTTCATTTATTGGCTGTACTTACTTCCTGGACATAAAAAATTACAGAAAGTTTATACTCATTATAATCATTCTGTTAATTTCCTTGGTAATGCTCATCACTTACTTTGTTAAACTACACACTTTGTATCATAAAAAAACTGTAGTTTTAACTGCAGCTGTAAATAACAAAAGGCCAACATACACAAGTTATTCCATAATAATGCCTTAAGCTTTCACTTAGGTATCTCTTTGTTATACATATATTAACAGTTACTTACAAAGGTTCTGACATTTATTAAAATATATTTTATATTCTACCATGATTTTAGATCCCTTTAAGACACTTGTGAACTTTCAACTATTGACATCTGTATTTCAAATTAGTAAAGTTAATCCAAACTCAGGATAAGTATTTACCAACTTAAAAAAACTTAGCTGTAAAACCCCAGATTCATTATATTTGTTTTTTACACACATTTTCTTTGCTAAGAATAGTATTGTATTTCTAAATACAATTACTATCATAATGAGTATATACACAAAACTGTTTACATTACCAGGGACACATTTACCTTAATAAGTTCAGACTCCATTACTAACTGAATCGGACCACTTGCTAATTAGTTAATCTTTAGAAACTCAAGTCGATAACTTTCATGTGTTCCTATAAAGACTGTCCTATAGTTATATTGATGTAGTATAAAGCTGAGGCCCATAAACAGGTCCCACAAGTATCTCAAACCCATGCATGGTTCTTTCAAATAACTGAATGCAAGTCTGCCAATGAAAATAATTTGATATTGTGACCAAGTTTAATAAACAAATAACTATACATAAAAACAATATTTGTAATTCTACGTGAGAACACAGTATTTCCAAAGTAACGTTGTGTCTAAGGTGGTCTTACGTGTTTGCTAACCTGAAGGCTTTTACAATCCCTTTTATCATTTAAAAATATGATAAACACATTTATTAACTGTGTAACAAAATTAATTTATTGTTACACAAATACTCTTTACCCTTGCTACACTGAGGTGATTCAACTCAGACGACCACCAACAGTAGTGACATGTGTTCACACTCATGAAAAAGTTAATGACAAAAAAGCTAAATTAGATTTATTGAGTTTTGTAATCACTTGTTAAACATATGACCACTTTCATTTAATCAACAACAGGTTACATCATGTTTACTCACCATTTGTACCAATCAAGATCTGCTGGAGAAAACCAATTATAAGCACAAAATTAGCATGCAAGTTCATTTGAGAGTTTCAAATGCATTTTCCTGTAACAAGTGTCAAACTACATTTGTATACAAATTACTTCAGTAATGGTGAGAGTGTGATTCATTCAATCACATATTAATCCATCAAGTATTATCAGTTTATAAAATAATGTGTTATACCACCACACTGAGAAGTTTCTACAAGTTCAATTAGATATATTCATACAATCTTTAGGAAAAAACATTAAGTCGGGTAATTAAAAAAACAAACAAATACTAAATCTACCAAAAATCAATTATACAACTGACAATTCTATATGGTTCAGTAAAGTAAAATCAGTTACAATGAAGTAATGTTCACCTTATTGCAAAACAAAATGTGGCTACATCGATTCCCATCACTGATTAATAGCACGAGGATAATATTAGGATCACGATCCTAACATGATTATTTAATTTCTCACACACCAAAAAGGAGTTTTAATTAAAAGAACTGTCCTGAGATGAAACTTTTATGTTATAAAGTACCATACATACAAGTTCTTAACAATCTATAAACCTCAAAACAGTTTTAGAAATTAGGTATGGATGAGATTATCTTAAAATTGTGAAAATATTATGAAATATAAGAGTATACAATATAGAAAAATATGTAATCTCCTTCACTGGAAACAGTTAAGCAGTAGATGTCTTATATAGAAAAGAAAGACTTTCTACTCTTTAAAAAATCCACAAAAATAGCACACATTTACAAAGTGAGTTAACTGCTATCTAATTACTATCTCAAAAACATCTTATTCGACTATAAGCGACACCTGCACATGCAAAATTCCCACGTTTACAATAAATCTACTCAATACGTTAAACAAGTTACTGCTCTCACAGCATAAAAGTACAAGAAGCTACAATGATTGTAGTAACATATAGCTATAAACAATCAAGCAAAACGTTGGAAGAAATAATAATTACTGACAAAAATACATTTAAATGGCCAATAATTATTCTACACAAGATTCATGTCACTAAATACTGGAAAGGATATACAACAATAATTAATGGCCTAAACACTGTGACCTATCGCTTTCTCACACCTCCAATCAGTACTCAAGTACTCTCTTAACAGTTGTATATTTCTGTATTGCTGGAAGACAAATAATAAGGCACAATATGTAAGGACAGTGCTTCTTTTTTTTATAACCTATGTAAAGTCTATGAAGAATAAAAAAGTGAACAGAGAAAGTTCCCTGGAGAGAAATACAATATGAATTTTAGTGTTTCTTAGCATTTTAAACTGATAAACCAAATGCTTTAGGAGAAAGTTCAACAAAGGTTTTAACCTGAATATGTTACTTCTGAACGTTTCTGTTACTGGAGATATAACAGTAGGTTTCACATTTAAGTATGAAACAGTTTACAATAAAAGCAAAGCCAGTATTAAACTTTTCAACATCTACAAAATGAAGGCACATCAACAGTGATATCTGTTAAACTACTCACAAACTGGAATGCCTTGAAAACGATGATATATGCTTATCAGTGGTTAAGGCACCACGACATCTCCCACATCAAGTTAGCAATTAGGATTTAGCAAGCCGCAAAACGTGTAGTATCACTTCATCCACAGTTTGGTTATTGAGCAAGGTCTTAACAGCATTGTCATCAATGACAACAGTGAAAAGTAGTTTGGAATTTTCCCGCAAACAGTCCATGTAGGAGTAATCATCTGGATTTACAGGGGTGTGGCCACAACGACGAATGACGGCCTCCAACAATTCAGCCACTGGCCTGTCTGGCCATCCAAATCCCTTGAGGGTCGGTTCGTCCACCAGTAGACTAAGGAGTTCTCGAATGTTGGAACAAAGGGTTTCTTCGTTCAGTGTCCGAGTTGCTGGCGTTCCTGGTGAAGATGGACTATTTTTCTGATCCTTTTCATCGAGCAGAATCTTGTCTAAAACATCACGATGACGCTTCCTCATGTGACGCAACAGACAGTCTTTACGAATGAAAGCACGTCCGCACTCGTGACAGGATCGTGGTTCTTCTTTTGTGTGAGTTAGCAGATGAAGCTTCAGAGAGGGTTTAATGGCAAAACGTTTCAAGCACGTAGGACACTGGTGAGGTTTTTCACCTGTGTGCAGAGTGAAATGTCGTGTCAGATCTTCTTTACGGGTGAAACACTTCCCACAATCAGAGCATTCAAAAGGCTTGATTTTATCATGAACGTATCGGACGTGCATTTGTAACCGGGCTTTGCGATTGAAGATTTTCCCACATGATTCACACTTAAAGCCATTGTCACCAGTATGGTAGAACATGTGTGCTTTGAGACCACCTGACTGAATAAACTGCTTTCCACAATACTGACATCTGTGGGGACGAACACCTGTGTGAACTCTAATGTGACGATTCAAGGTTCCCTTTAATGAAAATCTGAAAAAAAAAAAAAAAACCAACAAAGACAAGTGGTGAAATAAGCCAGACAAGCCTCCCAACTGTTACTACCTGTAACAAGTGATTAAGTACGTTAGACAAGCCTCCCAACTGTTACTACCTGTAACAAGTGATTAAGTACATTAGACAAGCCTCCCAACTGTTACTACCTGTAACAAGTGATTAAGTACATTAGACAAGCCTCCCAACTGTTACTAGTTGTAACAAGTGATTAAGTACGTTAGACAAGCCTCCCAACTGTTAGTACCTGTAACAAGTGATTAAGTACATTAGACAAGCCTCCCAACTGTTACTAGTTGTAACAAGTGATTAAGTACGTTAGACAAGCCTCCCAACTGTTACTAGTTGTAACAAGTGATTAAGTACGTTAGACAAGCCTCCCAACTGTTACTAGTTGTAACAAGTGATTAAGTACGTTAGACAAGCCTCCCAACTGTTACTACCTGTAACAAGTGATTAAATACGTTAGACAAGCCTCCTAACTGTTACTAGTTGTAATAAGTGATTAAGTACGTTAGACAAGCCTCCCAACTGTTACTACCTGTAACAAGTGATTAAGTACTTTAGACAAGCCTCCCAACTGTTACTACCTGTAACAAGTGATTAAGTACTTTAGATAAGCCTCCCAACTGTTACTACCTGTAACAAGTGATTCAGTATGTTAGACAAATGGTGAAAATGTAATAAAATTCTACAGCAAACACTAACTGATTATCTAAAGTTCAAAGTCATTACATACATACATACTGTGACAAAAGTCACAAAAATCAGATTTAAATTTACTTACAACATGACAGAGCTGTCCTATCATTTGAATGAATGGTTCTACAAGTTCATACAGTCACTAACATGATGCATCAGTAACTTACATGTTTGTAGAACACTACAGGCCCTGTTGTCAATACAAACATGATGCATCAGTAACTTACATGTTTGTAGAACAATACAGGCCCTGTTGTCAATACAAACATGATGTATCAGTAACTTACATGTTTGTAGAACAATACAGGCCCTGTTGTCAATACAAACATGATGTATCAGTAACTTACATGTTTGTAGAACAATACAGGCCCTGTTGTCAGTACAAACATGATGTATCAGTAACTTACATGTTTGTAGAACAATACAGGCCCTGTTGTCAATACAAACATGATGTATCAGTAACTTACATGTTTGTAGAACAATACAGGCCCTGTTGTCAATACAAACATGATGTATCAGTAACTTACATGTTTGTAGAACAATACAGGCCCTGTTATCAACAAGTTCATACAGTCACAAACATCATGATGTATCAGTAACTTAGATGTACTTCTAATAGTCTGATGATGAGGAACCTTGTTTTCAGAAAAGAAACAGTGGATAAACTTAATTAGAAATGTACAGCCTAATTCACGCGATGCAGATGACTAAAAACAAGAATTAGGTCAAAATTGGCAGCATGCAAGTCTCATTGGTAGAGAGGTAATGAATACAGCTATTATGAGTGTAGATGTGAAGTATCACCTTGGAAAAATTGTTTACAAAGCCAAGAAGTCCATATGATGACCTCCATTGATATTTCTCTTTAAAAACAAAACAATTGAAACACTCTAATCTTACCGGAGCCCACAGTCAGGGCATTCATATGGTTTTTCTCCAGTGTGTATACGTCTGTGTTTAGTCAGAGCACCTACTGAAGGGAATGCTTTGGAACAGAATTCACAAGTGAAAGGTTTTTCTCCTGTATGAGTCCTGATGTGGATTGTCAACAAAGAAGTACCATGAAACTGTTTCTGACAATAATCACATTTGTATTTCTTGCGACGAGAAACCTCTCCAGCATGTTGTCTCAGATGCTCTCGAAGATTTTCCTATTAACAGAGGAAGATAATTTTTAAGATGAAATCATTTTAATATTGTTCATAAAAAGTTTAGGATATAATCAGTGAAACCAGTTTATCACCATGAGTAAAGTGTAACAAAAACCGTAACATTAACAAAGACACAGTAAATCAGTTCCAGATTTAATTCTGTAATACTTACTGCAAAGCTAAAAAAAGTACCCATTTACTAAAACCTCTTACACAAGAGTTAAGGTGGAAAAATCATACAATCGTACAACTGACCTAATAGTTAAACAACAGTGCTACACGTGAATTCCAATTATGCTATTAGTTCTTACTAAATAATATTTCTTTTATAATGGCTTTAAATACAGTATTCATCTGTTGTACTGAGAACAGCTAGAGAGAAACAAAATGATACAAGTTGTTCTGGAATAACAAAGTTCTTATACTGGTGAAAGAAAAACTACATAAGATGGAGTTTGCTGAAATATTTGTGTTTGGCTATTACACTAGTTTCCAAATATTTTAGAATAAATGTCAAATTCAATTACTGGCAAACCAAAGTATAAAGTGTTTGGACATCAGATACTGCAAGTTTCTAGGATCATTTTATCATTTGATGTGTACTGGTCAGAGAACTGACTGTACAAATACTTTTATCTGCCAAAATAACATTCAAAAAGTCAAAAACAGTTTTAATGAAACAGTCATTTCAAAACAATTTTTGTGAAACACCAAACACCTAGGTGTTTAAATCAACACTGATAAATATAAATAATGTACAAAATAAAATACCAAAAAATCTAACATTTTTAAGGCAAGGCCATTTGACCTTGAATGTTATCTCATTTTCAAAGGTACCAAAGCCCCCCCCCCCCTGAATAGGGTATGACTGTTTCAAATTGCCTTGATGTTTTACTGCCAATCAAAGAAAAAACTTTGCTACTCCCCACTACTTGTATATTATGATATATGTTGTTTATAACAAGGTAGTTTCTCTAAGTTATAAGTCTGGTTCTTGTCGACCCCAATTGTTTCCCTTTACTAGTGTACACAATACAAATTTAGATCACGAGAGCACGGTAATCAAAGCAATACTGAAAGGTAATATCATGACTGGAGTTTTGTAATTTTCTGAAGGAACCATGACCATATTGAAAAATACATCAGAAGTTGTGAATTTCCTGCTGTGAAATAAGTTATTATAACAAAACATGTCTCTTCACTACAAAGTAGGCTATTACACTGCCATAAACCAAAAATAATTTCATTATTTCACATTATAATGACAACTACAACTAAACAGTGTAAAAAATTCTAAAAACTGATTTCCTTTGTTTTGTCTAATGTTTTGCATATAGAAATAATTAAGAACTAACTTGAAAAGCACATACATAAAATTAATTTTAACTATGTAAAAATTATCTGAGGTTCTTTATTCATGTTAAGAAGTCAAAACACAAAGTCACAAATAATAAGTTTACACTGTGAAATAATTAGTAATTAAAAGCTATTTTAAAACTTTCTACTTTGATAAAATGAGGGTTATCGAGATAACAACAGACCAGACTTTGTACATGTGAAAACAACTCTGTATATCAACATTAATCCATCAAAAAAACATGACATACTCAGTTGTTTACAGAAACAAGATAAACACAAAGTTGCTACAATGATTCACACAGTTTAAACACAAATTAAAAACTTATAAACTGATCTAAAATTTTTTGAAAAATCTTTTACTTTGCCAAGTTTTCCACAAAGACTCATCTCTGCTTTGTAGCTGTACAAAATGAATTTACACCATCCCAAAGCCACAGTTAGTTGAAGTAAGAAACAAGTAAACAAGAAAAGTGACTTGTAAAGAATAAGACTAATTGGTCGATGTTCCTACTGTTTGAGTGTTTCACTGGTAGTAACGGTGGTACCTTACACAGCTTTACACACGTATCTATAGTATTTTATTTAAAATGTTTTGTTTTTCATTATACTAGGTTGCAAAACAAGGTAAATTTATTTACCCGACAAGCATCTAATACGTTAGTACCTATTTCATGACAAACTGACCATTAAAAAATTTGTATTAAATTGTAAAAAGTTTATTAACATGAAAACCAGCACTCTCCCTCATTGTTTCACTGAAGGAAAGTCATTACCAAGTATATCTATGCAACTTAATTCATGTCTGTAACAGTAACCTTTCAATCATGAAAATATCAATATATCTGTATTTCAAGCACAAATTAACTAATGACCAGGGCAGTAAAAACAATGTAGTTTTCTTTTGTTTTCTGTTTTGGAACTGGGCCAAACTAGACTCACTGAAAACAACAACATCAAGCAATGTTAATACTGATGACTTTGTTTCCACATAACTGTATATTTAGTTGTAGTAACGTAAACAAATGATACCAACTCACATCACTGACAAAGCACACACACCCTTCGCTTACCTTGCGGGTGTAGCTTTTCCCACACACTTGACAGCTGTGTCTCAGAACAGGTTGGTCAGAACAGGGCGTCATTTGTAGGTGACGGTCAAGATGATACTTACGACTGAAAAACTTCTTACAGACATGACACTGGTGTTGTTTCATCCTTGTGTGCTCAGACAGGTGATCAAGCAGTGCAGTTTTAGAAGAAAAAGATGCACCACATTCTTCACATGACTGAATCATAATAATGGGTTCCTTCTATTTCAGAGATATAAAGATTTCATTACAAACGTGCCCACATATTGCTTTCACATTTATTCTATATAAAACTACACAACAGTATTATATATCCAATATCTTTTTTCTTTTACTGATGTACATTTCAAAAATCAATTATCCAAAAGTGGATGCTAATAAATTTGATTCCTAAGTGGTAAATTTTCAAATTTGAAAAAAAAAATGTGCAAATAGTAGGGAAATATGAAACAATGTACAGTTTTATGTAACCAGACATGTGCACTAAAACACAATTAGTTTTGATACATTAAGAATTCAGGTAGCTACTTGGTAAAGGTGGCACCTGCCACAGGGACAAAAAACTTCTAGGGTGATCCAGAGGCATGTTCCCCATGAAACTGATAACATTTAGCCTTTAAACAGGATGAATATGTTGCATTTCTACATATTAATTTAGTGATGAAATCTGTAATGATTGTCTGAAAAACAAATTTATCCATCCAAGTAACCATTTTCTTTCATCATTCACATGTGGTAAAGTAAAGGTGCTCCACACTAGACAATTCTCTCAAGAAATATTTAATGATAGGTTTAATGAAAACAGATGCACAGAACTATAATCCATCAAAATACCAGTGTCTGTACCATCAAGATAAGTACACATTTATACATTTAAGGTGAAATATATATAATACAAAATGTTGCCCAAGTTAAAACCATTCATCATAATCTAATTCATCAGAGTTACTTAGGTTTAGGGCTAGTGCTTCTTCAGTTACTTACATTAACTCTTTGATTCCACCCAACTCATATCCCCAAAAGTAACCATTATACAGTCATACCATAACCTTTTAAAATTCTCATGTATCTTTACAAAACTTTGCAGTATATCAGTAAACATTACAAGACACTTGTACACAAACTGACGTTTTTAAATAAGTTGTAAAGTTTTGTAAAGTAATGATCTACTTATACGTTTTTCTTGTTGAATGTCGACAATCCAACTTCCAGAGTAATTTTAATTTCAAAATGAAAATCTCTACGGGTTTGGACAATTTGACCAAACAATAAAAAAATAATAAACACAAGTTATTCATAGTGGGCCAATATGACCAAACAATAAAATAATAATAAAATAATAGACACAAGTTATTCATAGTGGACCAATATTTTGTGGAATATAACTGCATTTCAGTTCTAATACGTAAGTATACACACACACACACACACACACACACTTGGTTAGAAGTTATACTAGTTTGGATGTATGTATATATACACACACTTGGTTAGAAGCTAGACTAGTTTGGATGTATGTATATACACACACACACTTGGTTAGAAGTTATACTAGTTTGGATGTATGTATATATACACATACACACTTGATTGGAAGCGATACTTGTTTGTATGTAAGCATACACACACACTTTATTGGAAGCGATACCAGTTTGGATGTAAGTATATATACACACACACTTGGTTGGAAGCTATACCAGTTTGGATGGGACACTTCATGCTGGTTTAGTTCAACTGCTGTATTCTTCCACTACATTGGGGGCTAACATCAAGGGGTATGTTTGTATCTTGCTTACCCACAAATGATAGTACCTGATTTCTTTTTATATACTTATCTTTACTTGGGAGAGTACTCACCTTCCTACAACTGTCTGAAGGGTGATGTAGATCTGGGACGTTGTGAGGTTGAGCACCCAAATCTCGCTCTCCTAATTTATGTTTCTAATTCGGTATCTATTGTTATTCTTAATTTCTTGTGTGAGACTGGTGAATGGAGGTTAAGACTAATATACAGTGTATCCCTACTACAATGTGGGTCCTACTTCAACAGTCGTCTCCAAAACCTAGGATACTCTTTATAACCTCACATTGTTGCTTGTACCCTAGGATCTTTTCAAATGCAGCATTTTATGTTTAATTTGTTTTTTATTTGAAACAACAAAGTATATAATTATTCACAGGTGTAAATTTGCTGTTTTCAACACAGTCCTTTCTTATGATTTTACTCATTTAACTTCATTAAAATGTATTCATTTTCACTAATATACACATATTATTACTATTTAGGAACTCAAGTAACTTACTAATATTGACAAAAGTGAATAGAAAATAATAACATTGTATCTTTTCTATTTGTTGAGATATGGTTTACATACTGAATCAAACACAATGGCTCCCCTCAATTCTTTCCACTTTTGGAAATGGTACTTCTATACATTTACTTATATATATATATCATTAATGTTGCCAGAGATCACCTGGCTGCTGAATACTTATCACAGTAGACTGACCATTATAGTTTACTACAGTAACATTAAATACAGCAGACTGAACATTATAGTTTACTACAGTAACATTAAATACAGCAGACTGAACATTATAGTTTACTACAGTAACATTAAATACAGCAGACTGAACATTATAGTTTACTACAGTAACATTAAATACAGCAGACTGAACATTACAGTTTACTACAGTAACATTAAACACAGCAGACTTAACACTATAGTTTACTACAGTAACATTAAATACAGTTCACCACAATAATGTTAAACATTACTGGAGTTTGAAGTGGTATATTCTTGACTGTTGGTTTGCAGTTTGGTTACCATAATATAACATGGCCATGTCAGTGTGGGCATCAGGTTAGTGTGACCAAGATCCCCGAGCTTGCATACAAGGAAAACCAAATTCATTCAAAACATCTCAGTTCTTACAGACCAATACTCAAAGTTCCATCAACTGACAGACGTTTTAAATATTTTGTATTTCAACATATTAGAAAGTAACAAATTCTGGTGGTTGAACTGGTGTAGAATGATCTGTGTATCATCCATACATTCATGTTTGCATTACCATAACTACATCATTTTACACTTATGTTTCTGTTACTTGTAATACAAATATAATTGATCAGATGCAATATTTACTAAAATCAAAAT
Organism: Carcinoscorpius rotundicauda; assembly: GCA_011833715.1. Classification (NCBI taxonomy): domain Eukaryota; kingdom Metazoa; phylum Arthropoda; class Merostomata; order Xiphosura; family Limulidae; genus Carcinoscorpius; species Carcinoscorpius rotundicauda. Next base: position 7,165,046 of record CM022399.1, on the reverse strand, counting down.
TCTGTAAGGATTGCATTTTGATATACTTAATAAACAAGCATTATCTCTGCAGTATTAAAAATAACCACAACGATAACCATTAATAGAATCACTAAAATGTCACATTATCAATGTTCCAACCTTTATTATCTACATCCATCTTGGAAGTCAAACTAAGGGAATACATTTATGTCAGTCCACCTCTTCATATACAGTATGTAGATACAAGTTGAATTCAAGTAGTTATAACTACAATACTCATATATTTTACTTCACTTTACAAGCCAATACTATAAGCAAATAATTCATATTTGGTAACTTTACTGTTCAACTAAACAACGTTGTTTTTAAACAGTTTTTAATTAAGTACATAAAAATTGTTAAACTATAGGTAATGTTCAGTACTGTTAAGTTTCATTTTGACAATTCAAAGTTAACAAAGCCACATTTATTGATGTTAAAAAACAACTCTGTATAAGTGAACATTTAACTTTGAATCAATTAGTGGTTAAAACAACATGTATCAAAACTGAAACATACAGTTAGTACCATCAATAATACAACTCAACCTGTTGACAGATTTGTAATACAGTATTATTACTTGTCTGTAAGTCAGTCATAAGAGTGGTAATTTTCATGTTGCTTTCTATTTTACAGTATTTCACTTACATAACCTATAGAGCACTCCTAAGTATCAAATGTTTTCATCATAAAAGTTTGTTTTATCTCTTATTTTCTCTACCACTAACATCATTGTTCAGAAAAATATCAGTTACTCACCTTAACAGTTTAAACTCACCCTCAACATTTTAACACTGTTATCTTTTATTGTTTTATTTCACTAATTTGTACCCACTGTGTTAAAAGTAATAAGTCATTACATTAGCTATTCTGGAAGGTTTAATATAAACAGAAAGTGAACATACCTTAAAAATGTTATAAATATTACATTTTAGTATTTCTTGTTAAGAAATATGTAGCAATAAATAAATTTATAGTACTCTGTGTGAACAAGCTGTTTGTGTGCATGTGCACACCTGAAGCAACTCTCAAAACCTCATTAAGTGTCAACAATTTCGGTGTCAAAAACATTTCAAATACATATCACAGAACACAAATATATAACTTACTGAAATAGAACATTTCAAAATCTATAATTTTTCAGTTGGTTAGCAGTATTCTGTTAGTTGTTTACAGCAGTAAATCAATGTTCACATAAGAGATTTTATTCTGAGAATAATTTACCTGCCCATAATGTTGATGCAGAAAAAAACATACAAACTTGCTTTTTATATTGGTTATTCGCATATCTATCTGTCAATTAAAGATCACTAAATGGTTCACTTTTTATGTGATCCATTTTAATGCAGTTAAGTAAACAAAATTACAAGGAAGGGCTGCATTAGCAACAGTAAATCCAAACCTCTGACTAGTTATATTAGTTTATTATAACTTAAAAATGAAGCTGAAACAAAAATGGTACACTAATTGAAAAGATCACAGGGTACAATTTATAATGTGGGATTATAAGATGTAACCCAGGTTTTGGAGGTGACTGAGGAAGTAGGACCCACATTGCAGTGGGGATACACCATATATCAGTGTTAACCTTTGTCTGTCAGTCTCGCATAAGAAATAAAAAAGTTACAATAGATAAAGAAATTAGGAAAGCGAGATTGGGTGTTCAAGCCCACAACATCATTTATCTTTTAAATAAATACAAAGAAAGTAAGATCAAAGAAATTTGTACTAAAGATTATTTTTAGTTTAATATTAGATCATCTAAGAACTTGACACAACTTTATGCAGATGTACACCTTAAGCCACATATAAAAGCATAACAGTCACACTATCACTTTACTGATGCCATGTTAGTGTCTCTACTATAACAGGGGCAGGAATGCTATCTTCAAGAAGTTTTATCTTACTTATCCCTAAATGGAAGTACCTTATTTTCATTTTTTTAATTTTTTATCTTTTGCTTATTCTTATTTTAACTTGCCTTCCCACAACTGTCTGTGGGCAGTGAAGGGCTGTGGTACTTTGTGGGCTTGACCACCAACATCTCGCTCTCCTAATTTCCTTATTTGAGATTAGCAAATTGAAAATTAAGACTGATGGATGGTGTTTCCCTACCACAATGTGAGTCCTACTTCTTCAGTCTTCTCCAAACCTCAGGATACATTTTATATTCCCACATCTTAGATGATACCCTAGGATCCTTTTTAAAAATATACAGGTTATTTTATGCTATTGTGTTTTGTTTATGGTTATAACACAAAGCTCACGCTGCCTCTTGCCTATTTGCCAATGGCTATTATTTTTGTTTTTTGACAAAGAAAAACTGTAATTGACAAATATACTGGTGAAACACTGTTGTTTACGAAATGCTAGACTCGTTCACTACATCAACGTTTTTTCAATGCAAGTACGTGGTAAGCAGATAAAAATCAATAGCCTGTCTGCATTCATGCAAGGTTATGGTCATGATCGACAAATGTGTGAAAAACACCTGTCTGCATTCATGCAAGGTTATGGTCATGATCGACAAATGTGTGAAAAATTGTTCAATCAACCTAACGGCTTGACACAAATAACTCATTTATATGTGGTTGATTAGCGGCGCTATAATTAAAAGATGACCACGGAGATTGTGATGACTTTCACACCTGTAATTACATTATCTAATGGTGCATGGCTTGTTCAGTTGAAAGTGGTTACTGGATTATAATAAGCACGTACTTGTGAAAAACTAAATGTTAATTAGTGGAAAGATTCTCTATAAATTGAGCCAATATGCAGCAAATTCATCAGATCTCAGAATATATATACAAAAACGGCTCGTTTTGGTTGAGAAAATATTTTACATAGAAGAGCGAACAACATCTCGACCTTCTTCGGTCATCGTAAGGTTCACAAAGAAAGAAGTTGACCACATGTTTGGAAGGGGTTATGTAACTGAGTGTCGGAATGTAGAGGGTGGTGTTAGATGTTTGGAGATATAATTTTATTTCAAAACATTCAATTTATGTAGTGTTAGCTCTGGTGGTTGGGTCAAAGTCTGGGGTAGTAACTAGACTAAATCAATTTATACCAGGTGTCCTAGTCACACACTGCATTGCACACAGACTGGCTTTGAGTTCTGCTGCAGGAGCTTACAGCATACCGTATCTTGTCAAGTACCAGGATATTACGAATTCCATCTTTAAGTACTCGCAAAAAATATGGCAACTTTGAGCATTATCAATGCAAAAAAAAAGAGGTTTATAGAGATCTTTCACTCCAGGTGGTTAAGTTTCGAAAATGCAGAAGATGCACTGCTTTCTAACTACTCCAGCCTTGTGTCTGTATTCATGGAAGAGACCTCTAGTAAAGCTCTTAGCTTGTATAAAGCTATCACTTCATTCAAATTTCTGTACGTGTCACATTACTTGGTTGATTGTTTGAAGCCATTAACCACTTTGTCAAAAACATTTTAGAGGAAAAATCTCAATTTCTCTGAAGTTCACCCACTGCTTGCTTCAACTATAGTGTCTGGAGGAAATGAAAAAACCAAAACAAATCTGGTGAAATGCTGTCAAAATTTCTGAACGAGGTGCCAGCTGAACCCCAGTTAGATTCATATGGACTGTACACTTTTCAGTTGGGTGAACATACCATGAGAGACAGTGCAGTTCAAAGGTCTGATGCAGAAAACATATGTGATAAGTTCACAGATAATATGATAAGGAGTCTGAATGACAGGTTTTCAAATAATGATGATGCAGATATTTTGACTTCCCTCACAAATTTCTTCAACCCACTGCTCACAGACACAGACATTTCAGCAGACATTGACACAATCAATGATTATTTGCCAACCCTTGGCCACAAGGAAACAAAACAAGAATTGAAATCATTTTCAAAATTTGCTAGATCTACTTTTGAAAGTGAAACCAAGTCTGTAACAGACATTAAAAGTTTCTACAGTAAAATACCTTTCCTGCAGTGCAGAACTGGCATACAGACTGCTGGTAGCTCCAGTTTCAACAGCTGATTGTGAGAGAGGGTTTAGTAAGCAGAATTTGATAAAAACGTGTCTGAGGAATTCAATGAGTACTAGAAACCTGGAAAATATCATGTGTCTGTCAACAGATGGTCCAAACACTGGAAATTTTTATTTTAAACATGCCTTTAAGATCTGGAGTACAAAAAAGAACAGATGTGTTCTAATGTAATCATTGAAACAAAGGCACCAGTTGTAACTGTAAATAAGTAGTAAGGCACAACAAAATGACATGCTTCAAGGCATGTGTATATTTTTTCATTTTGTCACAAATTTGAGTTCAGATTTTTAGCATGAATGTTAATGAAACTTGTCAAGTTTAGTTTGGTGATGTTTGAGTGATGATATATATTTTATTAAGCAGGGCTCTCACTAGAGAGACCTGAGAGAAGTGGTCTCCCAAAACAGGCCAAACCTCACCCTTCGTAAGCTCAAGGAAAAGTCATCTTATACAGATTATATTACAGAAGAAAAGAATGCCATTGACTGTAAGCTTTTCCATAATTTTGTAAAATTAGAGCAAAACTTCTCCCTGGTTTGCAAGTCTAGAGAGACCCTTGTTTAGCAGCATGTAATAACAGTTATTTTTAATTTAGTGACTTATCTTCCTGTGTCATTATTGTGATGATTTGTGTGTGAAAAACATTGAACTTCGTAACTGTTGTTTTATAATAAATTTGATAAATTCATTGAAATAAAATGTATGATAAAAACGTAGCTGTCATTTATTCTTTGACTGTCTTATCGTATGTGACTGGCTGGAGGTTTGGATAGGGATCAAACCTATCTGGCTGAAACATTGGCTAAAATTGGCTACTAAAAAAAATCATTTGGCTGATACCCTGGTTACAGAAAAATTTAGTCCAGGGCAAGCAAGCCCTGTAACATATACAAACATACATACAGTTTTACAATACAGCATTTTACAATATTACTTCTGTAATTAATGGTTGTTTAATGAATATCTAAGACTGCAGTTTTGATCTACACAGCTATGGACCAAACATACTTGTCATTTCAAAAGTCATACCTTTTCTTGTTTTCCTTTCTCCATTTTCTTATCTTCTGAACATTTCAAACATGACCTGCACAGTTTTCCAGAACCTCCAACTGCAGCATCACAGTTTTTACATTTAAATTTTTTCCGGTTTCTCTGAGTTCTTGTTTCATCAATCAGTGATTTAACACGAGTGGTTATTTTTCCTCTCATCTGTTCCTTCAAGGTGTCCTGATTCAGATCTGATTCCAAAGGATCATCTCCATTTAGCTGTGAGTTGTCATCTATGTTTGATAACTCAGTGTCTTCTACAGCCCTCTGTAATAAACAAATATATGGCAAACAAACGGTCAGTAAATTTGGAGTGAACTTTACTTTAAAATATCTAGTCAGCATTATATAGAAAGCACGGTGATGATATGTTTGTACATTTTAGAAGCTTTTCTTACATAAAGTAGCTTTTATTTAAATTCAAAACACTCCAACATTAATTTCACTTGTGAAGATGATAAAAAAAAAAAAGGTAAATTGCCTTTACCGGATGTCCAAATCAACACATTAGATAACCGGTCTACAACGTCCATTTGTCATAAAAAACATCAGATAACCAGTCTACAACATCCATTTATCATAAAACATATAAGATAACCAGTCTACAACATCCATTTGTCATAAAACATATTAGATAACCAGTCTACAACATCCATTTGTCATAAAACACATCTGATAACCAGTCTACAACATCCATTTGTCATAAAACACATATGATAATCAGTCTACAACATTCATTTATCATAAAACACATCAGGTAACCAGTCTACAACATCCATTTATCATGAAACACATCTGATAACCAGTCTACAAAATCCATTTATCAAAAAACACATCAGATAACCAGTCTACAACATCCATTTATCATAAAACACATTAGATAACCAGTCTACAACATCCATTTATCATAAAACACATCAGGTAACCAGTCTACAACATCCGTTTATCATAAAACACATCTGATAACCAGTCTACAAAATCCATTTATCATAAAACAAATCAGATAACCAGTCTACAACATCAATTTATCATAAAAAACATTAGATAACCAGTCTACAACATCCATTTATCATAAAACACATTAGATAACCAGTCTACAACATCAATTTATCATAAAAAACATTAGATAACCAGTCTACAACATCCATTTATCATAAAACACATTAGATAACCAGTCTACAACATCCATTTATCATAAAACACATTAGATAACCAGTCTACAACATCCATTTATCATAAAACACATTAGATAACCAGTCTACAACATCCATTTATCATAAAACACATCAGGTAACCAGTCTACAACATCCGTTTATCATAAAACACATCTGATAACCAGTCTACAAAATCCATTTATCATAAAACAAATCAGATAACCAGTCTACAACATCAATTTATCATAAAACACATCTGATAACCAGTCTACAACATCCATTTGTCATAAAACATATCAGATAACCAGTCTACAACATCAATTTGTCATAAAAAACATTAGATAACCAGTCTACAACATCCATTTATCATAAAACACATTAGATAACCAGTCTACAACATCCATTTATCATAAAACACATTAGATAACCAGTCTAGAACATCCATTTATCATAAAAAACATTAGATAACCAGTCTACAACATCCATTTATCATAAAACACATTAGATAACCAGTCTACAACATCCATTTATCATAAAACACATCATATAACCAGTCTTCAACATCCATTTATCATAAAAAACATTAGATAACCAGTCTACAACATCCATTTATCAAAACATATTAGACAACCAGTCAACATCAATTTATCATACATTAGATAACCAGTCTACAACATCAATTTATGATAAAACATCAGATAACCAGTCTACAACATCCATTTATCATAAAACACATTAGATAACCAGTCTACAACATCCATTTATCATAAAACACATCATATAACCAGTCTTCAACATCCATTTATCATAAAAAACATTAGATAACCAGTCTACAACATCCATTTATCAAAACATATTAGACAACCAGTCAACATCAATTTATCATACATTAGATAACCAGTGTACAACATCAATTTATTATAAAACACATTAGATAACCAGTCTACAACATCCATTTATTATAAAACACATTAGATAACCAGTCTACAACATCCATTTATTATAAAACACATTAGATAACCAGTCTACAACATCCATTTATTATAAAACACATTAGATAACCAGTCTACAACATCAATTTATCATAAAACAAGACATACATGATGTCATAGTTGATTAACAGTTCTCTCAAAAGATCATATAACGTCTGTTCTAGCTCTTCCTATGAAAACCATCACCTTACAGAATATTTTAAGCTATTCCATGCACGTTATTCAAGATCTTATCAAGTTCCTTTCCCACAATTTGAAACCATCCTAAAAGAAACACACACATCATTCATAAATGCGAATCAAGCAGAGCTTTACAGTGGAACTGAAAGTGTTAAGATTAATTCAAATGCTTTAACCACAAACTACAAGTAATATTTAAATCCACATTCATAATAAAAGATCTGTTCTGACTGAATAACCTGTTAACTACTCCTATGTCTTACAGAATTGTATACAAGTATATACGGTTTCTATAATGCCACTTAAATTGGTAAACTAAACATCAGTTACACCTGTGAACACAAGTGAGTATCAAGCAGAACTGGTGACAAATGACCCACCAGTCTCCAATTCAAATACATTGTGAAAACACCAACCACACAGTTTTGACGACAAATTTCATCTGTATCATCAAACACAGAAATTTTTAATTAAAAGAAAGTTTATTATTCTAAATGAGCTCACAAATTTGAATAGTAACATAATTATGCCTGTTCCAAATACATGTACAAAATTGTTGTGTTACTGTATTCTCTGTTTATTTGTCTCAATTAATTTCATACTTTAAGCTGTATTTTAATTACCATTATACCATGTATTTTCTTTATGATACGTCTGTACTTAATGATTCACCATGTTTAATATAACTTGCTGAAGATGGAACATGTATTTATTTACCAATTTTAACTTAAGCATTCCATACTAACTCTGATGGTAGTGTATATACATATATTATGCAAGCACAGTACCTTATCAATACACGAGATAATCATGAATCCCACAGTCTCTACAATTCATTTAAAAACATGAACTGTGAGAAGAGGTTTAAAATTATTACGGATATAGAAAGACATAACATTTGATGGAAAAAAAACACAAAAACTGTATATCATTATACACTCAAACCTAGCTTGAATAATAACAACTGATCAAGTCAATAGTCAGAAGTAGAGCATAGTGTATTCAATTTCCATGAAAAAATTACCTTGGACATGTATAAAGAACAACATATTCCTGCTTAGGACCCATCCCCAAAATAATATACATAGTTCTTTGTCAGTAAATTTATGGCTAAAATGGCATAACCTCATATTTACTTCAAAAAATTCATTACATCATCAAAAGTATTTGACCAAAGTTTGATAGATCTGAAGCCTGGTGGCAATTTTGGATTTATGAAATCTAAATGGTAGACATTCTGGATGTCCTGAACATCAGAGACATACATGGATTGTAACTATTGTTGTGTCTCCATTTTCCCACTAACCCTTCAATTTTGGTCTGGATAAAGTCCTGATGAATTACACATCATGGATTAAGTTACTTCTACTTTGTGTCTTGTGCAAGACAAAGTATTTGCTGAAATAGTTCTTTGTAGCTCATTCTAACTTTGAACCCTTGAACAATAATGGATCTAAATGTGTTACCAAAATATCATGTGGGTTTGTCAAAAAAAGAAATGGTATTATTAAACCTCAGAGAAAAGCATCATGCCATTTAAACTGTCTTCTACTGTTCTTATTCATTGTAGAGATTTTAGACTTATTTCTAAAAAGTTTCTTTTGTTAATAGATTACTTGATGTTAAAAGAAATCATACTGAGAGGTAAATTCTATTTTTGTTTCATTATGGTTCTGTTTATTTTATATTTAATATTTCTTCTATTTTAAATACAGTTAAGCTATGAATTTTTAATTACATTGAAATGCTAAATCAACCTCCAGTTGGTCATGTCTAAGCCTGTAAGAATCATAAGACTGACACCAGTTTGACATAAAAATATTATTAATATTCAAAAGTGTATATAAATTTATGAAATGTAATATTGTGTTCTAACCAAAATTACAAATTTACCTTTTTTATTTCCTAGAATGACTGCAAATCACAGAAATCTCATTTGATCCTAAAATAGTTTAAAGCTTGTAACAAGCTACATCTGTTTCAACTAAACTTTATTGATTTATTGTCCTTTCAACCATGTCTAACTAGTAATCCCACCATATGTTTCTATATTAAGTGACATAACACATAAACCTTGTGATGAAGAGAATCCCACTTGAAGTAAAAATGTGTCTCAAGACAACTAGTATGAGTATTATAACTTTTATTGAAACAGAGAACAACATTTCGTTTCGACTTCTTTAGATCATCTTCAAGTTAACAAAGAGAGAAATGACCTAAGGTCAAAATGTTATTCTCTACCTTATTTTAATAAAAGTTTTAATACTCATAAACTGTCTTGAGATACATTTTTAACACACAAACTGCTCACAAGCACATCTCTTGAAGAATTATTATTTTTCAATTTGAATTTTTAATTGTTTTTCATTAATTTAACTACACCTAGTAAGTTGCTAATTTTTATATAAGTTACTTTTAGGAAAATGACATGAAAAAACAAGAAATACAGTATTTAACTATTTTTTGCTGTCAGTTTCTAATTTGTCGATTTCTCAACTATATCACACTTTAAATATTCCCTCTCAGGAAACACCACCATTTTTATTAATCATATAGAATTAAACACAAACTCCCATCAGTCAACTGCATCTAGAACCAAACTGTTTCAGCAAAATTAACACAGTTTCAAAAGACTTTTTATCACATGAATCCAATGATGCTGAGTAAGAAACAGATGATGTTTTGGTTGACTTCCTCATCAAAAGCAGGTGTCCTCCTAGTCTTTTTAAAGTTGGCATTAATAAAGTTGCTGAAATCACGTGATCTATGCTATACCCAACCTAAAAAAAAGCATTAGGGACAAGTTGAGCTCACACCTTGTCATCTGTTAAGGACACTGCTATGACACAGTTAATACAAAAAGCTACGATACTGCGACAGATCACCTTTTATTACTGCTAATTGGCAACTTATGTCTGCTGTACTAAGAACTCAGAAACGTCCTGATTCACATTCTGGAGAACACAGCTAATAATCTCAGAAAGACTACATAAACTTAACATCTTCCCACTCCAACCATGTTTATAGATAATACTGAGAATCAACAGAAAGTAAATGCACTTCAATGATGAACAAGAGTTGACTGCTTCTCTTACCTAAAAAAAAGAGCTCAAGGCCTGAACTGATCAGGACATAACAAGAGTGGAACAGCACTCTTGATATGCTGTTGGATCTCTTGCAATAAATTCCAGCTTTGCATCCTGCTATCATGGACATTTCAAAACAAAAATTGTCCAGGAATTGTACCACAAACTGTTTGACTATAGAATCTCTTGTTGCAATCCTGAAATGGGCTACAGAATTCCTGTCTGTGGATGAAGTTCCAATGCTCCCAAAAGTGTTTCCAGTCATTATAAAATTAATGAAAACTGTGTAGGTGAAAGAAGATAATGCACAAGTCATTAATAAAAGTAAAAAAATAATGCAAATGCCACTGGACAACAGAATGATGACTAACTACGATATTTTGTCTTCTCAGCTGCCTTGTGAATCATTCAACCAAAGAAATGAACTATGAGGGAGCTGAAAATGTCTTAAGTTTATTTTATACAGTTTGACTTATTAACTTTTCTTTTTGTCTACAATACAATTTTAGTACGCTGTACAACTTTGAAGGATGTAAGAATTTTAGGCTGTGTCATTATATACACATCAAATTAACTAACATATATAAATGTGAAAGTTTATTTTCTTAACTTCCAAAGTCCTTTGATTCTCAAAGGTGAATGATGTTAAAATGAGTATTCCACATTCTCCTTTTACCATGGTTAAATAATGTCTCACTAATAAAGTTTCATTCTAACAATTTCTTTTATTAATAGTAATAATTAAAGAGTTTAAAATGAAAAAGAAGCTGTGAACTGATCTAAAAGTTGTTTTAAATAGACAAGTACAGATAGGTTTAAAAGAACTTAAGCACAGATAAAAAAGAGAATACGTTTCCTAAGTAACATGTTTATAAACATTTCAATTATATTTACTTAAACTAACTTAAAACATCCAACTGTTAGGAAACTGAGGAAAAATAATAAAATGTGCTTTCTATGGAAGATTAGATATCCCATGTAAATAAAAATAATTTTTATTAAAACCAACACCAGAACAGAGAAAATATCTAACTACTTAAGTTAGTTAAGTGGCATTAGTACTAAAATATAAACTCACTACCAACATTTCTTTTTCTCTTGTCAACAAAGAAAACTGCATGTAGATCTCATGTTAGAGTTTAAGAGTTCTTTATCACAAAGTTCCTCAGTTAAAAAATGTCAAAGGTTAAATAAATCTCGCTTACAAAGGTAATTATTGGTAATTGAAACAAATTCAAACAAAACAATATTAAATAGTGTTTAAGATATGCAAAATTAGCCTATATACATGATAAATCATTTTTTTATTGGACAAAGACCCTCGAGGAAGTATTTTCATGCATGATAAAAGCTTTACATAAGAAGTCACTGCAATCACACAAGCAATCTTTGTTTAAATGGATTATTTTCTTACACTACAGAGAACTATTAAATTCATGTCTACTTCAACAATGAATACCTCTTGGTTCCTTCTGCAAGCATTTTCATGTCTTTTGAGAGAGGCAGGTGTGGTAAACTCCCGCATACAAATTTCACACTTCAGTTGCTTTGTCAGAGGTGAACAACTTGAATCTTTTTTCCTAGCACCCTTAGGTTGTGACTTTGATTTTGAATGGTTTTTTATGTGAGCTTGCAGCCTCACCTTACTAGGGAATGCCATGTTACACTGTTTGCAACTAAATTGCTTGGGAGGCATGATGAGTATTTATAATATTGTGACCTAGAAAAAATATTTTTAAAAAATTTCATGTAGCAAACATTTGTTCAACACCACACAGCTCAAACGTTTATATATACATACATATATATACATCACTATTTGCACTTCTGGCATCTTATGTTTATTTCAGTTTATTTTTTCTATTTAGTACAACTTCGAATAGCTTCAACTTTTAGTACTTTTGCAATAAAAGAAAAACAAACAATACACTCACATGTACATGATTTCCTACAAATACCTCCAAAACTGAATTATTTTATTCACATTAACTCTAGTTTTAAATTCCAGCAAGTATCATTAACTTTCTTGGATAATATATATATGGAAAATACATCTATTATCTCACAAGTAGCTATTTCAACACTTTAGTACACGACCAGGTTTCTAAGCCCTATGACACCATTTTCTTCCAATGAATATTGACAGTGGAGATGTCACACAAGGCTTAGAGAAACTCAGCTGCCACAGTCATGTGGGTAGGTGCTTTTATTTCCCAAACATGAAAACAAAGTATAGTTTTTACATCAACAGATCAGGCTTTTTCTATCAGAATACATTTTCTTTTTGTTCCAACTTACATGAAAGGAACAATGACATTCATCTGTAGCCCACTCATTCCCTCAAATACTTCAGTAACAGAAAATGTGTTAAAAACTGTTTTCAATCACAAAGCCTACTTTTACTTATGCACTGTGCTAAAATAGTTATTTTCTGATGTGAACTGATATCAGATGAACTACGTTCACACACAAGTAATATGACACCATCCGTGCTCACTGTCTAACATCCAAACTTTAAACATGTGCACAGTAGTACATGGAACACACTGGACATGTTTAAAGCTACAAGTTATAAGTATGTATTGTAGAAGCTTTAGAAACAATCAAAGTATCAGTCAAACAGTAACACTGTGGACACATTTCTAGATGTTGTATTTCATATAATAATTTTATATCCTCACAACTATGTTTACAACAATGTTTGAGACTCAGATATTGTCTAAATAAATATGCAGTTGCTTAACTTCTTTATAACTGAAAGACCGTAGTAATGAAGTTAAGAAACAGGAGTTCAGACACACTGTGTGACACAAAAAATTAATACTGAAGACATCTGAATTAATTTTATGGATTAAGAAATTAAAACCTAAATAATATCATGAAAATCTGAATTATACGCTACATTTTCAAACCAACTTTACAGTGATAAGCCTTAAAAGCACTGGAAACTCTTTATTTTTTGTGTAAAGAAAATCTAGCAAATGAGATAATAAGGACTCCCAAGTAAACCAGATGGGAATCAATACTGACCGAGAAAAGTCGTCAGCCAATCAAATTAACACTCCCAAAAGAAAAGATAGGTCATCACAAACAATGTTTCCCAGGACAGTTCCTTTCCTTTTCACATATAGTTAACTTTTACCATTCATTATTCATCATGCCACAAGCCAATGGTGCCCTCAAAGCATATTAAAGTTTCTATGGGAGACACATGCAGCCCCTCACCAAAACGTTTGTTTAGTGTGTAATGTTGCAAGTTTTAAACATAGATGTAAAGTATTAAGAATATTTAAAAAAAATGTTTAAACCTTTTGATTATGTATTTTAAAACATAACTAATACATAATTAACTAAAATTTAATAATAATACCAAAACAAATTTCAACTGTATCTCTTATTACAACATATTTTGGAAAGAAGCAATCACAAGTGCTTCAGTTGATCAAGCAGCCGACAGTATTATAGTTGTCACATGTATTCTGTGACAAACTGTGCACCAATATGAAAATATCCAGTGTTTGATTATGGTGTAAAAAGAGCTCTTTCTAATGACTATACACAAATTTATGTAACATCTAACTGGAGGTTATAAAGTTCAAACAAATCTCTTGGTGGATGTGCCACCTGTCAATGTTCAAAATATTATTTTAAAGAACTTTGAAATGTGAGAGTCAAATGGTTATATGTAAGCATCTTACTGTTCAGATGGTCAGTTACTTAACTGTCATTGTGTAAGTGAAGACATGGAGAGCCAAAGTATTTTCATAGCTTGTTAATCATGTGAAAACACATGAAGTTTAAAGTACTTTTTAAAGGTTTATTCTGAAATAAAGGATTTAAAACACAAAAATAAAACTTTGAATCACTTCATACATTATAATATTAATTTCATTAACATATTTGAGAGTGAGTGTTTAAATTTTGAATGTATCACAATCACTTTCACAGAAAAGCATTTAAAGGGGTACACATTACAAAAGGGTTAGGTGGTGCATTAGCAGTAAGAATTTCATAAGCTATCACTGCACTTCATTTTCACTACAAAGAATCAGATTTTCAACCTGGTAACAACAATATAAGTGTAAGTTTAGAACACAGCTATCATAACATTTTGCTGAGTTCATCAGTTATTGGTGTTTTTTTGAGAAACCTCAATGACTTGATCAGATATCTTGGTCTAACAAAGTCTAATTCCAAGGTTTGACATCGAGGCTCAAGGAATGGGATTTGTTAGATGAAAGTGTGAAAGTTGCAAATCAAAGGAAGAGTCACCAACATTTTTCATGCTTCACTTGTCAAGATGGACTCTGCTTGTGCCATAATTTATTGTTTGTGCGAGGCAAATGGAATTGTCTGTAACCCGAACGAGTGGTGCCTCTTCATTGATAGCTCATCCAGGAGCCTCAAAGCTGTGGTGCTCCATAATGGGAATAAGTATCCATTTCTTCCCCTGGATCATCTGGTGAACCTCAAAGAGCAAGGTGAGTGCTTCTATCAAGATATACTGGCCTTTAAATATTGCTACCAAGGAGTGTATGATGAAAACATGATGAGAGACAATATTCAGGGGCTAATACGTGAAAGTTATTTATATTACAGTTGCAAATCTCAAAAAACTATTCACTTATAAACATTTTTGTATAACTTTAGTATAAATACATGCAAGTCTTGATTCATATGTTGTTTTAATCAGACCTTATGTAAATGAAAATGTGTAAATTTGCCCATTTTTACAAACAAAATAGGTCAATTTCTAAATTTCGTTACAAATATCACAAAAGCAAAGTTTGAAGGGAATAATGGCCATTTTCTGTACTTTTACAACATAAGCAATTAAGAAATAACATATACTATTCAGGAACAAAATTTGTGTTACAGTGTAATAACGCATACTATTCAGGAACAAAATTTGTGTTGCATAGTGTAATAACACATACTATTCAGGAACAAAATTTGTGTTGCATAGTGTAATAACACGTACTATTCAGGAACAAAATTTGTGTTGCATAGTGTAATAACACGTACTATTCAGGAACAAAATTTGTGTTACATAGTATAATAACACGTACTACTCAGGAACAAAATGTGTGTTACATAGTATAATAACACGTACTATTCAGGAACAAAATTTGTGTTACATAGTATAATAACACATACTATTCAGGAACAAAATCTGTGTAACATAGTATAACCTGTGATTAATAACAGTTTTAGGTTGCATGAGAAATAAACAAAATGGACATACTTTATGAGAGACAACAATCATTTTTCAGACTCACATATAAGAAAACTATGCATAGTTGAAAAGAAGTGGACAGTTTCTCCTAGATCAGTAAACAGGTCATTAGATTTCCATCCTTCAAGATGACTTCTGCAGATCTACTTACGATAAAAACCAAGTAAACTGAACCAAGAATGGACATATGAATTCAACATACAAGTTGAGTTTCTCTGTCCAGATAAGTATGTCACTCTCAACCTTCTTTCTCACAGCATTTAAGAGCTGTATGTTGAAACAATGCCAACAAAAGATAATGCAGTGATTAATCCTTTCAATCAGGATGCTATATATATTACACTATCCTCTTGGGCAGAGTGGAAAGTATCTACTATAAGAACAAAGCAACCTCGAAATATTTTTGAGCCAGTTATTTCTGCTAAAACTGAATACAAACCACATGAAAAATATCTGGCATGTCTGCATATCACTGTCTCTAGCATTTGAAGTTGCATCCCTGAATAAGAAATTTTCAGTCAAGAAGCTACTCATGCTGAACTAGTTACTTCTGGAAGAAATCCTGATGTTTTCTGTTTTCAATGAGAAATCAGTAAATTTGCTTCAAAATTTTTAAACTTCTTAATTTCAAGAATTTTTTATCAAACATCAGTGAATACTTAATGTAGGAAATACATAGCATAGTGTATATAAACAGAATTTAATACTTTTTCACACATTGGTTTGTGGACACCATAATAAACATTGCTCACCTAACTAGTACCATTATATCTTTTACCATTTAGCCTTTTTTATATGTTTAAAAACAACTATCATGAGTTGAGAAAGCATTAGTAGAGGAGTGAACAATGTTTTGACCTTCAGTCGTCAGGTTCACTAGTGCTTTCTCTATCCATACCAACCATTCTTAAATATATACTTTTCTATACAAGAGGGTTTTCTCAACGTCATGGACCTTTAGCCTTTTGGCTAACTGATATTTAAATTTTATGTGAATCCAAAAACCTCTTGCTAATTTGCAACTTTATTAAAACCCTGAGATACTGTTACATCAGGTCTTCTGTTTTTCATTGTATCCACACTAACAGAATGAAAACCAGCTTCTTATAACAAAATATATTTCATTTTGTACTTTGTTTTTTACAGTAATTCAATCAACTTTTTACATTTTGGGTTACAAGTTTTAAAAATTTGGCATGCCCTTTACAACTAACTGTTTTTAAACTGAGTCATATTTGCTTATGAGTTTTATGACTGACAAAGTGTCAACTACAGGGTATTCGGAGAGTCACCGTGCAGTTTTGTCTGTTAATAAATACACAAGAGCACAGTGACTTTCTGAACACTCTGTATTTTCAGAGCTTATTTATTCTTAGTATCCTCAAAATACAAGATCACATGCAGTCAAGGTAAAATTAATGTTATTGGCTATTTACTATTTGTCCAACTAATTAAATGTTCTCAGTGTCCTGTTTTTAACATTAGATCAATACTCTTGCTATTTCTGTAAATAATGTGGGCTACTAAAAAGGAATACATCACGCTCATGAAAATTTTCACCAATGTTTTACCAACTGCAGGTACTTGGTGAAAAGCATATTTCTGTATCAAAATGGTTCATGTTAAACACTCCCTAGTTTTATAGAATGTATCTCCATTTTTATTTAGTTTGGAATAATATTCATTCAAAATAAACATACTTTTCATGTCTCATGAAAAAGGCCCTTCAGGCATGCAAGAAGTATTTTTTTCTGATGACTGTTTTCTAGTGATATCATGATCAACATTGGAAATAACTAGCTTCAGTTCACAGTTCATTTAGAGTTTTATTATTTGCTGTACTTGACTCATTTTTAGTCACAAATGCAAACAATGTGAGAATGTTGTTAAATGTTGCATCATTCTAACTGTAGCTGTGATGACGATTCAGTATCACAAAGAGTAATCATCAACAGAGACATTACTTACAGCAACTTGCTTGTACACACCTCATATTTGTACTATTCAAATAGCTTTTTGTGAAATAACATATTTCTCATTGATAAGTCACTGACAACCTAAATAGAAATACGTACATGGTAAACAAAATGACTAATGTATGTTACAGTTCATTATGAAGACTGACCAAGAACAGGAAGACTGGGTCAGTAGAAGCCTGACAATTGCACCACTGGAAAAAGTGAATAATTACCAGTAACAAAAGTTACACCAATCATAATTGACAGACTGCTTCACTTCAAATTGGAGGCCACCAGGAGTTTCAGAGAAGAGAACCCAAGTAGAATAGACCTTCAACATCATAGATGTGCATAAACTTGTTCCACTACTGGCTCAAGGCATTAACTACCTGTTCAGTGAAGAGGATGGTGTGAATCTTAATTTTTATTGTGCTTAGTAACCTTTTAATGGAAATACCAGTAGAGTTTGCATTTTATTTTTGATATATATTTAAAAAATTATTCTTGTTAATTACAGACATGAAGTTACAACTCCAGCAATGACCAATATTACCATGAAACTTGAAATCTACATTTTATTTTTCTTAAGACATCGATAACTTATTCCTAACATCATGAATGATGATAAAATGTAGTTAATTAACTTACAAATAAAATTTCAGAAAGTATCTGCTTTTAACTTTATCTAGATTAAAATGTCAGAGAAAATATTTCTGGCATATCTTAAGATATTAAAAATGGCAAATGAAAACAGACCAAACACATATATGTAAGCTTTCTAGCTAAATATATGGAACATTATTTACATAAGTATATGCAATTTCTTTACATTAATGCTTGTGAGTTGATGTAAAATTCTAATTCTTAGTAAACTTTTGAACACTAATTACCACAGACACAACAGTTGTTTCTTTATATGGTTACACAACTTTTTTTTTCAGATATTAAGTGAACCTAGAAAAACAAGTTTTTAAAACATGATTACTAGATAGTACTTTTAATGACATATACTTAACAAATATTAATGTTAAAAATAAAACTAAGATGTCTTATACTCAGAATGAATTCTCCAGCTTGGCTATGACCTAACATGCTGTATTAGAAATAAAGATAGCTTTGCACGAGCCCTGAAAACAACCAATTTTCCTATTACACATTTATCAATTTTTTTTTATCAAAGTGAGTTTATTAAGTTTATCAATCAAACATTATCATACACACACTTTACATTCAACTCTAATAATACAAAATAAAAATACAACAATTACATGTACTTGTGCTTATCAGATTATTTTTCAAAAGCTTTTCTTAAATGCTTCAACACGTGCCGACTACTTACTATAGCCTACCAGGTACAGTGATATGGTTAAAATAAGACAATCATTTTTTGACAATAGAGAAAATAATATTTTAGCACCAACACTTCAATTCATTTCTCATAACTAAACATATTAATGTATGATATGCTGATAAGAAAATGTTAATCCATGTGATTTTTTGTTTTTGTTATAATTCTTGGAAAATTTTTATATGAATATGGCTGTTTGACACTACTTTTACTGAACTCGTGATTTTGTTGACCAAGTCAAAGAAAATGTAGTTCAGAGCATTCATGCAGCATTTAACATACATTGTCAAATGATTTCTGGAAATTCAGATACACCAAATCTATACCCTAATCCCTCATCCACATTTGCAAAGAATGTCAAAATATTTGTAGGGCAAGATTTTCCTTCAGTTAAAATATTGATGACTATCTAATAATAAAATTCTAAACTTCATTAAATGATTTTGCAAAAGTCTCTTTAACTGGACTTTCTAAATCTTTTCCCTGACTTAATGTAAGACTAATATGCCAATAGTTACTGAGACAACTTCCATTATCTCCCTTAAAGAAAAAAGTGACTATATCTATTTCAATCTGTTGGTACTAGTCCAGTTTTCAGGAACTTGCAAAATGTTGTGGCAAGTGGCTCACATATCATGTCATTGACCTCTTAAAAACTTTGGAGAAATATTGTCTGACCTACAAGTCTTATCATTCTTTAAACTTCCACATTTTATTTTAGCAAGCTCAGGATTTATGTAACAAACAGGCAATTACCTCTATTTACATGCACACCCACAAAATCTTAAAAATTCGTTCTGAATTTACATGGAGGTTATCACTCCCTACACTTTCACCAATGAATAGTGGAATTAACCATTGCATTATAATGTCACCATGTCTGAAAGAGCAAGCACGTTTGGCAAGATGAGGATTTGATCCCATGGACCTTGACATGCGAGTCAACAATACCTGGACACACCAGATGTTTTTTTTATCTATGTCAAATTGACTGGCAGATATTGTCCCTGCCAGTCACCTAGCCTTTCAAAGTCCTTCAGCAGTACTTACTAGTTATTGGAAAGTCTGTAAATGACAAGACACTCAAAGTAACTCCATGCATATTGTTGGTAAGTCTGTAAATGACACGACACTCAAAATAACTCCATGCATATTGTATTTTAACAATTCATACACCCCAAATAAATCAATTTTGTTTGGTTGCCAGATCAAGTAGAATTGTGACAAAAGACAGTCACTTACAAATGAGAAATTCAATGTTCCGTTAATAAGTACCATGCTTGATTTAACAGCAGCAAACAAACTATGTGATGCAAAACACCTTCAGTAATGAGCAGTATAAACTGTGATATTATTAGCTGGCATGAGACACTTCAAATACATTAAAACTGCCTTAGGTTTGTGCAAGGTAGACAGCTGATAAGATAGCTACTGCAGTAAAGTAGCAATGCTGAAATGTAAACTACCAAGCATCGCAAGTCAAAAATGTTCATTAGTTGTTATTTTAACTGCATTACAAAAGTAATACACAACGAACACACACTATGCACAGTAACAGAAACAGGACTTTAGGCTATAAAGAAATATAAAAAAAATACAACCTACAGAAACCAACACACAATATACACAGTAACTAAAAGAGGGATTTATGGCAATAAAGAAATATAAAAACCTACAGAAACCAACACACAATATACACAGTAACTAAAAAAGGGATTTTAGATTTCAAAAAGGTTTCAACTTAATCATTGAAGAATTTCCAAGCAAATAAAAAACAAAACTGCCTTATTTGCCCACTGCTTTGAAACCAAAATTTATGTTCTTTTTGAAGTTATTTGGAAATTAAATACAGATACATTCAGGTCCAATAAAAAAGTATTTTTTTAAAATTCCATGACAAACTGTTCAGCTATACTGTTGAAGATGGGTCAAGGAGATACTTATGAAACAGCTTGATGAGACTTTTGGATCAACAACAAAACAGACCCAACTGACCATATCTTATGTTTTTATTTAACAGTTTCAATCCAGACCATAACCAACATTACCCTGGACTTTTAGACTTTGGCTGGTACCACTTAGCAGAGAGCAGCCTTCTAACTACGTACTTTCACTTACAATAGTACCTGACCATGGGTCTCATACTTTTCTCTTTGTGTGAATCACTGGATTCAGCATAGCAGCCTGGTTGTCTGACAAGTTTCTTGTTCAGTTGAATATTTCTTTCAAAGTGGTTGTTTCAAGCTTGTTCATTTCAGCCACGCTCTCTTGACTGGAATTGACACATGGAAGAGTTTCATCACAACTCTAACAGCTGTGTTGGAAATAATGATGCCATTTCTATGGTGACTTGATCACTACTCTAACAGCTGTGTTGGAAATAATGATGCCATTTCTATGGTGACTGTAAACTTTAATACTGTTGAAAGGCATTTCCAAAGTTACACAAAACAATATGTACTTAAAAATTTTCAAAGTTATTGTATATAAAAGGATTTTCCAGTCTGACAAAAGTGTTCAATTTGTTTTCTTATGCAGTTTCTTCTCTTTGTATGAGGACAGGTAATTTCAGGATTTTTAATGAAACACCTTATGAGATATCAATTTGCAGAGATGAGAAATTTGACAAATGATTAGCTTTCACTCATTAACTGATTATTCTCGTGACAGCCAGAAAAATCATAAAAAGTAATAATAAGAAAAAAATTTTACTAGTTTACTCCCTTTGTTACATTAAACAGTTTAATTGTAATTCTGCTAATTCAATTATTAAAACTAAGCAATGTAATTCACCCAGTTTTATTAATCAGAGATGTATTCTATAAATGACAGAAAAGCTAGTAAGTGTACAGAAAGTATAATGTTGAACAGGCATTTTTTTTAAAGGAAAAATGATTTGAGAGATTCTTCACAGATCTATTCTGTACTTTTTGTATGACGATCCTACTTGACTAGGTCGTCGATAACAGCCTTAAACAGCTCAATAACTGCACACTGAGTAATACCAAAAATTGTTTACTAACAAAAAAATGAACTACACAAGTCATAACTACTAGAAAGATTGATTAAAACTTAGATATTAATTTCTGCAGATGCAAACCTCTCTTTTTCTGGCTTAGCTACAAAGTACAGTTATACCTTTATATTCAATATACAAAATTTTGGTGTAACTAACTTTGGTTCTTCTACCATTATTTTACAAAAACAGCTAAAAATTTGTAAAATAAATACACATGTTGAAATGAATAATATTATATGAAGATATGGATTCTTAAGTGATGTACATTAAAATGGTCATATATTGTTTGTGAACATTCATCTGGAATTCCTGACTGATATTTATACAAGTAACAACAATCAGTTCTAGAATTTAAATACAGTTGTATTTTCAATGTTGATTTAAATACTAAAACATTCTTAACAATAAAGACTTGTATTCTTTCTAATGATTGCATCAGGTCTAAAAATTACTGTATTATGTAACAGTATTTATTTTAATACCATGCAGTATAAAACTGTTTACAAATAAATTGTGTTCACAATATGAATGGTAAATTATGAAGAGCTTATACTGTGATAATTATAAAGATTGGTAATGCATTCTTATAGTAATATTGTTACAAGTTATTCAATATATCAAGTGTTAATGTATGAGGAAATCTTCAATAATGAGGTCCTACTGTACTTATCTACTGCAGTTCACCAAATGTCAATGCCTCATGTCAATCAACCATAATCACAACCACCTTGGTGTCACAGTTATAATAATTCACACTGTCTGAAAACAGAAAATAGTAAACCTATGTTCTCAGCCTATGATCACCAAGTTACAATATACACAATAGTTTGAGCTCAAACACGACGGTTGTACAGAATAAGTTTGTTCATATACAAACAATTATTTGTCAATGAATGCTTGCAACTGAAAGAAAAATACCTTATTTCTCCACATTGTTACTTAATATTTATGGTTACATTTCAAATAGCTTAATGGGTTGTATTTCCCTTCATAGATGTTTTTAACTGAACAAAACAAACGTAATTTCACACAAGACTCATATGAAGTTTTACATATGAACATGTTTTAATCCTTTTACTACAAGGATATGCTTCTTATTAAGCACAAAACTACACAAGGAGTTACAGGCACGGTGCCTACCCAGACTTTAGCATTACAAGTCTATTTATCATTGAAGTACTGGAGAGCGAGGAATATGTAAGAAAGATTTAAAAATGATTCTACAGTTAGAATACATTAGAAAGCATTAACAATGATTCTACAGTTAGAATACGTTAGAAAGTGTTAACAATCATTCTTTAGTTAGAATACGTTAGAAAGCATTAACAATGATACTACAGTTAGAATACGTTAGAAAGCATTAACAATGATACTACAGTTAGAATAAGTTAGAAAGCGTTAACAATCATTCTTTAGTTAGAATACGTTAGAAAGCATTAACAATGATACTACAGTTAGAATACGTTAGAACTCATTAATAATCATTCTTTAGTTAGAATACGTAAGAAAGCATTAACAATGATTCTACATTTAGAATACGTTAGAAAGCATTAACAATGATTCTACAGTTAAAATATGTTAGAAAGCATTAACAATGATTCTACAGTTAAAATATGTTAGAAAGCATTAACAATGATTCTACAGTTAGAATACGTTAGAGAGCATTAACAATGATACTACAGTTAGAATACGTTAGAGAGCATTAACAATGATACTACAGTTAGAATAAGTTAGAAAGTATTAACAATGATTCTACAGGTAGAATATGTTAGAAAGCATTAACAATGATTCTAGTTAGAATACGTTAGAAAGCATTAACAATGATACTACAGTTAGAATACGTTAGAAATCATTAATAATCATTCTTTAGTTAGAATACGTTAGAAATCATTAATAATCATTCTTTAGTTAGAATAAGTTAGAAAGCATTAACAATGATTCTACAGTTAGAATATGTAAGAAAGCATTAACAATGATTCTACAGTTAGAATAAGTTAAAAAGCATTAACAATGATTCTACAGTTAGAATACGTTAGAGAGCATTAACAATGATTCTACAGTTAGAATACGTTAGAGAGCATTAACAATGATACTACAGTTAGAATACGTTAGAGAGCATTAACAATGATACTAGTTAGAATAAGTTAGAAAGCATTAACAATGATTCTACAGGTAGAATATGTTAGAAAGCATTAACAATGATTCTAGTTAGAATACGTTAGAAAGCATTAACAATGATACTACAGTTAGAATACGTTAGAAATCATTAATAATCATTCTTTAGTTAGAATACGTAAGAAAGCATTAACAATGATTCTACAATTAGAATAAGTTAGAAAGTATTAACAATGATTCTACAGTTAGAATAAGTTAGAAAGCATTAACAATGATTCTACAGTTAGAATAAGTTAAAAAGCACTAACAATGATTCTACAGTTAGAATATGTTAGAAAGTATTAACAATGATTCTACAGTTATCTATGCTACAAAAAGAGATTTCAATATTACTTTTTATTCCATTATAACACAAAGAACACTTGATTCAAGTGTTCTATTTGACTGGTGTAATAAGAAAGGTGAAACAGAAGTCAGTATTTTACCTCATTGAGAATGTATTTCCAATAGGTACCTCCTCTCACAAAACAGCTTCTGTTTATTTGTTCTGCCCTCTATTGATGTTTAATATTTGCAACTAGCCTTCCACCTATTGCTTCTATTAGTTTATGTGTACATGATTATGCAGCAATGCTTCATCACAGCCAGCACCCTCTTCACACTGAATTGGTCAGAAGACCTACACTATAGAGTCTGACTTCTTCCAACACTAGATTGCACATCAGATCAGAAGACTTATACTGCAGGTAAGTAGGTAGGTATTTCATGTTTATCAGCACAAAACTACAAGGCTACCAGTGCCAAACAAGATGTAGTATACTTTCATGGTATATGGAAATTAAGGTAAAAAGACGTAAAATATGAAAAATTAAGACCTGCCAGGAAGACTGAAACATGAAGTTCAAACTTGCTGTCAGTCACGTGAAGTTGGCCTTTCCAGTCCTGGGTTAAGGTCAAAATACAGTGGAATCCCTCTAAAGTAGCCACCTTCAGGACTGAGAGAAACTGGTCTGATTAGAGGGGTTCTATTGTACTTAATTTGGGATAATGTAAACAAAAAAAGGGACTGTGATTGAATGACCACTTTCAAGGGGTGACTGAATCTGAGGGGTGGCTGCTTGGAGGGGTTCCATTGTAAAATTAAAATGTATAAAAGAAATCATGTTAAAACAGTATATAGTCCAATAAAAATCCCAAGTTAAAAACACTAATGACAAATGTAAAAACATGAGTGAGGCAGCCAGTATCACCTATGACACTGGTTAATGTTAAGTGAAAACCTACCTTAAAAATATGTTTAAAATGGCATCGTCATTCTTGGTTGTAATGACGGCACAATAATAAAATATGTATTATTATGGCCTGAGTGCCACAAAGACCACACATTGGTGCATCAGTACCAGATAAAAGGAAGTGATGAGTTAAAAAACTGTGACCAATGTGTATCCAAAACAATTTCCTCCCTTCAATCTTCACAGAAACAAGATAACCAAAGAGCCAAACAAGGCTTAATTTGAAAAAGCTTATTATTTCATTGGTCATTCCAAGTCAACTGCCAACTGGTGTACAGTCACGTTTTGATAACTGAACCCTAGTCCATATGTAAAACAGGTACGATGGTGAGAACCAGAACAGATGTACTTTACCACTCTGTCAGCTAGCTCATTCCCACAAATACCAACGTGACCTGGTATCCAGAAAAACTAGACAAAGACAGATAATAGAGAAGGGCCAGTTTGTTTTGGATATCGATAAGAATAAAATGGTAACTACCATGTAATGATGCCAGGGCCAATAGACATCTGAGTGAATCAGTATAGATCATACAATTCGTATATTGCATAGTTTCAATATGATTCAGAAAAAATGGCATACAATTTGGCAGTGAACACAGAAACTGTAGAGGGAATTCTGTGTGTCACAACCAAACTGTAACTATGTCAGAGCCTACAGAGTCACATGATTTTGAACCATCTGTACACATGGGAATGGATGGATCGTTTGAAAGATGTTCAGCAAATAAAGAGTGACATTTCCAGTCGGAAGTACTGGCCTTCCTCAGATGACCCAAAGATAGGTCACAGTTAGGGATAGTAAGTAGCCATGGTGGAAGAGGCTGAACTGTTGATACTGCTATGTTATTCAAAGATAGATCCAATTTTTCTGATTATGCCTGGATATGAAGGCTAAAAGGAACAATGGCAGGTTTTTATTATAAAAGTGTGACCCACTGAGGATGGAAAACAGAACCCCAAGTAGGATGCTGTGGAAAAGAGCGAAGTTTGGAAACATATATAAGAGACAGTTGCAAACAGTGAATCTACAGAGAGGACTTCATGGGACTCCAAATACAGACTTTGGACTGGAGAAGTACGAAAGGCTGCAGTGCAAAGCCAAACCCCCTGATGGTGAATAGGATCCAGCATTTTCAATGCTGAGGTTCTGGCAGAACCATAAACCCACAGTAAAGCTTGGATTAGGTAAGGGTATGATAGATTTTAAGCATTGAGTGTCGATCTGCTCCCCAAGAGGTGGAAGAGAAGATGCAGAGATGTTCAGTGCTCTTGTACATTTGACACAAAGTTGCTTTATAGAGAAATAAAGTTTAATTTACAGTCAAATATAAGACCTAAGAACTTTGCCTCAGGGACGACAGGAAATACATCATCATCAATACGAAGATCTGAATCTGGATGAATTCCTCACTGGCAGCAGAAACATACACAAAGTTTTAGGAAGAGAAAGTTGAAAACCATTTGCTACGATCCACTTAAGTATATGACTGATTGTAGTTTGTAGCTGCTACTCACTAAACCTCATGTTTGGTAACTGATATGAAATGTGAAAGTCATCAACAAAAAGAACATTTGTAACTATAAGGGGTAGCTGTTCACTCATGGCAATAATCTTTATAATGAAAAGTGTGACAATCAAAACACAGCCCTGAGAGACTCCAAGTTCCTGTGGGAAAAACCGGGAAAGTGTTGAGCCCACATGTACCTAGAATCAGCAGTTCACTAAAAAATGCTTAATAAAAAGTGGCAAATTGCCACACAATCTGCATGTTGTATCATAAGCTTTCTCTAAACGAAAAAAATAGGAAGATTTTGTCATTTGAAAAAGGCTTTTCTGACTGATGTTTCAAGGCAAATTAAGTGGTCTATTGTGGAGCGTTGTCTTTAGAACCCACACTGAGTGGGTAAGAGAAGGTTGTTTGATTCAAGGAACCAAACAAGATGGGCATTATTCACCTTCTCTAAGGTCTTACTGAGACAACTCGTCAAAGTAATGGGATGGTAATTCGAAGGAATCTTTGGATCCTTCCCAGGTTTAAAAATAGGGAGAACAACAGCTTGGTGCCAAGCATCAGAAAATACATTCTCCTGCCATATCTGGTTAAAGACAGCCAGGAGAAAGGCGGCATAACATCTCATAACATATCATCAGGTCCAACTGATGTATTGCCAGACTGATGAAGTTTGAGTTCCACCAGTGTAAGAGGGTGACTGTAGTCATAGGGATGATCAGTCAAAAAGAAAAGAGGAAAATGTTCAACTCGTGTTTTAATAGCTAAGAAGGAAGGGGACGAGTTTGAAAAGCTAGATACATTCACTAAAAGTATTGGCAATGTTATGAGGATCAGCAACTTCATGGCCATTGAATATTAAGATAAAGTGGCGGAAGCATACTGTCCACTCACTTCCTGGATATTGTACCATATGACTTTTGAACTCATGGTTGAAGAAATGCTAAAGGTGAATTTAATTCAAGATTCTTTCTGGCTTTAACACCTAACTCACCCAGCCTGTGCAGGGGCTTGATAAAATGCAATGTGGTTTGTAAGCATGGGATATCCATGAAGTTTATCACAAGCATGTTTGAGCTTTTCATGTTACAGAAGAAGCAGAATTCCACCAAGGGCAGGGATGTCATAGGAAAGATGTCAAGGTTTTGGGGATGCACTGAGTTAGTTACTGCTACTACACAATCATCTCTTGATTTACACAAGATTGCAGGATCAAATTTTGAGAGAGCAGTGAAAGAGGGCCAATTAGCCTGGTCTAACTTCACTGAGGCACACAGGTCAGGTGTATCTCTCTTAATATGATACAAAATGATCACTACCCCATGAATTGATGTCAACCTATCCAGAAAAGCAGGTGAAAAGCGAAGTGGATTAAACAGAAAATTCTATAGCAGTAAATAACTGACTGGGTGCATGAAGTGTAAGAGCCTGTATTGAAGAGAGACAGGTTGTGATTCAGGAGCACATGCTCTATAGCACAACCCTTCACATCAATACTAGAACCACCCCAGAAAGGATTATGCCAATTAAGATCCACTAAAGTTAAAAAGGGGTTGGAATTCCTTAATGAGGGCATCAAGGTCTGACGAATGATAATTTTTTCCAGGGGAAAGGTATAGAGAACAAACAGCGATGGTACAACCCAAGAAACGGATGGTTACAACCCCCAAGGGTGTATTCAATGACAAAGACCAGGTAGACACATGTTGATCAACCAGCAGTGCTACTCCTACATGACCCGTCATTTTGGAATAAGGAGTATTGTTGAATTGTGACTGTATTACTAGGTTTTAAAAGTGTTTCCTTTAAAGAAAGACATTTAAGATAATAAAAGTCAATCAAATCCTTGATGTCATTCACATTTGATTGAAAACCTTGACAGTTCCATTGGAATAGCATGGCCATTTTTATTTTGGAAGAGAATAAGTCAAGGAGACCACCTGCTTGTGACCATGCCTTTTTCTTTACTAAATGTGGGTTGGTCACTCTCTAGTGATCTTCTTATAAATCAAGTAGGTGGGTTAATGTTTGCAGACATACATTCCAGTGATTGAGGATGTGAACAAATAGTCTGTTTAATTTTTGGGGTGTCAAGAGAGGAAAACCCCATGGAAACACCTGGGCTTGAACAAGATGAAGTTGGGTAATGACTGGAAGATGTGGTAGGGACAGAGATAGACGTAGATACTGAGTTGTTAACTTTGTTGATTTCGAAGGATACTCAATTAAAATGCACTGTTAACAATTCTGTAGGAGGCATAGAAAGATCTGTCTGGACTCTTACTGTAGTAGTGGAATGATTATAGCAGTAGAAGTCTGAGATGGAACCGAGAAGAGTAATTTGTGTAACATTGTGAACCGTCTTTAGACGTTGTACTTCTTTCTCTTCTATCCATTTAGGGCAAGAAGTAAAATACGAAGGATATGGACCATTACAGTTAACACACTGTGGTTCTAGTTGGCATTTAAAAGCATCGTGATCTTTACCAGCACAACGGGCACATATCAAGGAACAACGGCAAGATGTTTTTGAATGGCCAATGTTGCACTTCTTTCTCTTCCATCTATTTAGGGCAAGAAGTAAAATATGAAAGATATGGACCATTACAGTTAACACACCGTGGTTCTAGTTGGCCTTTAAAAGCATCATGGTCTTTACCAGCACAACGGGCACATATCAAAGAACCACGGCAAGATATTCTTGAATGACCAATTCAACGATGATGAAAACATTTAACAAGGTTATGAATATAAGATTGTACCTTACAATTCAGATATCCTGCCTTGATTGTGGTAGTATGATGTGATGTTGTAAATGTTAATAAAAGAACATTTGTCGACTTCATAATCCTGTCTACACAAGTAACAATTCGGCACACGGCTGTAACACCGAGGCTGGTGAAACCTGCGAGGATCTCTGACTATGGAATGGTCTTTAAATACCTCTCAACTATAACTTCTCTGGAAAAATCTAAAATAAAATAAGGAGTAACCTCAATGGCCTTTGATTACAAGAGGAATTTGGAATGTTTTGATAAAACTGTTTCCACCAAAATGTCCACAGACTGTAATTTTTTTACCAATTTAGGAATGCCAGCAAGCCCTTCTAAACCATTCTGAATAAAAAATGGAGACATCTGCCCTAACAGTTTTTCAGTTAAAGAATGTATAATTAAAAATCGTGGGACAGATTCAAGTTGTAAGTTTGACCATACAGTCATCAATGTGCAGCTGTTTGCCAGCAGTTAATTTTTTTATGTGCTGTCATGCTTGTTTATTGTTTTTATTTGAGGGTGTTCACAATAATAAAAAAAAGATTATTTCAGTGCCCACTGACCCCACCCACCATGGATCCCTACCACATAAGGTCGCTGCAGTGATGCCCGGGTTAAATGAGAACTATATCCGAACACCAGTGTCAGTCATGATGTCCATTACACCTGTTGAGGATGTCCTATGCTGACACTCAGTTGACCTTGGCCCAAATGGACTATCCAATTGATTGTGGGGGCCACCCCAAGACTGCCCATCTACAGGAATTCAAGGCCAAAGTGGCATGTTGGAATTGGACCCCTCAACCACCAAAATCCTCTCCTCCCTTTCACAGGTCACCATGCATGACAAACACACAAGTGGATGTTTAGATCCCAAAAGAGGTAAACTGAAAGTACAGAACCTTCTCTGGGAGGTCCCCTTACCACGTACAGGAATCCACATCGAGGGGCCTACACCATGGGGTTTGACTTCTTCCACCACTTGTCTGTACATAAGATCTTGTTGGTATAAAATCTACTTCTTTTTGATGATGAGAAACCCTCTTGAAATAAATACTTATCTCAGAATGGCTGTTGTGGGTATTAACCATACCAGTTGTTCTGAGATGCATCTATCTCTTCATCACAAAATGGGAAATGGTAGGAAAGAGAAGCTTCCATATAAAAATACATCTACACTTGCACACATTTCTGATTCAAAACCTGGTGGAAATGAGTGTTGTACTACCAATCTGTGATAGGAGAACACCAAGCCATGCACAAGCAGAAAAACATGTTGAAACCAACACCAGATCCACCAGGAACTGACTTTCAGCAGACAAGAGGAACCACAAACCTGAGGTGCATCTTCAGCCCAATACCTAGTGTCACTGAGCATTTGTCATTCAGTCAGTGGTATAAAAATGGCTACAAATCATTACATGAGGGCTTGCTTTGCAGGACCATCTCAAGCCAACACCAGACCACTAAAAGTGTACATCTAGAAAAAGGTAGACACAAAAAACATTTCAGTCCATGATGCAAAACTCTATTATATATATATTTATCTATTTATCATGCTTTCACCAAAACCTGACAACATCTGTAATAACACATCAGGGCCACTAAAGGAAAGCTGTCACACCACTGACACATGATTTTAATTATGACTTGGTCATCACCAACCATCACCATACAGAATGGTAAGAAGCAATTAGTGCTTTTATATCATCTAGATTAGAATATAAACAAAAGTTTTATTGTATCAAAGTGGCCTTTTTATTTATATGTAGGAAAACTGAATGGAGAGCCTTTCTGTTTATTACCATGACTTTTTTCTTTATTGTCTTTAATCAAGAGAGGTCTGTTGACCTCCAGGATCCTGCCCTGGATTGATTGGGCAGGTCTCTGTCATTGGAAGAGGATTCTCTTACAATTAAGATAACCTGCCTTGATGGTGGCAGGTGGACGTGGTGATGTAAATGTCAGAATGAGGACATTGGTCGGTATCATAATTCCATCCTTGTGAGTGGAGATATGCCTCACTGTTGAAAGTCCTTGGGTGGAAAAAATCAGAGAGAATATCTGACTCAGGAATGATCTTCAAATCCCTCTCCACGATAACTCCATGTGATGAATTCAAAGTAGCATAGGGAGTAAGGTCAATGGATATATCACCAATTGCCTTTGAATACAAGAGGAGTTCACTGTATGTTTCCACCAATATGTCACCAGGGTGAAGCTTTCTGACTAACTTAGAAGAGCCAACAAGTCCCTTGAATAAAAAGGAAGACATTTACCCTAAAGGTTTGTCAGAAAGAGAATGTAGTACAAGAAAATGAAGTACAGGTGTTAGAGAAGTTGAAGATTGCTGCTCATAATCTTCAGTATGTGGTAATTTACCTATGGGCTGTTTTTTTCTCTATTTGATTTGGGGGATGCATAATAAAGAACGAATATTTCAGTGCCCACTGACCCCATCCACCATGGAGCCCTACAAGAAAATGCACAACAATGCCAAACAAGGACACTGCAGCAACTCCAGGATTTCATGAGCACTATGCAAACACCAGCATCAGATACAATGTCTACAGCACCCATTGAGAACATCCAACACTGGTACTTGGTTAACCTTAGCCCAAGTGGAACAGCCAATTGACCCTGGGAAGCCACCCCAAGGCTGCCCATCTACAGGAATTCAAGGTCAAAGTGGTGTGTTAGGGTTAGACCCCTAAACCACCATAATCCCTTCCTCCCCTTCATGGGTCACCACATATAGCAGACATGTTTTCAGATCTTTAGATCCCAGAGGAGGTAAACGGAAAAAAACAGTACCTTCTCTTGTAGGTCCCCTCAACAGTTACAGAATTCCACACTGAGAGGAAAAATACATTGGAAAGTCACGAGGACCTCATCACTAGAGACAGTGCAATGGATGTCAGCAGTTCCCTATTTGGAAAAGCAGAGTTACCATATCAAGAAATCAATCAACCAAAATGTGGCAACATCTGGAATTGTACATCAGAGCTGGGCATCAATCTGTCTACTTTACTCATGTTAGTGCACAAGGGTACAACCGAGAACAAACTTATTTACGAAGCAAGAAAACCACTGGAGAGAATTGCAAGCAGTTGTACAAAGTACTCCATCTGTACATCTTGCATAACCCAGTTATGTGATGTAATTATTTACACACAGATGACTACAGAATGGAGACAACCAATTTCTGACAACATTTGCAATTGTGCATCAGATCCACAGTAGGAAGGCTTACAATGTAATTGACATTGAGTGTGGTCACAGGATAAACAGTAAGACTAAAAAAAAAAACATCTGGTTAGGCATCACTTGGCACAGAATGAGATACACAACATACCAGGCATCACTTGGCACACAATGAGAAACACAACATACCAGGCATCACTTAGCACAGAATGAGATACACAACATACCAGGCATCACTTGGCACACAATGGGATACACAACATACCAGGCATCACTTAGCACAGAATGAGATACACAACATACCAGGCATCACTTAACACACAATGGGATACACAGCATACTAGCCAAAATAGGCCCTGAAAAAAACTATAAAAAAGCAATCTTTTTTACAGTTCCTAAAAGTTAAATAAATAGTAAAGAAAAACTAAGTCTCTAATATAAAGAACTGTTGTTGTTTTTTAATTTCATGCAAAGTTGCATGAGGGTTGTCTGTACTAGCAGCCCATAATTTAGCAGTGTAAAACTACAGGGAAGGCAGATAGTCAGCACCACCCACTGCCAACTCTTGGGCTACTCTTTTACCAATGAATAATGGGATTGACTGTTACATCATAATACTTCCAGAGCTGAAAGGGTGAGCATGTTTGGCATGATAAGATTTAAATCTGCAACCCTAGGATTACGAGTCAAGTGCCTTAACCACCTGGCCATGCTGGACCAGAATAAAGGAAAACCATGATAAAACCATGAACAAACATCCTTACATCTGAACAGTACCACTCCCAGTTTAGAAGTGATTAACAAGTGCAAGTGTGAAGATTGTGCTGGTTACAATAGGAGTTGTGTCCCACTCCTACTGATGTATAATCATTTGCACATGAATATGCAAAAGCAGTAGGTGAAAGATTAGTGTCAAAGTTGAAAATCTGCACCAGTAGAGAGAACTATTAATAATGAAAAGCTATTCTGTAAAAGGAGGTAAGCTATCGTATCAGAAATGTGAACTACCGGGATAAAGTTTTAAGCTGTAAATACTTGGTTTTGTCTGAATTATATTTGAATTTAATTACAAACTTAAAAAATTATTTAGCTAATGATGTATTTTATTTCTATAAGCACATCCATTATAATGCAAATATAGTATCTTAGACTAACAAGTTATAAATGGTATATACTAGGCCTACATATTTCCATGCTCAAATGTAAATCAATGCCAAATTTGTAGTTTACTTTAAATTTTTTTTCACAAAATACTCAGGTTCCTGAAGTTGTTAGATGAAAAGTTCCACAACAAACATATAATCTTCTGACATTTTATTTCAGTTTTTCCCCATTAATTCAGACAAAAATGTGTTTGAAAAACAAACATTTCCAAGTCATTTTTCCAATAACAACTTGCAGTAATTTATACATGAATGTAAGTTACTTTTTCAATCTTTTTTAAAACATGGTGTCTCACTAAAATTGTTTTTTTTCTGTTGCTAAGCAGTAATCACACTGTTTTTCATATTATAAGTGATATATATGTGTTATGTTGTTTCTAATTCTCCTGGGCTTTCCAGCTCTCAAGAATATTTGTCACTTATTCTTGTGTTAATAGTTGTTACACACACAAACACATTATTGTATTAATAGTTGTTACACACACACACATGCTCATTCCTTCCCAACATCAGTTTTATAATTTACCACACAGTAAGTGTCATTCTGTATTATTTCATGTGCATCTTGAAACACCACGTTTTTTAATTTCTGACATCATAATGCTTTGACTTTCATGTTTCTTCTTTATCATACCATTACCTTTAATTCTACATTGTTTCCTTTCTAATATCTGGCTTAAGTCAGGTGCTTGATGCTATTATTTGTAATTATTCTATTTTCATACATTTGTTTCAATCAATATTTTAATTTTTATATCACATTTACTGATATTTTTCTGTTTGTCACCTTCTCAACCTTTCTTTAGAAGTTCCTCATTGTATCTTGTACATTTTCCATTTTTAATTTTTTTCAAATACATTCCTTTCTTATAATCAATCCAGATGTTTTTAAATTCCAAACACTTTTTTTCATGTGTAATAAATAATTTTTTAACTGTAACCACGGTTAAATTTACATTTTCATATCTAAAGCACTAGGTAATACAAATAAACAGTCTTTTCTAGTTTATCTTCTTTTTTATTATATACATAATTTTCAGAACTTGTAATAATTAAAACAAATGTAACTTAACAAAAGTACAACTCATACATTTTAAGATAACAACTATACTATTGATACTTGTACAGTTAACAAAACTTCCAATTATTAAATTTATTTTTTTACAAAATATAAAATACTTAAACTTATTAGTTTCAATCATCTGTCACTATGAGTTAACATTTTCAAATGGGTTTACTTCAAAGGAGTTACATTAGTTTTAGTCCAATTCTACTTCATTAAAGAAAAATTCCAGTTTTGATAGCAGAGAGAGACATCAGAAAAGATGTACATTTTATCATACAAGTTCGATGACAGTAAAAACACTTCTGTACTTACAAATTAAGTTCTGATTTACCCACATATAAATACCAGACTTGTGTATATGTTAAAAGGTTATGAATGTTTTCAAATCTATGAAAGATCTACAAAGTAAAACAGTTATAACTTATATACATTATCATTATGCACTTTTCAGTTTGTTTCAAACTTGTTACTGTAACGTACGTTCCTTTACTGGTTCAAAGTTATGTTGACCTGCGTTATAGTTATACTTTAATACTAGGCTCTACAGCTGACTTAAAACGCCAAATTCCTCTACGCAGATCGTGATATTATGTTTCAAACGAACTTATCAAAATATCATCCCCGCATAACACCAGCCACTGACTGGTAAGCCGAGGTACACGCCCTTGGCCCGATACAAGAAACGGCCATCTTGTTAAAACACTTGTTCTGGTTGACGTTATCAATCACATTAAGCTTCCCGAGTTAGCTTAAACCTTTGTGACTGGGCCTGACCAGATGTTTGAAAACTACTTAAGATAACCAATCATATATACGTATACAAAGTATGTAATGTTATATGAGTTATTACATAAAGTTTCTGCTAAAATAAGCTTTCTTTCACACATCCAAGGTCAAACACTTAAAACAACGGCCTTCCCGCTTACCAGTTATGTCAGAGGGTGAAGTTAACAAGATGGTGGCTTGAAACACAGTGTTAATAATACAAGAGTTTAGACCCCTGCGACTTGCATTTATAAGCCTGCTTCACAGGGGCAATTTTTTTTAAATCATAATCTGAATATTATGTTACAAGAAATAAAAAATGATAACTTAAAATAAAAACTATCTTACCCCAAAAAAAACCTCGCTCAATTATTTACGCCTTCAAACCCAACCTGCCGTCTACCCAATTTTTAACTTCTCCAGTCAATATTGTAACTTGTGAAAGAAAGTTTATTTAACGAGCGCCCTCTATTATTTGAAATTACCATTAGTACTGCCATTTAGGAAAATAACATCCAGTCGTCTGGCGGGCTATTTGAAATTAATTTGTCTTGAGGAAAATGTTGATAACGTTCCAAGGCACACAAACTTTCGACACAATGATATACTGATTTTGTGCATAAGCTCGTCAAATATTAGCAATAAACTTCAAATTTGAACGATCACTTACAAATAATGAATGTGTTTGATCTCGTATTCTCTAATAATAAGCTCATAGGTAAACCTAAATCTAATTTTAAAAACGATGTTTATTTTCTAATTTCGGGCAAAACTACATCAGGACTATCTTCCCCAGCTGTCTCTAATTTAGCAGTACATGACGAGAAAGAAGGCAGCTAATCATCATCACTAATAGCCAAATAAAATACTTAAATCAAGATAACTGGGAAAATTATTGTTCAAAACTAAATAAATACAAGTCTTTAAAATATTTGAGTCACATATCTGAAACACTTTGCAAGTAACCAAAATGTTTATAAAATATATCCAATCTTACATCATGAAAACAAAACAACAAATATAAATAAATGATAGGCTGAAGTATTTAAAGAACGACTAAGGAAAAACTTTGCAACACACAATGAACCAGACATGGATACATACTATTTTAAAACAGTAAACGAGTTCATATAGAATACTATAAACTAATATACACATAACATTTCGCAGAAACTAAAACAATTCCACAAAATATAAACAATAATGATTGTGCAAAGTAAAATAATACAGGTTATAACAAAAACAGAAGTAAATCTAACTAAAATTAAGGTCCAAGTGAAGATACAATACAAGCTATTATTCTAAAAATGTACTCGGTAATTGTTTAATCACCTAACAGTTTCATACAATTTGATCTCAATTATAGTTAAGTACCAAACTCTTGAAAAGTAGGCAAATGCTAAAATATTTCTAAACGATGGCAAACAAGCAAATAAACTAAAAAGCTGCGGACCACTCAATCTAACTAATTATTTGGACAAAAAAATGGTATTAATTATTAATAATAGGACCTCCATTTCCTTAGAGATTGTCCCGGCATGGCCATGTGAGTTAAGGTGTTCGATTCCTAATCTGAGGGTCTCTATTTCGAATCTCGGTTGCACGAAACATGTTCGCCCTTTCAGTCGTGGGGGCGTATAATGTGATGGTCAATCCCACTATTCGTTGGTGAAATAGTAGCTCTAGTCTTATACTGCTAAATTATGGACGGCTAGCGCAGATAGCCTTCGCGTAGCTTTGCGCGAAATTCAAAAAACAAAGAAAAAACTTAGAGATCACTTCAAAATTACTCGAAGTGCAACATGTTTCCAGAAAAATTCGGCAAACAACAGATCATTCGATTAGGTTAACTGAAACTATAATATATACTTTAATGACAAAAAATACCACCCACCGCCAACACTTGGGCTACTCTTTTAACACCCAATAGGGGGATTGACCGTCACATTATAACGCCCCCACGGCTGAAAGGGCGACCATATTTGGCGCGACGGGGATGCAAACCCGCGACCCTCAGATTACGAGTCGAACGCCTTATCGCACCTGGCCATGCCGAGCCTGATGAAAAGGAAGTGATTGTTTTTTCTATACAAATGAAAATATGTGACATAATTTTTGTCAATTTGATGGGGCGCGTACTGCTTTAAAGTATGTTATTTTATTGTTTGGCACGGCTCTACCTATTTGTAATAATATGACTCATAAAGTTAATAGTGCACATGCACTTCAGAAATAGTTATCTTTAAACCTCACTACCTCAAACGATTCACAATAGCCTTTCAGATCACTAGATGTATAAAAAAACATGGGAGGAATGAACCATAATAATACATTAACAGATGGTTATTGTGCTAGATTTATAGTTTTATAAATTAAAAACTGTGAAATGAATGCTGACTTTTTTATGAGTCATGGGTAAAACATTTGAAGTTTCTACGTGAAAAAGGTAGTGAAATGGAGCACAAAGAATATTTTTTACTTTAAATTAGTTCTGACTGTGTGAATTTTATTTATTTTAACAACACACTTCGAAATCTCACATTAAGATCTCAGAATTATTGTAAATTACCACCTAAAATGACTTGGTACAATAGTAGCCCAAGAGTTGGGGTGGGTGGTGATGACTAGCTGCCTTCCCTCTAGTCTTTCACTGCTGAATTAGGGACGGCTAGCGCAGATATCCCTCATGTAGCTTTGAGCAAAATGAAAAAACAAAACAAAAAACAAGCTTACATTTACGATGAAATAGAATTGTTGAAAATACTTATGAGAAAATAAACTTTCAAAATGCCTTAAAGGTAGCTTTCAGAGCGGAAAGAAAATGTTATTTATCTATTTGTATGAGCAAGTCATATTAAAAAATAAAATATATTATGTCTTCTGTTTATAATCACTATCCTGGCGGACCAGAGATAATTACTGATATCGGAAAAAAAACATAAAACAAAAACATCGTACTTATCTATTTGCATATTATGTTGTTGTAAAAACAAAACACTTTTAAACTTTTATTCGGCATGTTGTAACTAATTCTTGAAGTTGAATCATATTTTTAAAGACTATATTTCCCTAATATGCAGCTCGGCATGACCACGTTGGTTAAGGCGTTCGACTCGTAATCCGAGGGTCGCGAGTTCGAATCATTGTCGCTCCAAACTTGCTCGCACTTTCAGCCTTGGAGCGTTATAATGTGACATTAAATCCCACTATTCGTTGGTAAAAGAATAGTCCAAGGGTTAGCGGTGGATGGTGATGACTAATTACCTTCCAGCTAGTCTTACACTGTAAAATTAAGAACGGCTAGCGCAGATAGCCCTTAAGTAGCTTTGCGCGAAATTAAAAAATGCAAACCAAACCCTAATATGAGGGAGGGTAGCTTTGCATGAACCATTATTTGTTATAACTATTTGTTGTAGCAGCATGGTGTACACCCTATGGGGGGATGATTTTTTGCAACCACTTATGTGGACTGTTTAATTTGCAAATTGGTAATCTCTAATTACGTGAACCTGAAAGCTGTAAACATGCAGTCACAGAGTAATCTTGTTGCCACGATACTTGCATGTATACTTAGGCCTACTGGCTGATACTTACGAACTATCGCTAAGGTCAAAAAGCTTAGAAGCACGCCTATATTAAAGATGTACATTACGGCTACTGAAAAAGCCTACATCTAGGCCTAATTATGTGATTCGATTGGTAAAAACACGAGAATCACAAAAACAAACATGCAGTTTGTAGGTCTGTGATGCAATAAAACAATTCAACAGACCAAACTGTAGGGGGGATGTTTGAATGCACCATACCCCCACCTATGATGAAGGGGGATGTATACCCCTCATCCTCCCAGGATCTACGGTCCTGTTAACGTAATTCAAATCAGTATTTGGGCGGCGAAGTGCGAAGATATAAGTTAGAAGGATGTTTTATTGCTTTAATTTAGATGTTTGCTCGAGAGCGCTGAAAAGTAAAACCAAGTATATTTATCAAAGTGGTTAATGAACACCTAAGATTTTCATAAATGCCAATAATCGAGCAGGTTTGCGAAATATCCAGATTTTATAAACAAGCCTATGTTGTAAATACAATAATCAGTGAATTTTTGTGTTCGACCTTTATTTAGCAGAATGCCATTCAAAGTAAAACATTTTGGCAAGTGTTAATTATCATGCAAATTCGGCTATTCAATTGATTAGCCGTAAAACTGTTTAATTAAGTTTGTTTGTGCCTTAGTCATAATGAGCAAACTTCTGTTTAAAGCGAAAACGTTAATGTTAACCTTAGGCCTACTGCAACAATGTAGAAGTAACAGAATCCTGTAACAAATCTTAATCAAGATATAAAGTAATTATTTGTCGCAACATAGATTAAATGTTGTATTATTTTCACCAATAACTTAAAATAATTTGCCCAACAATAAATGCTGTATACAACACTGGCACAGAAGTGGGACCATTTTGGGAAAAACAAAATATAATTTGAGTTAATTTCTAACTTGACAAGTGCCGGTTGACAAAGCAAGTAGAGTAAAGAGAGCTTTTACTACTGAAAATATATGGAAATTTGCTGTTTTAGCATTTGTATTGTGTATGGACTTGATATATTTCAATATATAGTGGAGTGTGGTCTGTTTTAAATACCCTAGATCACCATGCACATCTACTTGGATTACATAATCACACTTGGAAATGCTTTTCATTAGGATCTGAAAAAGTTATGAATTAGATGAAGAAATAAACCCTTTAGCTGTATCCTAAGAAATATAAATTATTTCATCAATAGGCCAATTTTCTGGGACACATAATTAGCAGAGAGAAAGTACTTAAATATCCATCAAAGTCTGACACTGTCCAGAATTTCTCAACCCATCCCTAAAGAACTTCCATGCGATAGAAGGGTTTCTGTCAATGGTGTTCAATCCTTGTTTTGTTAAATTATTCTCTGGTATAACTCGTACTTTGCACAAATTACTTAAAAATTCAAACTAGCTTGATTAGATTGCTGATTGTGAAAAAAGTCCAACAAAGGAAAAAAATTCACCACTACATCTCTATTAGTATTTCCGATTCTTTAAAATTCACTC
Source organism: Carcinoscorpius rotundicauda (assembly GCA_011833715.1). Classification (NCBI taxonomy): domain Eukaryota; kingdom Metazoa; phylum Arthropoda; class Merostomata; order Xiphosura; family Limulidae; genus Carcinoscorpius; species Carcinoscorpius rotundicauda. The sequence continues at coordinate 7,124,025 of CM022399.1, read as the reverse complement.
ATTTTAGAAACAAACATTATTGATTGTGCAGTGCAAGCAGTGTATACAGAGAAGAATGTGCAATTGATTATTATAGTAGCACAATGAATGCTGCCAAAAGAGGGTACTTCACAACTTGGAAAGAGTGACTAATTGTTGTTTAAACCTTAATTTATTTTCAATACTGCTTATATAACTAGAAGTTTATACTTCAAAGCAATCATGAAGCATGAGAGTGGATGGTAAGCTTTTACAATCTAGAAGACCAACTAGTAATACAGCTCCAAAAGCTCCAGGAATACACATTTAACACAGTGTATTACCATAAAGAAAATGTGTTGATAAAGAAGATAAACACTGACAAACTAACAAGACGGTAAAGACAGGTAAAACAGAATATAATCTTAGATGCAACATTCACAAGTAGTGATGAAGAATTAACACTAAACTGAAAGCTTCTGAACCAAAAGATAACCATGCAGTTCAAAGAAAACGGTACGCTGTGTACAAAGAGATTCCTTATGCTTACAATATAACTTGTTAGGTTTGTTTTTGTGGTCCAATTTATTACGTTATGTGGTTATGCATTACTATCTCAAATAACCGGAAATTTGAATTTGAAGCTAGTAGTTATTAAAATGTTAATATATATTATTTGCCAACAAGATTAATACCAACAATTCCCTTTTTTAACACAAATATATTTTAATATATAAACACAAAGAAACAATACAATTTATAATAATGGTTATTATTAATAGTTATTACAACTAATGGGCTATATACAATAGTTTTATAAACTTACAGACAATACTGAATCTTATCTTATATCCATCTAGAACTAAATATTTTATCGACGATCCAGGTCAATGATGAGCAAATTAATCCTGAGTTGATGTTGTTGCATCTCGTTAAACGAACGATGTCTTTCTTGGCTAGCTTCATACCAGGTACGAGCTCTCTTTTTGTCGAAGAGGGTATTTAATGTCCTGGTAGAAACAATAATGTCCAAAGTAATTTATTGAAGTTGAATGATTTGATATGTTCGAAATCTATAATGTTCCTGATCAAATTCTGCAGTTTCCCTGTTAACAGACGTTAATTACAGTTGTAGCTCAATAGGCCTATAGCGTACAACCTGTAACTGTTCAATAATAATATTATTTCTCCTTCGGCTAGCCGCGCTTTTTATAGGAACCAGACGAGTTTTTAGAACTTTTGATAATATTCTCGCACGTTTTCGTTAAATAAGTATTGTTGATTTTTTACATTTTCAAGAATTCCCTACAAAATTTGGTAACAGGCGGGAGCTGCGCAATACACAATCAAAAGTATACGTCAAATGGAAAAACAGAAAACTGTAATGAAAGAAGCGTAGGCACTAATATAAATGTACAACTCTAAATTCGTTACATGTTGGAAATGAAAAGATACTAGCAGGCATAAACAACAACTGGAATTGATACTTTTATAATACCTACATTTTGAAGCACTCAATCATTTTCAAAATGTTTGAACACTTAAGTGTTAAGAAGACAGAGAAGCGTGTAAGAGAATGCTTCTATACAGGGCCACAGTAGTCAATCCAATAGAAGTATTCTCTTACACGCTTCAACAGACGTCAACTCTTTCCAAAACAAAAAGAGTTGTTGTCTAGATGTTTGTTTCTCTGTAACAAAGTAACCGTGGAAATAAATACGTCATGAGTGTGATCGAATATTTCACGAAATGGTCAGAAACATGTAATGTTCTTGACCAAAATGCAGAAATTATAGTAAGAAAACTGGCCAATGAATTTGCTACGAGATGTGGTGAACGCACAAAATCTCACTCAGCTCAGGAACGAAACTTTAATCATTTTTTTATACAGAAAAATGTCAGATTCTAAGAATAAAAACGATTAGGTCAATAACCCTTCATATGTCCTTTAACATCACAAGGGAAAGAAAAGTATGCACTATTACATCATTTAGTCATTTATATAGATAAGCATGAGCAAATATGACTTAAAGATTTTCCATTGCTTCTTAAGAGTTATAGAATAGTAGTACATGAAAGTATAGCCATCACATCACAGATGTTTAAGGCAGAATTTAAAGTGTAATTGGACATTTTATATTCGCATCCACAGAACAGTCACTCAGAAGAGTCTTATAAGAATATGTTAAGTGATTAAGAAACACAATCACTGCCATACATGTCTTTATCTAGAAAAGATTTAAGTAAGTTGGTGATGAAATTGAAACGCATCATGATGTTTATGTTAATAAAACTCGATTTCATCGAGATGACAAGGTATAAATATACCAAACCCACCTCGAGAATGCTAAGCAGGTGTTGGGAAGAGTCATATATTTTCATTTGATGGATTGTTTAAGTAAAGTATTCACAATGAAGCTTAGTTTAATGAATTGCAACTACTGTTGCAGAAACACAAGTTTGGAGGACAACGTTTCGAAAGTCTTCCGCCTTTCGTCTTCAGGGTCTCTCTTCTCTTATTATTGGGCATTCAACGAGCCGTATTCTATATTAAGATGAGTCTCTCTTCTCTTATTACTGGCCGTTCAATGAGCTATATGCTATATTCAGACGAATCTCTCTTCTCTCATAACTGGCCATTTAACGATCCATATGCTATATTGAGATGAATCAATGGTGTTTTTTTCGAATTCAGAAAATTTGTTTTTCTTTTTCGGAATTTTCATCAAGGCTACAAGAGGGCTAACTGCGCTAGCTGTTCCTAATTTCGCAGTGTAAGACTAAAGAGAAGGCAGTTAGTCACCACCACCCACCGCCGACTCTCGGGCTACTCCTTACCAACCAACAGTGGAGTTGCTCGTAACCATTATAACGTCCCCACTGCTGAAAGGGAGAGCATGTTTGGCGTGATAGAAATTCAAATCCGCACCCTCTGATTACGAGTCGAACGCCATAACCACCTGGTCATGACGGGTTTTGAACACTGAAAGTTTACACGTATGTAAACTTATGGTCGTTAATGTAACAAAATATGTTGTCAACCGTCCACAGACAGGAATATTAATAATATAAAGTACTGAAAAGTTTACACATACAAGGTCGTTAATATAACAAAATCTGTTCACTGTTCTAAATAAAATACAAAAATACATCACTATAATTCGACTTGTGAGTTCTAAAATAGTTTAACCTACACCATGGAGGTTGTTGGTTATAACAGTGCCTCCCAGTGGCACAGCGGTATGTTTTTAGAGTTGCCACTCTAGAAACTGGGTTTTGGTACCCATGGTGGACAGAGTACATATAGCCTATTGTGTAGCTTTGTGCTGAATTCAACAAACAGAGAAAACTATAACACAAGCTTGAAGGGAATGTTTGTCAGTGAACTTGTTGGATATAAGACAAGGCTGAAGGGAATGTTTGTCTGTAAGACTGTTTATCATGACACAACCTTGAAATGAATATTTGTCAGTAAGCATATTACTATAGCAAAAGCTTGAAAGAAATGTTTATTTGTAAGCATGTTGTACGACTTAAAAATATTTCTGTTATACAACTATTGTACCTAAGTTGACTACTAATATTTGAGTTGACCATGTGTTTGTATTTTTAGATGATAAAAAATAACTACATCCTCTACTAAAAAGAACACATTTTTAACAAAAAAAAGAAGTTATATTTAATGAAAAATATATGTATTTAATTTACTAGACACGGCAACAGGTAACATGATAAATCTAAATATTAATATTAAGGATTTTCATTGGTAATTATATGTTATTGTATTGTCTCAGAATTTCATTATTTACTTACAAACTTATGTGTATAGGTTATTAGGCTAAACTACATGAGGCTACAGTGGCATTGTGAGTAATATCTGTTAATGTAATATGATTTATTTTTTATTATTATTTTGGAAGAACTTGTTTATAATTTGAATATATATTTTCATGTATCAGTACGTTGTTAAAATTACTTAACTCATTAAGAGAAGATATTTTAATAATATAGTTATTAACAGTTAATACAACAGACTATAAAATATGAGAATGGGGATAATTAATATATTCTGTAACAACTATGCTATGTAATGATTTTTATGAATATGTCAAAAAGTAATCAAAATGTTGCCCACAAATGCACTTTGTGTAAAAAGTCGTTGTGTACCATATCTTGGTAATAAATGTACACGTGATTATTTAGTTTATAGCCTATTCATTCACTTATCGATGCTACTTTGAATTTCGATATATGAATAATTCCTTCAGAAGTCATTGAAGAAACTTTCCAATTCTGTTGGATTGTCATCATGGTTTCATCAGAACAAAAGCCTTAATAATCTACTGACATTATTCGAAATGTTACTCTTTATGCACATTGGAGTACTCGTGTATTTGGATTTCAGAAAGTGACAAGGTTCCACAGAAAAAGATTGTTAAAAACATTGTAAATGGAAGTCCTTAAGGAAAGGTTATGACGAAAGGTGATGGTTTAAAAGTGTGGTTATTATTACCTCACTTGATTCAGTTCCGTTTGTTTTGGGATTTCGCACAAAGCTACTCGAGGGCTATCTGTGCTAGCCGTCCCTAATTTTGCAGTGTAAGACTAGAGGGAAGGCAGCTAGTCATCACCACCCACCGCCAACTCTTGGGCTACTTTTTTACCAACGAATAGTGGGTTTGACCGTCACATTATACGCCCCCACGGCTGGAAGGACGAGCATGTTTAGCTCGGCGCGGGCGCGAACCCACGACCCTCGGATTATGAGTCGCACGATTTACACGCTTGGCCATGCCAGGCCTGATTCAGTTCCATTGTCTAGATTCAACTCTATTCTTCATACTGGATCTTGGCTTTGTCTAAATAGCGATCAGTTGATAGGTCAGGTTAGTGGTAGCATTGGAGAGCATAGTGTATATGTACTAATTGTACGAAAGAGAGAGTAGTGGTCAAAATAACCAGAAATCTGTGGTCGAACTGAAACATTCAAAAAGTTAGGGGATCGGATAGTCTTCTCATTCTTTAAACATATGCTCTATGTACAAGGACTAACGTGAGCACACGTTAAACCTTGACACATTGTTTGACCAGTTCTTCCTTCAATGAATGTGACCTCCCCTTTTAGCTTACACACTTGATTGAGCTTTTGACCAGCGGAATTCGCTTGACCTTATACTGGAATCTGGATATGTATAAAGGATCACACTCGGTAGGTTTTTAGTTACTTGGCTTTATGAACTAGCCAGTAGTTTTTATATTTCTGATTGTTGATCATTTCAGAAGCATTTTCTTTTGCTTGATAGATGATAAATGCAAGTTGGAGATTACGATGAAGAGAAGTCATATTGCCTCAAGATGCTGGCCAGAACGGTACTGTCTACTCAGGAGCTCAGTGGTAGATTTAAGATTGTGTGAGCTTAAGGGCTAATAATTTTTGTGGGCCCTACATCTCATATCATTTCATGTGCAATAAAATTATTAATTGTTATGTATATGTGTAAATATTTTGTAAACGACAACATGTCGTGTTGTGTTTGAATTTTCATTTGTATTATTCATTTTTCCATATTGATATTATTGTTTCGAAGTTTAAACTAAAATAAGTTATTTATTTCGGGTAACATTTTAGAACTTTCTTGAATTAAGTAGACCAATCATATGTTTGTAAATGAGTGCTGGTGACTTCCTGTCTAGACGTGTAGTCTCGTGCAAGAACGGATATGCGTGGATAGCTCTGGAGTTGTATGGAAATTTCAAGATTGTTCGAGAAGTAGGCCTATCGGTATAAAAGACGGTGACAAGAGATAGATTCAGTCATCAGTTTTTATTCGAGGGAGAGAGATTCAGTCATCAGTTTTATTCGAAGAATAAGAGTGAGATTCAGGCATCAGTTTTAGTTATTTGAGAAAGATTAAGTGTTTGCTGTGAATATTCAACTTGGATTTGTGATTTTATTTCGTCAATCTGTACGATACATCTGGATTACTGCTTGTGCTGAGAGTCGGCGAATTTATTGAACTGTGAACTGTTTCGGAATCTCTTCGTGGGACCAAATTCACACCCTAGACTGGAATTTGAGACTTTCATATCTAATTCATTGTATTAGATACAGGCCAGTACCGTTTTGTATTGTGATTTAATTTCGAAGTTTGAAACTAGTATTTTGTTTTGTAATTAATTTCGAATGTTATAACTTAATATCGGTCACTGTTATTATATATAATTTGTGTTATATCTGTTATATTTGTTAATAGTTTAGTGTAATAAATTATACAAGCTGTTATCTGTGTTTTTCTGTTGCGTTTAATCTACGAAGAACTTAAAACATAAAAAAATACGTAACATAATGGACCCCCATTAAAACCATAGACTTTGGAACTGAACCCCCTCTAGTCTAAATACACCACTGCAGTAATTAGCTTGTTAGAAAGCTAGTGTAAGCAATAGAGGTATCTATATTTATTGGAAAATGATTTTTATTTCAATATTTGTATTTTTATGTATATATTTTTTTTATAATGTTTTGCTTTTACGTTAATAAAAGGCCCTTGAGGCGTATAACCGTTTTCATAATAAGTAATGTTAACGTAAGTCTTGATCACGTCGTGAGTTTATACCTACTGGTTTTAAAATTAATTTTACAGTTTAGCCTGTGGACAGGCTGGTAAAGAGAAAGTTTACATAACATGAGTTTCCTATCTTCAATAATAATATAAAATTATTTGAAGGTCTTAGCCCTTTGATAGATAACATTTCCTGCTCAAAACTATATTTTAGCATGTTTTAAGCCTGGGTTAAAAATAGTTAAAACTGTTTTTTCTGCTGGGACAGCGGTAAGTCTTTGGATTTAGGACGCTAAAATCAGGGGTTCGATTCCCTTTGGTGGACACAGAAGACAACCCGAGGTGGCTTTGCCTTTAAAAAGACATACAGATAAAATCGAATGATGTACCAATTAAAACTGATCTCAGAACAACGACACCAGGGAACAGAGGTCAAGAGATAACACGTTACTGCACAAGTGATTCAAGTTGATGTTTGAAATCCACGCACATTTTTGTTGGTCAGTTCTGCTTGGTTTGGACCGTGATTGGCTCAACAGAATATCTGTTGTTGTTGTTGTTTTTGAATTAAGCACAAAGCTACACAATGGGCTATCTGTGCTCTGCCCACCACGGGTATCGAAACCCGGATTTTAGCGTGTAAGCCCGCAGACATACCGCTGAGCCACTGGGGGGCGGCTCAACAGATTCATCTCTAGAGATAAATGGCTGTCGAGTTGTTCACTAATCTAGTGTTATATGCAGACGTTGTGTTTTATATTCTGATAAAATAATTATCATTTACTGTCTTTTAAACACATTTAATTAGGTTATTTATCACGCAATTTAAATTTAGTCACCTATAGAGTACCCCCATATTTATTAAACGAATCTACTGTTATTTGTAGGTTTGCTTGTGGATTTTATCTGAAAACACCGATCTAATTACTAAGTGATGTACATACCTTTATTCTGCAAGTTAAACGTGTTTGAAAAGCGATACAGTCTCACGATTTCTGCTATGAACATGCTTTCCAACACTTATAATAAAAATATTATGCTGACTCGAGGATTCTGTGGCTTTATACAGTTTTATATGTGTAAAAATGGCTTGTTTGGGTTGAGAAATTTTTTTATGTAGAGGAGCAAACAACGTTTCGACTTTCTTCTGTCATCGTCAGGTTCACAAAAAAAAGGTAACTGACCAATAGCTGACCACATGTTTGAAGGGATATGTGTAACTGAGTGTAAGAATGTAGAGGGCGCGCTGAGATGTTTGCTCATATTTATTGGTAATCTTGGTAAATACATAGCATGGGCATTCTCCAAATACGTAACATCAGCCAGCTCATTGGACATTCTCCAAATATGTAACATCAGCCAGCTTGTTCATCAAAGTCTCTCAATTTCAAGTCTAATCTAAATCAACTTAATCATAAAGCCTTAATGGCCAGTTTGGATGTTATATCCCTCTTTACAGAAGTTCCAACAACAGAAGCCTGCACGATAGCCTTAGAACTCTATATCTGACACCCTAACCCATTAACAGACAATCCCAGCAACTAATTAGCAACCCTCATAGAATTCACCACGATGAAAACAAACTTCATGTTCAACAACCAAAACTATATACAAACAAATGGCTTAAGCATGGGCAATCCAGTGTCACCAGTTATAGCCAATATCTTTGCGACACAAGCAATTAACACAGCATTACATTCACCACTATATTGGTACAGATATGTAGATGACACGGTTGTGGGATTTACTTCTACAGAACACACAATTTTTCAATCACATTAACTCTATACATCCCAATACATCCCTCTATACATCTATACATTAACTTGACATGTGAACAGGGAGAAAGCAATCAAATATCATTTCTTAACCTCAAAATTACATGAACTGACACACAATTCAAAACAGAAATCCACCGAAAAATCACCCATACTGGACTATACATTCCTTGGGACTCAGCACATGAAACAAAACAAAAACTCAACATACTAAGAAACCAGATAAACACAGCCATGAAACTATGCTCACCAGATAAAATTAACAAGAAATTAGACAAAATAAAACAATACTTCATCAACATCAATAAATTTCCTCCACAAACCGTAGAAAACATTATACCTACACACCTAGACAGAAAGCAAAATCAACAAACAAAAGTAAATGTATCTCACGAATTAAAAAATCACAAAACCATATACTGCTGTATACTATATATTTCCGACGTCGGCAGAAAAATAACCAACATTTTTCAAAAAGTTGCAACAAAATACGACATTCCAGTTAATTCCAAATTTATTCAAAAACCAGGTACAAAACTAAGGTCGATGCTATGTAAAAACTACACTGACAAACAGAACACCAACATTATTTATAAAATACAATGTGATAACTGCCACGATATCTATATTGGAGAAACAAATAGAGAAATGGAAACCAGATTCACAGAACACAAAATGTCACCTTCACACGTTTTTGAACACTTGAAATCAAAGAAACACAACATAACCATAGAAAACACCCGAATACTAAATGAAGAAACAAACGCAAAATTAAAGAAGCCTTACTTATACAACAACTCAAGCCCAAAAATAAACCAATACAAAGAAATACCTTTATACATATATTAATAAATATAATCAAACATCTAAGCACGTTCTCTTCATTTCTACACTAGGTTACACAACCCCCTTCAAACATGTGGTCAGCTATCGGTCAGTTACCTCTTTCTTTCTTTGTTAATCTGACGATGACCGAAGAAGGTCGAAACGTTGTTCGCTCCTCTACACAGAATAATTTCTCAACCCTAACCAGCCGTTTTAACGTATATATTTTTCTCTACAAGTGGGTTTTCTCTTCATCACTGATTTATGCAGTTTTACATGCAAATTAAATTTCTTTCTGTATAATCTCAGCTTTTAATCTGTTAGCCTGATACAAAAATCTTCTAAGTAATTAATTATCCAAGCGAAAAACAGGATCACAAGATTTCCAATAAATAGACGGAAGTAATATCTCCCATCTTATTATCATAATTGTTAATAATAAATATCATTTACAGATGTCGCTACTAATAATTCTCGTCGATATATTAAAAAAATGGTCTGTTCGTTTATATACACGAAATAAAATATTAAACCTTGTTTAGTATTTCTGTAGAAAAACATTATAGTTGTTTCTAACATTAATGACAATTATTGATTTGATGTTGCGATATAAGTTACATTCCTGACACAGATAGTTTTGTTGACTCATGGCAAAAATGGTTGTGAATGTTCAGATTTCGATAATTAGCAATTATCCTGACGTTTGTTGTTAAAAGTGAAGCTACATTGTAGGCTGTTTGTGTTCTGTCTACTGCCGCTGTCAAAACCTTCGTTTTATCGTCGTAAGCCTTCAGACTTACCACTGAACCACTAAAGGGTAGGATATTTTGTCCTAAAATTAAAAGTAATTTCTATTCAAAATATAATAATTCAGCAAACTACCTGAAAAACAACAGTTAAAATTATGATTTATTATGATTATAGAAACTTGAAAATTGAATTATTTATGCTTTGAAATTAAATTCAAGGAACAACGATGTTCAAAATATAACATACACTTAATTTGGAAAACTTATAATAGTATAATAAATATAAATTGTAGTGATGTTTGATATTATGAATTCATAACACGAGTATATAGAAAATGCCAATGCATTTGATAAAAGCTTGTGGCAAAATTCTTATTGCGAATTAGTTTTAAGTAACTAAATGCACACATACATATACGTAGAGCAAATAAAAAAAACAATGATAAGATAAGTGTGAGATTACTGTTTAGTGTTTATCGTATTTTACAGGAAATGCACTTTTGTTCTTACATTCGGTAGAGCCGTCACTGGAAAGCTAAACTTTATTTGGTATAAGTTATGGGGGCGAAGTTACAGTGCAGTTGATTGACAGTTCCACAACATTGAATAGTGAAATGGCTGAAAACAGGAAGTTATAAATTACAGTTACACAGTCGGGATTTCAGAATATTTTATTTTCCTGCAGTAAGATAATTTTATTCATTCCCAAAAACAGTGTTGGACACAAAAGGATCTGGACGGGTAGGAAGTATGCAATAATCCTGTTATCCGAAATTTAACAACAAAATAATGAAGTATCATAGATAATTAGACTACTTAACTGCACGAACTATATGGTGTAAGAATATAAATTGAGTTGTAAAGTGTAAGAATATAAATTGAGTTAATAGTGTAACAATATAAATTGAATTATATAGTGTAACAATATATACTGAGTTATAGAGTGTAACAATATAAATTGAGTTAATAGTGTAACAATATAAATTGAATTATATAGTGTAACAATATATACTGAGTTACAGAGTGTAACAATATAAATTGAGTTAGATAGTGTAACCATATAAATTCAGTTATATAGTGTATCAATAAAAGATTTTGGATATTTATCCCTACCTTTTTCTAAATCCTTGTTAGTGAAAAAAAAGTTACCAATATTTTTATTTTGCAGTCTTGTTTCTGAATTTTTAGTGTTAGAACTGTAAAAGTAATGTCGAACTGTGATTTATTAGCTAGAAACTGAGCTAACGACTATAAAAAAAAATTATCTCTCATTTTATGCAAAAATTATGAATATTCAAGTCCCATGTTTACAAATAATGGGTTTTCTCATAAACCTGTGGTGACCTGGGTATTAAGGCGCTCGATTCACAATTTGAAGGTTAAACAAAGATTCAACTCCACGTCACCTAATATTCTTGTCTTTTCAGCTGTGGTGGCGTAAAAAGTGAGAGCCAATCCTACTATTTGTTGGTAACAACAGTAGCCCAAGAGTTGGCGGTGAGTGTTGTTTAGCTGCCTTTCTTCTCGTCTTTCACCACTAAATTAGGGATGGCAGAATATCCTCATGTAAGTTTATGGGACATTCGAACCTTATATCTGCAACACCTTATTAATAACTATCAGAGTACCCGTCCTATTGACGGAAGTTACTTAAATTCATGATTAGTGAAATATTATTTTAGGATATGAAGAGTTGCTTCCTTTATTTGTAATTGTAAAAACTGTCTATGAAAACTGCAAAACAGAGAATGTGAAACCACAAATTTACATGTGTCTCAGGATGACCACAGAAACCTTCACGTTAAATTTAGTGACGATCCATCTACAGAGGGCGAATTAGTAGTAATAAATGCAAACACAATACGAAGCTGAAAATGTGCATGTATGTCTTCATACAGATCCAATGAACCTCCACACCAGATTTGTGGAAGGTCCATCTGAACATTTGTATATACTTCCGTAAGGACCTGATGAACCTCCACACCAGATTTGTGGAAGGTCCATCTGAACATTTGTACATACTTCCGTAGGGACCTGATGAATCTCCACACCAGATTTTTGGAAGGTCCACTGAACATTTGTACATACTTCCGTAAGGACCTGATGAACCTCCACACCAGATTTGTGAAAGGTCCACTGAACATTTGTACATACTTCCGTAAGGACCTGATGAACCTCCACACCAGATTTGTGGAAGGTCCACTGAACATTTGTATATACTTCCGTAAGGACCTGATGAATCTCCACACCAGATTTGTGGAAGGTCTACTGAACATTTGTACATACTTCCGTAAGGACCTGATGAACCTCCACACCAGATTTGTGAAAGGTCCACTGAACATTTGTATATACTTCTGTAAGGACCTGATGAATCTCCACACCAGATTTGTGGAAGGTCCACTGAATATTTGTATGTACTGTCGTAAGGACCTGATGAACCTTCATACCAAATTTGATGCATTTCCATCCATACGCTGCGAATTAGTTACATGGACATACAACAGACATTATTATTATATAATATTAATATAATATTATATTATATAAATTATTATATAATTTAGATAGACTTAAGCTGGAAAAAAACGTTTGTAATGAATAATTATTATTATTTACTGGAAAGGCACTAACACAAAGAACAAAATTTGTTTTTTAAATTAATTTATACATCAATAAAATTACCTGATGATTCAGAAATGTACGTAGGTTTAGAGAACAGTAAATACAGAAAGGAAGAACAGTTACTGTAATATTTAGTTCAACACATCTGGCCTGACCTTACATACACTCACATATCCAATAGTTCAAGAACAGAAGTTAGTGAACATGTAATAACAGCTCCGACGACATGATGGATAGCAATATGTAAACACCAACTATTTAAATCATGAGCTCAAGAGGAAGTAAACATTGCACGACATACAGAGCTGTTGGTAGTGTTTCAGCTGTTTCTTATACAACTGATCATGGAGTAAAGAAGATTGCAAGGTTGTTACGAAGCTTATAAAAAAGGTTATATTTTCATGATTTGTTATTACTGAACAATGGAAATACTGCGAAAGTGAAGTTAAACTAGACCATGAAGTGCAGTAAATTTTTGATTGTGATAATACTAGCAGTTTCACAGTAAAAAGCTTCAGTAGGACAAATTGGAGTTTCAGATGTCTTTACGGTATAGGAAGGAATTCAATACTTTCTTGAAAAAAGGTGATGGCCAGGTGGTTAAGGCACCAGACACGTAATCCGAGGGCCGCAGGTTCGAATCTTCGTCACACCAAACATGCTCGCTTTTTTAGCCATGGAGACGTTAATATGTGACGGTCAATCCCACTATTCGTTATTAAAAGATTAGCTCAAGAGTTGGCGGTGGGTGGTGATGACTAGCTGCCTTCCCTCTAGTCTTACACTACTAAATTAGGGACGGCTACCACAGATAGCCCTCGAGTAGCTTTGTGCGAAATTCAAAAACAAACAATAACAAGAAGCGGAGAGAACAGTTGAAATTGATATAATTAAGATTGTTTGTTTCATCTTTGTTCCCTACACAATCTTCTGATAGATCAACATCTTTAAAGTAAAAAAAATAAACTAAAACTATTGAGGTTGATAATTAGAATTTTGAATAAAAGAAAAGTTCGTTAAAAATTGTTCATATATTTATATTTCATCAAAATGTGAAATTATTGGTAGTGTTGAGTTATTTTGCAAGACAACTTATTTAGTTGTCTTTTTTATATTCAAAATCCACATATAGTTTCATATTTTTTGGTATAAAAGGCCTCGCTTGGCCTAGTAGTCAGTTTTCCTTGCAGCAGATTCTATGTTGCAAAGCTTGAACCATGAGATAGATGCTGGTGAACAAACTAATTTGCAGATGTAGAGATGTTATAAACAGGTATGCGGTAGCACTTCCTATATAGGGGAAGATTGGACTGTTGATGAATATGGTATTATAAATACATCTTCAATAGGTCATCACAACTTACAACATTATACAGAGTTTTCTTTATTGACAATATCTATATAAGTTCTTGGAATATCTGTAAATATCATAGTAAAAACTTTGAATTTATTTTATAATTGTTACTGGTAGTCTCACTTTTCGATAAAGAGCATCCCAGTTGAAAAGGGTGCTGTTGATTGGTCTATATTCCTCGGTCTGTGATGTAACTGTTTAGCCGCTGTCTTGTTTTTGTGGGCACTAAACATTTACATCATAACTTCGTGAAAAGCTTACAGAAACTATTCAAGAACGGATTTTATACTTAAACTGTAACGCACGAATGTTTACGTTATGTATAGAAATTTGCTGAACTGAATAGAAGTCAAAGAACATCTATTTCCTATCTCGACAAGGCTGTTCTAGAGCGATCTTCCGTAAATATGCAAGTAGGGAAGATAAGAGAAACATGGAACGTTTAGAGACTTTTCTCTGACATAGAAACACGTTTAAAAATCAAACACTTTGTGAGATCCAGAGGGGAACCCCATTTAAACATTTAAGAACTTGGTTGAAGTAGTTATTTTTACATAGGAGTGTAGTAAGAACTTCGTAGCTTTTGTTGCTCTTAGTGAAATCATTTAGATTTTTTTTACATTCTTAGCATTTCGGGTCTTAATGTAATGTACATCCCGTAGGAAGTGTTTCCAAAACGCATCACTTAATGTAATGTACATCTCGTAGGAAGTGTTTCCAAAACGCATCACTTAATGTAATGTACATCACGTAGGAAGTGTTTCCAAAACCCATCACTTAATGTAATGTACATCTCGTAGGAAGTGTTTCCAAAACGCATCACTTAATGTAATTTATATTTCGTAGGAAGTGTTCCCAAAACGCTTCACTTAATGTAATGTACATCCCATAGGAAGTGTTTCCAAAACGCTTCACTTCACTATTTACTTTTAAAGTTTACTAGTGCTCCCCAGCAGTACGCCATTTTGTATGCGGACTTACAACACTAGAATCTTGGTTTCAATACACGTGATTGGCAGAGCACAGGTGGCCCATTGTATAGAATTACAAACAAACACGATTTTAATGCGTCTCGGTTCTTAACACTTGTTACACTCACTTTAAAAGACACAACATACGACTAATAGTCTTAAGAGGATGTTTTACATCTTATCTTTTAGGCTGCATTTTTTCACTTCTCCTTATTCTTTTTGAAAGATAGTTTAGAGAACAAAACTTATTACACTCACAAATAGATTGAGTAAACACTTATTATCGTCCATACAATCCCTGTAGTCTATATCCTATGGGAGGCTTGGCATGGCCAAGCGCGTTAAGGCGTGCGACTCGTAATCTGAGAGTTGCGGGTTCGCATCCCCTTCGCTCCAAACATGCTCGCCCTTTCAGCCGTGGGGGCGTTATAATGTGACGGTCAATCCCACTATTCGTTGTTAAAAGTGTAGCCCAAGAGTTGGCGGTGGGTGGTGATGACTAGTCTAGTCTTACACTGCTGAATTAGGGACGGCTAGCACAGATAGCCTCGGGTAGCTTTGCGCGAAATTAAAAAACAAACAAACAAACTGTATCCTATGGGAGAAAAAGAATTCGGGTTCATTAGTACACAACATTAGAAGACCTTTCACTTACACCTGTAGACTGGTTCCTCACAACCCTTCTCTTGATATACAGTTTAGCTTTCATGAACATGTAAATAGGAGACACGCTGATGTTAAAACTTGAGGCCATTTCCCATGACATGAAGTTGCAGACGCTCTCGGGTACCATTTTTGAGGAAATTCTTTTTTGATGAGTGTAAAATGATCCGTTCTTAGACACAAGCGAACATTAGTTCTTTTCTTGGATGGGAATAACCGTAACAATGTGAAAAATTGTTTGTTGGTTGGATTTTGGGCAAATGTCTATGTGCACTGGCCACTCCTAATTTAGCAATGTAACACCACAGGGAAGACAACTACTCATCACCACCCACCACCAACTCATGAGCTACTTCTTTACCAACGAATAATGGAAGTGGTCATCACATTATAATGCCACAGTGACTGAAAAAGCGAACATGTTTGGTGTAATGGGGATTCGAACTCGCGATCCTTGGATGGCGAGTCGACCTGGGTATGCTGAGCAACAATGCCATAAAGAAAGGGATCTTGATGTAATAACTGACCAGTGAACTTACTTCTGCCAGTGGCAGGCAAATAGGTTTCCAGGTTGTGTACACATAAATACTGAACACAAGTGTAAATAATTTTATTGTATAGGTTACTTGTCAGGCCATATTTGTAATATTGCGTTCAGTCCTGTGCTTCTGCCTGAGGAAACAGATGGAATTATTGGAAAAGGTTCAGAGAAGGGTTACTAGGACGGAAGGATTGTCATATGAGGACATATCAAGATCCTTAAAATTGTTTTCTGTTAAGAAACGAAGAGTTAGAGAGGATTTGATTGAAGTGTATAAGATTTTAAAATGAATATTGATACATCAATATTTTTCGTTATTAACAAAGAACTGTAGAACTAGAGAACACAAATATATATATTGACAAGGTAGAAGCTGACTTCACCTGAGACAATTTTATATTTTAATATAATTTTATTTTTATATTTTAACTATGGTGTTTGGCCTGTGGAATAGGTTACTTTCGGATGTTGTGGAAACTGTAAGTGTGAGTCAGTTTTAAACAAAGTTAGATAAATAAATGAATGATGAAGACTGGCGTTAATTTTGTTTTAAATTTGCTCATTTAATAGTTTTAGTTTGGCTTGGAGGATTGGCCAACCCAGATGGACCAACAACTCCCTTGTCTCTAAACGTTACGTTATTATTCGTGATGACGAGAAAAGTCACTTGTAGAGAAATATATATTTGTAAAAACGGCTGATATGGATAGAGAAAGCTCTATGTAGAGGAGCGAACAACGTTTCGACCTGACGATGAAAAAGGTGTGACAGAAAAGCATCACGATAAGCATGATATACTTTGTGTCACAAAAGAAAGCAAACTTCCTCATGGGTCGCAGATGTAGCACAATAGTACATGATGTGACACATGATTTACAATTTCATGGGTTATTTTGCATGCTAGGTGCTTCTTGAATTGATCATATCACATACTTTATTCAAGTCTAAAGCGGGCTAATTTATTTGTATTTTTAGGTTGCTTTATTTTTGTATTAGGTTATATATTTTTTTTGTTTCCATATCATTTAAGTTCTTATTATTTATTAGTATTGGTAATAGGTTTTTAAGCGGAATTTTATCTACCTGAGTGTTATTATGTTAGTCAGCCTTACTCTATCGTTGAATAAACTGTTGTGCACTCCTTTTTATTAAACAGAATTTTCTTGAGTGTTCTGATTCCAAAGCTGAAAGTTCCTTATGTAATTCAGTCGTGCCTGGCATTCATTTTTCTGGGGGTAGGTTTGCTACTTCTCTCGTCATTAGTACTGGTTTGTTTGCCTATATATGTCTATAGTTTTGCGTTTATTTTCTTGAGCTTAACTGGTGTGTTTGACCAACATTTGTTAATTCAGCAAGAACTCTGTCTTTAATTACTCGGATTTTTGCTAAAACAGAGACATTTCTTGTCACTCTTCTATCGTTTCATTAGCTTTTTAAATTAAAATTCTCCAATTATATTCTGCTGTGTGTTTATTGCTATGGTAAATTCATATTCTTTGCACTGGTTCTTGTGTCCAGTTGTGAACAAGCAAGTTGTCTAGTGTCATACTGTTGCTTAGAAGACGTATGACTTGTTCCAGTTAACTTTGACGCCTGTGTGTGTCCAGTTGTCTAGTGTCATACTGTTGTTTAAAAGACTTGTTCCAGTTAACTTTGACGTCTGTGGTGTTGCTGTATTTCCTTATTATTCCTAGGCTGTTTGGTTGTTTAGGGTTAAAATTACGTCATTTGAGTCTGCGTGGTAAAAGTAGGGTTATTTGACTTTAACCTATACTATGTTAGATGATAGGAAGGTCAGAAGACTTTAGCCTTTACTGTGATAGATAACAGGAAGGTCAGAAGACTTTAGCCTTTACTATGATAGATGATAGGAAGGTCAGAAGACTTTAGCTTTTACTGTGATAGATAATAGGAAGGTCAGAAGACTTTAGCCTTTACTATGATAGATGATAGGATTGTTTGTTTGTTTGTTTTGAATTAAGCACAAAGCTACACAATGGGCTATCTGTGCTCTGCCCACCACGGGTATCGAAACCCGGATTTTAGCGTGTAAGTCCTCAGACATACCGCTGAGCCACTGAGGGGCGGATGATACGAAGGTCAGAAGACTTTAACCTATATTATGTAGATGATAAGAAGGTCAGAAGACTTTAACCTATACTATGTTGGAAAAACCGAATGTCGTAAGACTTTAGCCTATAGTATGTTAGACAAACAGAAGGTCGGATGACTTTAGCGTATACTATGTCAGATGATAAGAAGGTCAGAAGACTTTAGCCTATACTGTGTTATATAAAAGGAAGTTCAGAAGACTTTAGCCTATATTATGCTAGACAAACACAAGGTCAGAAGACTTTAGCCTATATTATGTTGGACAAACAGAATATCGGAAGACTTTAGCCTATACTGTGTTATATAAAAGGAAGCTCAGAAGACTTTAGCCAATATTATATTAGACAAACAGAAGGTCGGAGGACTTTAACGTATACTGTGTTAGGTAATAGGAAGGTCAGAAGATTTTAGCTTATACTATGTTAGACAAATAGAGCGTTGGCAGACTTAAACGTATACTATGTTAGATGATAGGAAGGTTAGAAAACTTTAACCTATACTATGTTAGAGAAACAAAAGGTTAGAAGACTTTAGCCGAAATTATGTTAGACAAACAGAAGGTCGGAAGACTAGCCTATATTATGTCAAATAATAAGAAGGCCATAAAACTTTAGCCTAAACTATGTTAGATGATAGGAAGGTGAGAAGGCTTCAGTCTATACTATGTTAGATGATAGGAAGGTGAGAAGACTTCAGTCTATACTATGTTAGATGATAGGAAGGTGAGAAGACTTCAGTCTATACTATGTTAGATGATAGGAAGGTGAGAAGACTTCAGTCTATACTATGTTAGATGATAGGAAGGTGAGAAGACTTCAGTTTATACTATGTTAGATGATAGGAAGGTGAGAAGACTTCAGTCTATACTATGTTAGATGATAGGAAGGTGAGAAGGCTTCAGTCTATACTATGTTAGATGATAGTAAGGTGAGAAGACTTCAGTCTATACTATGTTAGATGATAGTAAGGTGAGAAGACTTCAGTCTATACTGTGTTAGATGATAGGAAGGTGAGAAGGCTTCAGTCTGTACTATGTTAGATGATAGTAAGGTGAGAAGACTTCAGTCTATACTATGTTAGATGATAGGAAGGTGAGAAGGCTTCAGTCTATACTATGTTAGATGATAGCAAGGTGAGAAGGCTTCAGTCTATACCATGTTAGATGATAGGAAGGTGAGAAGGCTTCAGTCTATACTATGTTAGATGATAGGAAGGTGAGAAGACTTCAGTCTATACTATGTAAGATGATAGGAAGGTCAGAAGACTTCAGGGAAGGTAGCTAAATAGCACCACCTATCACCAACTCTTGGGTTACTCTTTTACCAACAAATAGAGGGATTGACTATAGATTATAACATCCCCGTTATTGAAAGAGCGATTATGTTTGTAAGGATGGGGATTTGTGCTCGTGACCCTTATATTGCTAGTCGAGCGCAATATCCATCTGGCCATGAAGGGATTATAACATTAAATTGGAATTTTATAATCATTGTGGATATAGCACAGATAGCTCATGGTATAACTTTTTTCTTAAGAATAAAACGCAATTAAAATAATAAATTATATATATATATATATATATGTATACTTTGATTCGAACTTCAATAGATTGAAATATATATTTTAATAAAAATGTTAATTGTAAATACAGTGTTAATTTTCAGTGAGATCTGTCCGAATCTGAATATATTTGAGATTTATTTATGTTTTATCTAAAGACCGAGCATAGGGCCGTAATCTTTTGCGGATTTTTCAGTAGGTATTTAAGTGAGTAGGTTGTTGGCCCACTGCACACCCAGCCGTCCCTAATTTAGTAGTGTAAGACTAGAGGGAAGGCAGCTAGTCATCTTTACTCACTCACCGACAACTCTTGGGCTACTCTTTTTATCAACGAATAATGGGATTGATCGTACATTATAACGCCCCCACGGCTGAGAAGGTGAGCATGTTTAGCGTGACGCGGGTGCGAACCCGCGACCCTCGGATCACGAGTCGCACGTTTAACGCGCTTGGCCATGCTGGGCCCAAGAGCGAAATACTGTGACTAATTTAAAGACTTTGTCGGTCACATTATTTAGTTAATATCTAAAGACTAGATTATTTTGCTTCTGAAACTTCATAACATTTAAATTACCTGTGAAAACTTCAAATACCTAATCTTAGGAAGTTGGACCACGTAGAAATTTTGCGAAATATTAACATTTATTTTTCTTTTACTTTTCTCATACGAGTTTCTTGGTG
Organism: Carcinoscorpius rotundicauda; assembly: GCA_011833715.1. Taxonomy (NCBI): domain Eukaryota; kingdom Metazoa; phylum Arthropoda; class Merostomata; order Xiphosura; family Limulidae; genus Carcinoscorpius; species Carcinoscorpius rotundicauda. The sequence continues at coordinate 7,103,648 of CM022399.1, read as the reverse complement.
TGAAAGTCGTACATTTACAGACTTCAATGCTAAAATTCAGGATTCGACTCCTTGTGGTTAACAGAGCATAAATTAAACATTGTGTAGCTTTTCTCTAATAAACCAACAACTACTCAAAAAATAAAAATAAACTGAAAAGCATAGAATTTTTATATCGTTATTATTACGGATTTTCTATTATACATCTATTTTAATTGTTTGTTTGTTTTGGAATTTCGCACAAAGCTACTCGAGGGCTATCTGTGCTAGCCGTCCCTAATTTAGCAGTGTAAGACTAGAGGGAAGGCAGCTAGTCATCACCACCCACCGCCAACTATTGGGCTACTCTTTTATCAACGAATAGTGGGATTGACCGTCACATTATACGCCCCCACGGCTGGGAGGGCGAGCATGTTTAGCGCGACTCGGGCGCGAACCCGCGACCCTCGGATTACGAGCGCACGCCTTAACGCGCTCGGCCATGCCAGGCCCCATCTATTTTAATATCGATGGTTGTTTAAATTAAAACTATCTTTAGAAATATACGTAATTTATACTATAAAATATGTATTGCGAAATTCCCGCTTATTCACTAAAGTTGTAAAAGATTCTCGAGCGTAAGAATGAACAATATGCACATGAACAACGATATATAATTTATATTGTTGCGCAGACTGAAATTTCTGGAATTTCTCCTCACTCCAATAAATGTAACCAACACGACACGTTGGTTTGCTATAGTTGTATACAATACACATTGAAGGTATAACTATGATCATTGTAACCAACACGACGCGTTGATTTGCTATAGCTATATACAATACACCTTGGAAGCTAGAACTTATTAATTGGTAAGTTTGGATATTTTGAACGTTTGTGAATTCCGAACATTAAAACCGTTTAACTTCAGTGAATCCACATTGGACATCAGAGTCTTTATAAAGAATGTTACAACTTCAGAAGTTAAAAACTTGGGTTGGATCATCGAAAAATACAAAGCTAGTTAGCTTCCTGTTAAAGTTAACTCAGAATTAATTCGCTCATAGTGAACCATCGAGTAGATACCAAGGAAGTCCTAGACCAAAAAAAGTATGTATGTGTGTTTTCTTGTAGCAAAGCCGCATCTGTCCATCTGTTGTGTCCACCAAGGGGAATCAAATCCCTGATTTTAGCGTTGTTAATTCGTAGACTTACCGTTGTCCCAACGGGGGATCGAGAAAGAAGGCCTCAATATTGTAAATTTTGTTTTGGGTTGTTTTCTGAATTTCGCGTAAAGCTAGCCGTCCCTAATTTAGCAGTGTAAAACTAGAGAGAGGCAGCTAGTTATCACCACCCACCGCCAACTCTTAGGCTAGTCTTTTACCAACGAATAGTTAGATTGATCGTCACATTATAACACTCTCTGCGGCTGAAAGGGCGAACATTTTAGTGTGACGAGTATTCGAACTCGGGACCCTCAGATTAGGAGTCGAGTGCCTTAACCATCTGGTCATGCCGGGTCGGTATAAATTATGTACATAGATCATTATTTGCAATAATTGTAATCGTAAACTGTTATTATTCTTTGTATATTAAAATAAATTTATATTAGTAAAGAAATTGCGTGTTCCAGTCTTGTTCACATATATCATAACTTGGATACATATCGGAATTATTTAACTTCTAAATATAAGTTTTCATTTAACTCATTTTAGGTTATTTGAAATTTTAATACGCAACATAATAAATTAGGAGCTTGTCCGAGCTCTAAATCAGAGAGAAAAATGATCTAAATCCAAATTAAAATCATAATTAAATTTACATTTATCAGTGTTAAAAAGATTTGATTATGTTTGATTTTCTTGATTTTTTTTAAATCACCTTCCTTCGAAGAACAAGAGAGATATAATAAAAGTAAATTGCTCGAAACTGCCAAAGTTTTGGAACTAGAAGTTACGAAATCAATGAGAAAAATGAAATAAAATAGCATATTATTGAAATAGCATTCAATGATAATCTGTTTTCTGAGAAAGTATTAGGGGGAATATTTCAATGTCCGTACTGGCCAGTCGGGAGATAAAGTGATAAAGATAAGTTGGAGATCCAGCTAAAACTTGCACAAATCGAGGCCTGAACAAGATCGTATCAAAGTTAAGAAAGAAATTAAACTGAAATAAATGGAAATTAGACTGAATTCCAATTGGCCATGGCAAGAGTGACAACTTTGAAACTAAACGACATGTTAAAGAACCACCGTTTAATGAAGTTGATAAATATTTCCATTATTTTGTAAAGGTATTTTAACTGGTAAAGCATAAGAAGCTTATATTGCGCTCACTCTTGGAAGGTTCTACAAACCACATAACATAACATAATGTTCAGGTATCCGTTGTTCCTTCTCAGCTATCCGATCCTCTATGCCAAACTAAAACTATTAAATAAGTAAATAAATTTAAATTATTTTGAAACCAGCTCTTATCATTCATTTATCTATCAAGCTTTCTTTTAAACTCACTCAGAGTTGCTGCCTCCACAACGTCCGAAGCCAATCCATTTCATAGACAAAACATCCGATTTGAAAAATAAAATTGTCTTTGCTAAAGATAACTTAAATCTTGTCTAAATGTATATTTTTGTTCTCTAGTTCTAGTATATAGAATTCTCAAGCTAAAGTACGACAAATGTTGATGCATAAACACTACCAATTTACTTTACAATTTTAAACACTTCAAGAAGATTTACTCTAACTCTTCCTTTGTGAAGAAATAAACAATTTTAAGGATCTTTATCACTCCTCATATGACAACCCTCACTCCTCATATGACAACCCTTTTATCCCAGGTGCCATTCCAATAACTATTTAAAACACTGCAATGTCTTTCTTAACGTAAGGAGTTCAAGACTGAACACAATATTCCACATGTGGCTTAACCAGTGACCTACAGAATTAAAGTATAATCTCTTTAGACTTGTATTCAATATTTTTGTAGATGCTTTCTAAAAAATCCTATTTTCCCTTCAAGTAGAAACGCCCCCCAGTGGCTCAGCGGTATGTCTGCGGACTTACACGCTAAAATTCGGGTTTCGCTACCCGTGGTGGGCAGAGCACAGATAGCCCATTGTGTAGCTTCGTGCTTAATTCCAAACAACACACTCCTTGGATGTGTATTATTTTCTCAAGCATTAGCATCTTTTTTACAGCAAGATCACAAAGATCTTGATAAGATAATCAAATTAAAAAATATATTGACTATTCCTTCATCTTTATCATTATTTTAAGCAATGGTCCTGAGACTGAACCTTAAGGTACCCCACTTATAACACTAATCCAGTTTAATTGAACTCAATTTGTAACAAACCCTTTGCTTTCTTCTATCAAGCCACTCTTTTATCCGAACAATTATCTTATCCCCCACACCTAGAGAAAAGTTTGTTTACAAGCCTTTAATGCGGAGCTTTGTCAAATGCTTTCTGAAAATCCAGATATACCAAATCTACACCCTTACCCTCATTCATATTTTCAAAGAATAAAATTGTAGGGCAAGATTTTTCTTTAGTTAAAGTATTGTTGACTATCTAACAATAAAATTCTAAACTTTATTAAACGACTTTGAAAAGGCATCATTTTGTAACCCTCTTCTAAACCCTTTCTAACAATTCAGTGTCTTTCCTAAGGCAAGAATCCCAAGACAGAACGCAATACTGCAAACATAGCCTAACCAGTAAACCTATACAATGAAGTTATAACCTCTTTAGCCTTTTATTAAATATTTCAATAGCTACAATCTAAAATCGTATTTACCATATCGCTAACAACAGCACACTATTTGGATTGCTTTGGAGACTGATTAACCTAACCATCTCACTAAGATATCTTTTCTTCATAACTTAAAATTCAAATTATGATAACCTTGGAGTATCTTGCATGTATTATAATGAACATTCTCTGCCATTTATTTTCAAAACTCAATAACGTATCTAAATCCTTTGGGGAATCAGCAGCATCCTCTTCACAGGTAGCAACACCCAATACCTTTGTCACCGGTAAATCAAAAATTTATTGACCATTCTTTCTGAAGACTGAACCCTGAGATACCCCACTTGAGACATTAATCGAGTTTGACTGAACTCCATTTATAACAACCCTTTGGTTTCTTCCATCCAGTTACTCTTCTATCTAATTATTTAACTAAGTCAAATCCCCACACCTACTAGGATAAGTTTCTTTAAAAATATTTCATGTGGAAGTAACATTTTCAAATTATATCATGAGATTTTTAAGGCAAATTTATGACAAGATTAAGGCATACAAGTTAGTACTGGAGCCCTATTATTGAATATTTTACAAGCAAAATAATTTAATTTATACAGAATTTTAACACGAAGAAAGAGATTTATTTTGATCAATGGTGCAGTTTTGTGCATAATAGCAACAGTTTCACAAAACTAAAACTATTATATAGAATTAAAGAATTTTAACTTAATTAGATGAAAAAAAAAGCTTAAATACTACAAGAAGCAACTGCCCTTCCAATGATTGTACTTTATCAGATGAAACAATTTTATTCCTATCATTCTACTGTAAAATGAAAATTTTCTTGTAACTGCGAAGTTGAAAAGAGTAAGTTCTATCCTGGTGACATGGTCTTTGTATTATTATTTGGTTTGTTTTGGATTTCGTGCAAAGCTACACGAGGGCTATCTGTGCTAGCCGTCCCTAATTTTGCAATGAAAGACTAGAGAGAAGGCAGTTTGTCATCACCACCTACCACCGACTCTTGGGCTACTCTTTTACTAACGAATAGTGGGATTTACCGTAACATTATAACGCCCTCACGGCTGAAAGGGCGAGCATATTTGGTGCGACGGGGATTCGAGCCCGCGACCCTCGGATAACGAGACGAGTGTCTTATCCATCTGGCCATGCCGGGCCCATTATTATTATTACCCATTATGGGACATCCACTCAAAGCTAAGTATCATGTTCCTTGCGAAACTGTTCAGATAGTTAATGATGCGGACTATAGAGTATAAAGACATAATCGTCTAATTTTATTTTTATATAGTTTACTAGCTATATTACCAAACTGTCTAAATCCCTCAAGTATGCGCTACAAGTTCAGAAGCATATCAAGATGTTTTCAAAATTATTATTGTCATACTTATTTCTATCTTTTAAACTTCTTGAAATGGGTGGTTTTGTTTCTTCCTTGAGGCACAGCAATATGCCCATGGACTTACAACATAAGAAAAAAGGTCCACCATTCGAAAGTGCTCAGGTTACAGGGTTTTTATTCATTTCTATCAAGACTGCTTGAACCTACGTGTTTTTCTGACACCATGAAATTACAATGGGTTTCGATAGCCGTGGTACGCAGAGCACTGATAACTCATTGTGTAACTTTGTGTTCACTTTCAATCAAACAAAGTTCTTTATTGTCATGTTTTTTCTGTTACATTTAAACTGTTTTGCATAAATACATTATCTGCTGCCAGTTAGTGTTGTCACTTTGTTACCACAAACTAATTTAAAAATATTAAAGGTTTCAAACGAATTTAACCTCTACCAATAATGTCACATTTTAATGAACTAGGTTTTATTCAAAATTATTATAAAACTTAAGAGTTTTATGTGTGAAAAAGATTGAAAGTCAGCAAAATCTGCAAAAAATAAATAAATGAATTAAAATGGTGTGATTTTTAGTCAATCTTCAGGACAAAATTGCTCCAATTCTAAAATTTGAAGATTGCAGCCAATCAACAATCTCCAACGAACCTAATTTTGCTCTAAATATAATATTGGATTCAAGTCAAAACTTTGACTAGGCCACTCCAGGACATTCACTTTCTTCTTTTGAAACCACTCCAATGTGCATTTGGCCTTGCTCTTCAGGTCTTTGTCCTGCTGAAATGTCATTTGATCTAGTTTCAGATGTTTGGCAGACTCAAGCAGGTTTTCCTTTGGTATTCGCCTATACTTTACATCACCCATCTTCTCAATCCTGAAAAGTTTCCCTGTCCATGCCCTGTCCATAAGCATCCTTTTAACATGATGATGCCGGTACTATACTTTACAGTTGGGATGATGTGGGCTTGCGTGAAAAGCAATACTCTAAATTTAGACAAAATGCCTAATCTTTGTCTCGTCTAGTCACTAAACTTTCTGTCACACATCTGCAGTATCATTTACATGGTTTGTTGCAAACTTCATACGACATTCAAAATTATTCTTTTTTGCTACTCGCCCATACCAAACCTAATTTGTATAGTGGCCTGAATATAGTCGATGTATAAACACTTCCATCCGTTTAAGACATGGAACTTTACAAATATTTCACATAGCTGTTGGCTTGCAAGTGGCAACCCTAACCAGACCATGCTTGACCGGCTGCTTAGTTTGAAAGGGTGGCCTAATGTGGGTAGTATAAGTACGCCCCGCCTTTTAATGATTTACTTCACTGTATTCAAAGGGATTTGAAATTTTCTTTTAACTTTCTTCAGTTCTGTTCTTCCTTACCTTTGTAGCTCTGGCTTCAGCCTCCGTTAGTACAGCTTTATGTCTTCGGATTTACAACGCTAAAATCAGGGGTTCAATTCCCCTCGGTGGGCTCAGCAGATAGCCCGATGTGGCTTTGCTGTAAGAAAATATAAACCTAACACAATCTCTGACTTATTCAGAAAGCTTCGAGCTCCTCATGGTTGGTTTATTGTAGCACCAATTGAGTTATGGCTGAAACAGATACATTCTATCTGAATTCGAGCTTGATTACACTTGATTATACACAGAAAAAACCGTTACACTAATTTCTAATGTACTAAGATAATTTATTTTGTAGCTGAATTGGTTTAGGGTTATCGTAGCAAAAATGCTGAATACGTATACAATAGAGAATACTTCAATTTTCTATGAAAATATAAATTACTTCCATACTATCAGCGATTTCTTAGTTTTCTCAGTTGGAGCAGATTTTATAGATTATAAAGTCCCATTTGAATGTGTATGTTTTCTTATATCTGCTGAGTCTACAGAAGGGAATAGAACTCCTGATTTAAGCGGTATAAATTCTTAGACTTACCGCTGTACCAGCGGGTCCCATTTGAAAGTGTTGTGTTTGCAAGCTCAGACGGCAACAAAATATGGAAATTTACCAGGGGATGAATATTTTTGCAAGGCATTGGTATATAGGAGTTTTATTGGTTACAAACTATTGTACCTGTAGGTTTGTATCAACAGATCTTAATGACTGCTATGGAACTGTTTTAAATGTGTTTAATCCATTTATTTCTAGTATGAAAGAAAAATTATAAATACCTGCCAGTACATTATTGACTGATAATCTTAAATATTACAGTCATTAATATACAAGTAATTGTGAAACACGAAAGATGTCGCTAAAGATGATTAAAGTCACGTGATACTATACAACAATCTACGCAAAAAGCACAACAGCATATACGTAATATTTATTTTCTTACGTTTGTAAGTTATGACAAGTATTTGATACAATTGCGATTGAGGCTGGACTGTAAGTGGCGGATACTTAATAGAGTTTAAAAATTGACAAAGGGGATTATATATTGCTCAGACTTGAAAATCTATAAAGTTGGAAGTTTTACTGATATTTTGTCAATCTGAAAGAAAGAAACAGAAGGTGTTTTAGAGGAGGAGTGACTACTAGTGAGAAAAATGTAGTTGAAGACGAAAGGCTGGGTAAGTTGTCTTTAGCAATTTGGGCTTGGCAGCAACGAAACTTGAGTCAGGTCAGGAAGTTGTCTGTAATTTAATATAAATTAATAGCGAATTTGTTATAATTTCAGGGGTTTCATAACATGTTAATATAAATAGTATGTTCTTTGGTAGGTTATACCTTTTTTTTGTAATTTTCGTGCAGTTAATTAACTGCATACGATTTGTCTACCTGTCACATTTATAATAAATTAATGTGCTGTTTTTTCTTGACAAAATTACTGTTATTGTTAACAGTAACGTATTATGTATAGTACTTCTACTATTATTATTATAATATAATACACATAACATTAATGTCGCTAATCTTGCAGTTAGTTGTAATTCTTAAGCCTAAGTAAATTGGTGCAATGTTATTGTTAGTACATTGTAGTCTGAAGTTAGTACTCTTAAGAGTTATAGTCTGTGTCTGACCTAAGGTAGAATAAAGTCATGTATTAGTGGTGTAGATAAAAGTAAATATGAATATTAAGTTTTTAAATTTATTTTAAACTTTTAAATGTTTACTACTAATATTATAATTAAATATTAAAAATCTCTTGTCTTTTATTTTCATAAGTTTGTCATTATCAAAGTTCATATGACCCATGGAGTTAATTTAAATGAATGTAACATTTTAATGGTACAATGGCAATTTACATTGCTTGCATTAAAAAATAAGCTTGTAGTATAGAGCACAAAATAATCCAACCTTTTTAATAGTTTTTGTACATATAATATGATAAATTATTTGATTGTTTTGAATTCCTAACCTATACAATGGGCCTTCTGTGCTATGTCTACCATAGGTATCAAAACCTAATTTTTAGTGTTATAAACCTCGAGACCATTGTACCAGTGGAAGGTCACAGTAAATTATGAATTAGCTTGCAAATTTTTATTCTAAGTGGAAGCTCTTTTATTAGATACATTTGAGTTTTCAATAAGGAGGTAGAAGTTTTTGTAAATATTATTACAGTATATAATGTGAGTCGTACTTCCTCCCAGAAGTTTTAATTCATTGAGCATGTGTATCTCTAAGTGGTGCTATTTAGAAATAGGAATAGCATTTCTGATAAACTGGTGGGCCACTTTTGTCAAGACTTGTTTCATGGTATTACTGAAAATTGTTGAATCATTAAGCCAAGTAATATATTAAGTATGTACCAATAGATGGTGTTTTCATCATAGTTGTTGTCACTGGCATTTGATGGATAAAATGAGCTGATCGATGTTTACTAAACCATCAGTAAAAGTAATTGTTTGCATTATAAGATTTGAACTTGATTGCTGTTGATCAGTTGACTTTAATGTTAAGGTACAATTCTAGGCTGAAGTATCTATTATAAAGGTAACTGTATTAAGATAAAAATTTGTGAACAGATTTTATCACAGTCATCTCTCTTAACAGCCTCAAACACTTCAGTCATACCCTCACGCTTGTCTTGTGTAAAGAAAAAGATCAGACAAATTTAGATCTACACCTGTTATTGTACAACAACTTTCCATAAGAAGCATCACCCTGTTTCTGTTTTTACAACTATTTCTATACAAAAAGTTAATAAATGTGAAATAGCATTGTTTTTCATAGATTCTTTCTTCAGTTGGTGAAGAAAAACACCTAGAATGGCATGTGAAACCTCTGGCTAGATTAACATTTTCCTCTCTGCATGAAATTAAGATCCTATATAATTATAGTTTTATAGGTGAAATGTTTATCTCAGTTTTCTTCAGTGGTCTGTAACAATAAATTATAACTAGAAATATTCTTTCCTTTTATTCACTAACAGAAACCTCGAAAGATAAATTATACTCAAGTTTAGTGAACTAAAGTTAATGAAACTCATAGTTTACATATATTTCTTCTTATCTAGACGTTAAATAACTTTTAACCTTGTATTTCAGAAAAATATCTGTCACGCATTGTCCACATTTAACCAAAGTATATTATTCCTATTACATTTAGATCTTTTCTGTCAAGTACTTTAATTCTTCTGTGCCATTTTTATAATTTTACAGTTCTAGTGACAGTTAAGCCTATCCCTAGTGGTTAATTATTATATTCTACCATTATGGTAAAAATTTGAGAGGGAGTATAACATACAGAAGTTCATCTACACATTTGCACATGTTAAGTATTTGCACTTTTGATACAGCATGTTTATCTTCACAAAAGTTGGTAGACTTTTAGTAAATATTATGGGTATTTTGTATATAAAAATCAGTTTTTGTAATCAAATATATTTAGTAAAGATTTGTTTGTGAAAATTTGAAAATTGTTTGTTTCATTACTAGTCTGAGAGAGAGCTATTTCATTTTATGAATAAAAAAACTGTTATTCACTCCCAAAACCTCGAATATTATTTGTGTAAACTCTTAAAACTTCATAAGTACATTCCAAACATTTGCTTTCAACAAAATTTTATATTTGATTATATTCTATCCTCTAACTATGTGGGGTCTGTTACTTAACCAACCTCATAATCATAATAAAAAAAATAGGAAATAAATATAAGTTGTTTTATTCATGCTATAATGAATACATATAATAACACAAAAATACAAATGTTTAGTCTAAGTTGCTTAAGTCTCATAATGCTATAAACACGCACACTTTTTTATTATATTGACCTTTCACTCATGTTTATCTGACATTACATAACTTGAATTGATATGGTATATATGCATGTTAAGTATCCAGTAATAACGTAAAACTGACCTTTAGTCTTCCCTATCTTGGCTGTGTTTCAGTGGACTAGTATATTGTAATATATAGTTACATTTCAATTATTATACATTATATATGTGTATGTAGATTATTAATGTTTAGAAATAAATTGTTAATTTTTTTTTTTAAATACAGAACAATAAATCATGAAGTAAAGCAAAGAATTATTTTTTTTTTTAGCTACAACCTTTCAACTCAGTTGCTGCTGAACGTAGGTTGCTAAGTCTTCTAAAATTTCACATGCAGAAAATTACAATTTTTTGTAGGTTTTGTATAGACATTTCAATAACCAAACAGTCATAAAGAACTACATTGATACTTTAGAATTTTGTTATAATTTATTAGGCTTAGTAACTAAGATGTATTTAGTTTTAAAAAAACATGAAACATCAAGCAGAATAAAGACATAACCTACCTTCTAGAAATCTTGGTTCAAAAGAATGTGGTTTTCTTTTCATGGATTAAAATGGCTGAGAAAGCCACCAGGGGGACATTCTAGGCTGTTAATTGGTTATTCACATGTCACATATTGAAGTAAGTGTATATAAGGGACAATTTTCAAATATAGAAAGAGATGAACATTTTGTTTGCTTTAGTACATATCTTAGCAAAATAAAAAGATACCAGGTTCTTATCTGGTATTCTATGTTGATGATAGCAGTAATTTGAGTTTTTCATTTGTATGAAACTATAGATGTAGTATTTTTATATCTCAAACATTTAATATTAAACAATGCAATATTCAGTATACTATGTGACTCACTGAAATATATATTTAGATGTGTTCTTTTGATATTTACTATTAAATTAAGAAATTAACTGATATATAAAATTAAAGTTTGAATTATAATCTACAGTTTGATTCCAGATTTATTGATATAAAATAGCAGTTCAATAAAGTTTTGAAAGCAGGTTAACAAACACAATGATGTGGCCGATGATTCTTGACCTTTTGTAAAAGGGCTTCGTATGCTTTTCTGTCCCTTGTGTTTGTGGGTTAGCTCATCTGATATACATCATTAGGCCCTCATAACTTTTCATTGTATCCTTTACTCCTTTCCCTATCTACTAATAACCTTTTTTATAAGGAAGACATGAAGAAACAAAAACCATACAAAAGTCATATCAGTGGTCATAGCTTTTCAATAAAACTAAGTATTGAATTGTTTTACATATGAGTTTAAAAAATGATGTAGGAATGACAATACCATAAAGTGCAGAAACAAGGAAGACATGAAGAAACAAAAACCATACAAAAGTCCTTATATCAGTGGTCATAGCTTTTCAAACTAAGTATGGAATTGTTTTCAGGTTTGAATAATTGTTTAAACTGAACAATGGTGTTAAGTCTACCAATGGCTACTTGATGTTACTTTAAATAGGTAGATAAAAAGAAGGATAAAGTTCCAGCAGAAATAGACCTATTAGGATATAGTACCTAATAATCACTTTAACGATGTTGAGAGCAGTACTGACGATGACCGAAGAAGGTCAAAACGTTGTTTGCTAGCCTCTGCATAAAACATTTTCTCAACCCAAACCAGCCGTTTTTACATATATAATTCCAATAAGCTTGTACCATTGATACACTGACTACTCTTTGTAACAATCAATATTAATGAATAGTAGTTGCTATGAAAGTACCATTTTTACCTAGATGTGACAATTTCAACGTCATGTGTTGAGGACCTGTTACACTACTTCTGCACTTCCCAAGTTATAACGTTTTGATGTTTAATTCATTGGAACTAACTTCAAATATTGGTGAAGTACACCGGAGTCAGAATAATCAATAGAGCATTTGGTTGTAATGCTACTAGTTGGTTCTCTACCAATGATTTTTGGCTAAACTGAAGGTCTTAAGTCTTTGAAAACTTCAAAACTTTAAAATAAACAAAAACTTGGTATTCAAGGTGTTTAGGAAGTACTGATTACTCGTGATTTTTAAGAAGTACACAGTGTTATTTACAGCAGTTTCTAGTTTTCTATCATCACTTTATATTTAATTAATGCAAAAATACACTCTCCACTTGATCGAGTTTGGTAAAAATCTTGACACTGTCTTATGCTCCATTTATTAAAGTAGACATTTTTTAGATTCCTAGGCCTTAAGGGCAAATTTTATTTCTCTTTTCTATTTTACTGACTACTAAATTTAATAAGTTATAGTGCAAAATGTTGCCATATATATTATTCAACATCTTTTAATATGATGACTTGTTTGAATATTAGTATTATTGAAATTCTTGTTTACATTGCTTTTCATTGTTTCCTTATCTCAGGTCCTAAGCCTATTTATAGAAACATCATACAAATGACCCTTTTACTACTGCTGAATTTGAAGTTACTAAGTTTTACAAAAAACAAGAAAAGCTAACGTGTTGAAAAATATCCAAAATATGTCAAATTTAACTGTAAGCAGCAGTTGCCTGAATGAATGTAAAGTAAACTAACTGATTTAATCAAAACTATGATTAAATGATCTTCACAAACATAATCAACAGACTCTGGACAAGTTTAGGTTTATAAGTTTTGTGCTCCGAGTTGGTAACATTTTTTATTTGATCATTAAAAAGGATAATTATATACAATAATTTCCATAACAGTTTATTTAGCATTAAAGATTTTATTTTAGTAATATCTGTATTATATCATTTTATAAAGATAAACTTGACATACTTACAATGTTGTTTGTGAAACAAAAACTACTTTTAACATAATCCTAAATAATTCTGTTGAATAATGATAAACATTTGTTTAATTTCTGTGGTAAAAGTATGACCTTAAAAACATACCAGTTATGTATTTCATGTGCAACTTTAGGATAAGTAGGAAATTAAATGACATTTCTCAATGAATAAAGGAGGGCTGGGTGTAGATCTGTCATTGTTGATAAAAGAGGGCTGGGTGCAGATCTGTCATTGTTGATAAAAGAGGGCTGGGTGCAGATCTGTCATTGTTGATGAATGAGGGCTAGGTGCAGATCTGTCATTGTTGACGAAGGAGGGCTGGGTGTAGATCTGTCATTGTTGATAAAAGAGGGCTGGGTGCAGATCTGTCATTGTTGATAAAAGAGGGCTGGGTGCAGATCTGTCATTGTTGATGAAGGAGGGCTGGGTGTAGATAATGTAATACCTAATTTATGAAAGCATTGCTAGATCTGGTGTCTGTTACTACATAACGTGATACCTAATTTATGAAAGCACTGCTAGATCTGGTGTCTGTTACTACATAACGTGATACCTAATTTATGAAAGCATTGCTAGATCTGGTGTCTGTTACTACATGACATGATTGGTTTGTCATTTTTGATCAGCTATCTGGCTCAGTGTTTTGTGCTGGAGATATTTGGTGTGTCATGGTATAGATTTAGCCTCACAATTTTTACAATAACCTGAATGGCTGTCCCACTCATTCATTCAGAACTATAGGTATCTAAACTTGGGTAGGGTAGGGTAGGCCTGTTTTTTAACTGTTTCAATCAGCTTAAATATTCAACTATCTCTACATTTAATAAACTTAGTGCATTTTGTCACAACCAAAAAATTTTTAGTACATGTTGCATGTTACTAAAAGGTCAAATGTATTTCAATGACTATAAATAGAAGTTACATGAAAATATATTGGTAATTATGACAAAATTGTTTGGTCAGTAAGCCTTTAGTTTTGTTTCTAATGGTTTCTGTTGTGTGAAAACAAGTGTGTAAACTTCAGTGCACTGAAAGGTAACAAACTATTGTTTGGATGCATGTTATGTAGGTAAATGGTTTCACAAACTAATAAAAAACCTGGTTCATGTGAGACTTGGACCCACTAATTTGTTATTAAATACGTTCACTCACAGAGAAGCTAGTTCACTTTGTTTATAACATCTTGAGATACAGTTGAATTTGGGATAGAGAGCTGTTTTTTCTGTTTATAAATGATGTAATGTCCTAGGGCTGAATTGCATTTAACCCTTTTGCAATGGGTTGGGATTCAAAGGACATGTCATCACATTTGTTGACTTGTATTCAAACTTTTATTTTATGTCAGTAAGTTTGAAATCAGTTTGTAGATCATAATTCAAACTTTAATATTATGTATAGTTAATTTCTTTGTTTGAAAGTAAATATTAAAGGAATACATTTAAGGACAGATTCCACTGAGTCGTGTGGTATGTTGAGTCGAGCACTGTTTAAAATTAGATGTTGTGTGGTATGTTGAGTCGAGCATTGTTTAAAATTAGATGTTTGTGATATCAAAATACCAAGTCTGTAATTTTGTACAAATTAATGACATCATCAGGTAGAATATAAAATAAGAACTTAGTATCTTTTAATTTTTCAAAGATTTGGCTTTCATACTGAATCAAACACAGTGGCCTTATTCATCACTTTCTGTTTCTGAAAACTGTTCCTTATATACACTTTAATATATGACATGTGAGTAACCAATTAACAGCTTAGAATGTCCCCCTAGTGGCCTTTTCAGCCATTTTAATCCATGAAAAGGCTACAACATTGTTTTGAACCAAGATTTCAAGAAGGTAGGTTGTGTTTTTAGTCTGGTCGATGTTTCATAGTTTTTTAAAAGCTGAATAAATCTTCGTTACTAAGCTTAATAAATTATGATGGAATTCTGTGGTATCTGTGTAGTTATTGATGATTTTTTGGTTTTTCAAGTGTGTCTTTAAGACCTAATTTTTTGTTGTTGTTTGATGTCATCCAAGTCTGAAATTTTATAAAGCTTAGTAAAGCATGTCCAGCAGCAACCAACTCCAAAGGTCGAAATGAGAAGCGATAACCGATAACCATATGCTTTACTTCTTGATTTATTGTTTTCTATTTAGAGACAATAAGTTAAATAATTTATTTCTAATTAGGAGCAATGTATAGTAATTGAAATATGAATATATATTACAAAATATTAGTCCACTAAAACACGGGGAAGACTGAAGGCCAGGTTTATATTACTGGACACATGACATGAATGCACATGCACTGCACCAATACAAACAATGTAATGTTAGGTGGGCAAGACTGAAAGGTCATTATAATAAAAAAAATATTATAAATATATTTGCATATAATGTTATCAGACTTAAGGTACTTAGACTAAACATTTTTATTTTTGTTATAATGTGTAGTCATTCTTGCATGAATAAAACAGTTTATATTTCTTAATTTTTTATGATGGTCAGGAGGATGGTCAAATGACAAACCCCAAATAGAGTAGAGAAAACAACATAAAATATAAAGTTTTACTGAAAACATTTTAAATCTATTTTGGTGGTTTTAGGTTTACACAAATAATATTTGAGGTTTTGGGAGTGAATAAAAGTTTTTTTTAAACATAAAATGAAATCACTTTATGCTCAGACTGGTAATGAAACAGACTATTTTCACAAAGACTGTTTAATGACATACTAAAACAGTCAAACATGTTGAAGTTTGTAAGTGTAATCAGATGAAGGTTGGACTTTCATCTTTGGTTATACAAACCAGTAAGTCAGTTTCAATGTTTAATTTCCTAAAGAACGTATTGTTGATAGTAAAATTGTGTGAGATCAGATCTGAGGTGCAAGTTTTTCATTGCTATGATCTGAGTAATTCAAAAGGTGTTTGTGTCAGTATGATGTAATCTAATAGTTATTTGTTCAGTTTTTTTACATTTGTTAATATGCTGCGAGAGCCATTTGTTCGACAATATTGTATTTTTTTAGTAATTTTTTGTTTTAATTATCTCTGTTGTATTTAATATCATTATTATTATTACTATACTAATGCCCGTTAGTTTTGTTTCATAACATGTTTACTCAGGCAAAATTTGTATTTTCTGTGTCATTTTTGGTCTGGTGTGACCAGGTGGTTAGGGTGCTTGGCTCTGTCTTGGGGTCGCGGGTTCGATTTCCGTCCCATCGAACATACTTGCCCCTTTTAGTTACGGGTACCTTATAATGTGACGATTAATCCTAATATTTATTGGCAAAGGAGTAGCCTAAGAGTTGGCGGTGGTTGTTGATAACTAGCTGGTTTTTAACTGCTAAATTAGGCCGGTTGGTGTTAATAGCCGTCATTGCTATACGAGAACTTCCAAGCACTGTCTGTTTTTTTAGTGATGGTGATCCTGTGTAATTGGTATACGTACTTGAGTTCTGCTACAAGTATCTGTAAAATTGTGTCCAAGGAAAGCGAGATTTCAACGTACATATATGGATTCACTACCTCTGAATGAACTTGTTTCAAGTAACATTTAGGAGTGGTTGTCTTGTAAAAAAATAAATGAGGTTACACCCCCATATTCCACAATGGTGTTGCCCAAGATAGGAGAACACGTGGCTTTATTACTCACGTGTAGTTTTGGTTATTGATTGCTATCATGACTATTTAACTTCTCCTGTCCGTGTGTGTGTGTGTGTAGAGTTTGTTACAAGTTTCTGTACTGTGTTATTAAATTACGCGATTTACTGCCACGTAAGTTATGTATTCACTTTCAGAAAAAAGTATGTCTTTGGGTGCACGAGTAACTCTTTGGTGACGTTTAACGATTAGAGTGACAAAACAAAGTTTTGTAATCCGAGATTTACATACGCTGTTGGCCAAAATCATAAGGCCAATAAACAAAAAGAAAAAATATGCATTTTGCGTTGTTAGACTCAACCACTTATTTGAGTAGGGCTTCGAAAGATGAAAATAAGAAAAGGGAAAGTAAAAATAAGTTTTTAGCATTTAATAAGGAAAATGTGAACACTATGAAATTAACCTAAATACTAGCTGGTCAAAAGAGTAAGACCATACCAAAAAGAAGCCCTAAAGAGGGTAGGAAATGCCCAACAAGAGGTCTCAGTAGTGAGTTGCACGGCCGTCATTGAGAATAATTTTAAACATTTGCTTTGACGTGGTTAATATAAGCGTTTGCAGAAGGCTGGCTGGAATGTTATTCCAATTGGTGAAGATGGCTTCACAAAGATCATGCACTTTTTGATATTGATGCCCATTTCTATAGACTTCCATTGCCATCCACCCCGAAACATTGTCAGTGGGGTTCCGTTCAGGCGAACACGCTGGGTGGTCTAAAAGAATCACGTTATTTGCCATGAAAAAGTCACTCCTCATGCAGGCAGTGGATTGCAGCATTGTCTTGCTGAAAGATCCAGTGATTTCCACACCAGTCAGGTCCTTCAGTCAATAAGGATGCTCTCTCCAACATGCCAATGTTTCCAGCTGCTGTTTGACGCCCCTGTATAACCTGAAGCTTCATTGTTCCACGGAAGGTGAAAGCACCACAGATCATGATGGAACCTCCTCCACTGTGTTGTGTAGAAAATTTCTCTGGTGGGATATCCTTATCGTACCAGTAACGTTGGAAGCTACTGGACCATTCAGGTTAATTTTTTTCTCATCAGAGAAACCTGTGCCCACTTTTCTATGTTCTATGTTTGGTTCTTCTCAGCAAAGTTTAATCGAGGGTGTGGAAGGAAGCGTGGCCTTTGAAGACGTTTACGGTTTTTAAAGCTCTTTTATTGTTCTTGAGCTGCATTCTGCGTCTATTAGGGCCTTAATCTGGTTCGACGATCGGCTGATGTCTTGCTGGACAACCCATCGTATCCTCCTGCTCAACGCCGGCTAAATTTTTTGGGCCGACCACTTGAAATTCTCGTTCCGTATCCCTCAGGGTCTTTTAAGAAATTTGGAACGGTAGTTGTGCTACGCCCAATGTCACCAGCGATGGCACGTTGAGAGAGACCTTGCTTTTGTCTCTCGACAATTCTGCCACATTCAAACTCTGTCAACTTTTTAACCTTTGCCATGTTTTTACCCAACGTAACACAGAAGATGTCAGTGGGAGATGTTTGCAACGCTAATGCTTGAACACAAATGATTAAATTTCGTAACGTATTTACCGATTAACGCTTCGTTTTGGTGTGGTCTTAAGCTTTTGACCAGCTAGTATTTCGACTAATTTCACAGTGTTCACATTTTCCCTATTAAATGCTTAAAAAGTTTTTATTTTTTTATTTTCTTATTTTTATCTTTCGAAACTTACTCAAATAAGTGGTTGAGTCTAACAATGCAAAATGCATATTTTTTCTTTTTGTTCATTGGTCTTAAGGTTTTGGCCAGCAATGTATCTATATATGAACTTTCGAATGGTTAGTACAGATCATACATGAAGACAGATCAATATTCTATCGAAACATGCATGTTCCACCATAAAAACTTTTCCCTGTGTTTGTAAATAGTTGTTTGCCTGGGTATTACGTATTAAATGAATATTCTTTGATAAGTGTAATGTAACCAAGTCTGCTGTAGATTCTCTGATATGTAGTAATTAAAGTAATAATACTACAGTATTACACCTACTAGATTCAGGAATTTCACTTTTGTAACCCGCTTTCTGTTTTACAGATAAACATTATCACGAATATTTTAATATGTTAAAGCCGAATTTTGTACTCTTCTAATATGACAGTTTGACGAATGTAGTATTTTTCTAATGTCACAATTCGAATGCGCACGCGCACACATACAAATCGGGGAATGTGGTATATCTGCTTGTTATTTGCTTCTATTCCAAATTATTAAAGAAATCACCTGCTTAAAATACACTCAATTCATACCTGTAAGAACTGGTCGAACAAAGCATAACTGTCGATTCTTAGAAACCCAGTACAATGTTGTATATTTCACGTTTGATATTTGCGTATTTCTCGTGAACGTGTTTATCATACCACAGAGATGTGACTCATGACCTGCACCGTTTGATTGGAACCTAGACTTCAGTTGTTTTAAAGCACTTTGGACTTGTGCTACATCTGTAGTTTATTCCTGTCCAGACCGGTTGTGATAATTTTAAATACACTTCTGCAGGTGAAGAACCTTAGGTCTATACATCTGTTATTGAATTATCAAATTAGATTGTTATGTGTGTAGGGTAACACAGGAAGACGGAATTGTTATATTTTATGTTTAGTTAAATAAAGAGAGCTCCCCCATACAATAAAACTAATCAAAACAATTATGGCAGAACCCACACATGATCTGAGGGGGCACCAGAAATAAACACTTTTGTCATTATCGTTTTACTGTCTGTGTCACTTATGGATAGTGTTGTGTGTATGGGTCCAATAATAATAAATAATGCTCAGTACTAGTTAGAAGCTATGTAAATTAATTACTCATCAAAGTTTATCGTAGGACGTGAAGTTTTTATTATATGTAGTTGTAAAAATTGCAAAAACGCCCATACGAACTGCAAACGCAAACTGAATTTGTGTATTTTCTTATGAACTTAATGGACTTTCATACCATATTTGGTGAATGTCTATCTACAGGTACAAATTAGTGAAAACACGCCCACAAAAATCACAGAATGCAAACTGAAAATTTGTGTGTATCCCACCATAGACTTGATTAATCTCCATACAAATGTTGGGTAAGATCCATTTATACTGTCTGGTTGTTACATGTACGTACACGAGGGTAGTGCATATAAGAAGAGAAACCCAATAAATCTGTGATGCAAGAATTAAGAACACGTAATAAAAATATATATATTATATAAATTTCAGACACCTAACCTTTAAATGATAATTGATATTCACTATAAATGGTTTTACAGGAGTATGAAAATCTACAATTCATGACTCACATGAGCAGATTTAAGTTTAGTAATACACTGATATGTAGGAGGTTAGAAGATGCCTGTTTTTGGAATAAAGGTAACATGAGAACTGTCATTCACACTAACATTTTTGTATTACATCTTCGTTAAAGGTTCATAGAAGGCTTAGTTTTAAACTTGTTTATTATCACAGTTATTATTAAACAGAACTGTTCAATTAAAACATTAATACCAGGTTTCATAATTATAGTGTGTGCTTTATAGATTTTCAGGGTCAAACGTTTAGACCACAGTTTTCACGTATGTTTCACTGGTGTGATGTATTGTTTACTTTAACCGGCGTAATGAGCAAGTGGTTTCATACGATTGTTGTTAACCTGTATCAGGGCAGCTGTAAAATGTGTTAAAACACTTAGTGGTGACACGACGAATTTCATAACATGAAGTGAAAACAGTGATGTCGAACTCGTGTGTTAGTTTGTACTGTGTACCAGTGAGACACAATGTTCGTGTTAGGAGTACTGGCATTTTGTAGGTCATAAGTTCACGTTTTACAGTAAGATGAACATTAATATTATAGTCGCATACACGACTGAGCGGTTTTCTTCTATGTGGCAACAACTTTCATGAGGCCGCTCGCTAGTGGTACATCTGTATGTTTACAGTCTCGAACCTTAGAAACCGGATTTTGTTATTAGTGGTGGACATAGCACAGATAGCCCATTGTGTAGCTCTGTGCTTAATACCCAAGAATGAAGTTAACAAATTAATTGTGGTTGAAATAATCACAATTATTAGTTGTCGTAAATACGGTTTTATCAGACGTTTAAACTCAATATAAAGAAGTTAAATGTCTTTGACTTTATCAGTAGATAATGATAATTAAAATTACACCTTATATGGCGCTCTGCTGGTTCACTTGGACTAGGGTCAACCGAGTACCAGTGTTTGACGTTCTAAACGGGTGTTGTGGACATTGTTTGATACTGGTGCTCGGTTATAGTGCTCGTGAAACGCTGGTGTTGCTGCAGTGTCCATGTTTGCATTGTAGTGAGCCACCGTCCTTGGTGGGTGGGGACTGAAATGTTACATCTTTATTATGTATACCTTCATTTATGAAAAACTGAAAAAAACAACAGATTATGGGAAAACGACAACGTATGGATGACTCTGCTGTACAATCAGATTCCTTACCTTAATTTTTAACTGTCCATTCCTTATCTGAGAAATTCTTAGGGCAGATGTCTCCCTTTTGAAATGAAGAAGTTGTGCTCTGGAGACATTTTGGTGGAAACATCTTCACCACAACATACCAAACTCCTCTTGAAATGGAAGGCCATTGGTGATATACCCATCCAGGTTACTTCCCACGAAATTTTGAATTTTTCCAGAAGAGTTATAGTTGAGAGGGATTTAAAGAAAATTTCTCAGTCGGAAATCCTTGCAGGTTTCTACAGGCTCGATGTTTCTGCGGTGCGCTGAATCTCCACTTGCAAAGACGGAATTATGATACCTAATAATGTTTTGATATTGGAGTTCACATCACCAAGTCTCATACCTAATGTTTTGATATTGAAGTTCACATCACCAAGTCTCATACCTAATGTTTTGATATTAAAGTTCACATCACCAAGTCTGATGTCTAATAATGTTTTGATATTAAAGTTCCCATCACCAAGTCTGATGCCTAATAATGTTTTGATATTGAAGTTCACGTCACCAAGTCTGATGCCTAATAATGTTTTGATATTGAAGTTCACGTCACCAAGTCTGATGCCTAATAATGTTTTGATATTGAAGTTCACGTCACCAAGTCTTCCTGCCACAGTCAGAGCAGATTATAGGAACTAATAATCCATGATGACGAGAAAACCCACTTGTAGAGAAAATTATATATGTAAAAATGACTGGTATAGGTGGAGAAAGCACAATATAGAGGAGCGAACAATGTTTTTTACATATATAAGGTTATCTGAACTGTAAGGTACAGCTATACATTCCAAACCCTCTCAGATGTTTCTTGTATTAATGTTTCGGTCACTCAGGAACATCATGTCATGATTCTTTAACATGTGCGTTATGATGGCAAGGACCACGACATATACGAGTACAAACTAGAACTATGCTGTGTTAAATGAAGTGGTCCACACCCCTCTTACACTATTCCTTACCCTAAACAGGCAGAGGAGATAGAGGTGCAATGCCTGAATACTATAAGTAATATATTCTACCCAGAGGCTTGGAAATTACTGTTCTCAACTCCATCTCAGAACTGTGCTGCTGCTATGGTGCGAGTCTAGACAGATCTCTTCATGTCTCTAGTAGAGTCATTTGCAAAACATCTGAAGAATCTTTTGACCTCCATGATTAAGAGTTTATGAATCTACAACTTATTCCATCTCTGTCTCAGCCACTCCTTCCAGTGAATGTTCGGTTCCACTTCCTTTGGATTTCAGGTATTTCCTTGGGCCCATCCTCTTCAGCAGCACCGAGAAGTAAAACGACCATTCGTTTATGCCCTCAGTCGCTGGAATTTGTCCACAGACAGAAACCTGCCTACTTAACCTAGGACAGGATTCATAGAGGTCGATATACCTTTGTCTAATAAAGAAAAAAAATGTGATCGAAAACAGAAGAGTTATCCACCACGTTGTCCTCCACATAAATAAAAATGGCCACTGTGATCTTGTGCAACTTTTGGGGTTTTCTTTCATATATCGATGACATTAAGGGTTTGATTGATTCTTACCATACTGTGTGTGTGTCTCCTTACAGGAAACGTTTTGGAAACCTGCTGATACAATCACCTTTTGGCAGTTTTCTTTGTGTAGAAATGACAGGTTGTGTGATGGACGAGTGCATGGTTAGGTGGCACTGCTGATGGATCAGTAGTGCCCACCCTGTCTTTGCCACATGCTACACTCTTAGAGGCTGTAGCCATTCAAGCTTCCTTGGGTCTTACTATTTGTTCTCTGTACGTGGCTCCTAAAGAGACCTATGATCAGTGAGACCTTGATGCCCTCATTGAGTAGTTATGATCTTCATTTTTAATACTGGGAGATTTTAATGGACATAATTCCATTTGAGGTGTTGCTGATGTTGACTGGAGTGATTCGATAGAACATATGCTTTTGGATCACAACTTATCTCTCTTTGGTACTGGTTCTTATATTTATTTTCTTGCACCTAATTAGTCTTTTACTGCTATTGATCTTTCTATCTTCCCCCTTCACTTTTCTTGGAGGGTTGACAACCCATGGGGCAGTGATTGTTTTTTACTATTTTAAGAGACTGGCCATCATTGATGCCACTGGATCCACTTGCATCAATGGAAGTTGGACCAGGCCAACTGGTCTTCTTTCACTGCTCTCCATGAACTTAATCCTGTCATTGTCTTGTTAACAAACCATAAACATGATTGTATGGCAGCAGTGGCTGACTGTATTGTCCAGGCAACTGTTCATTGTATTCCTAAAACCTTGACACACTTTTCACGGTATCCTCGTCTGTGGTGAATCCCTGTCTGCCACATGGCAAGGAAAGCTCAAAAATGGGCTTAGGAGCCCTTTGTGTTGATTCCTGTATGTGATAAGGGGACATCCCAGGGAAGGTTCTGTTCTTTCAGTTTTACCTCCTCTTAGGTCTAAACTTCCATTTACGTGTCTGCCATGTGTGGTGACCCGTAAAGGGAAGGAGAGGACCCCAGTAGTTGAGGGGTCCAACCCTAGCACACCACTTTAGCCTTGAATTCCTATAAACGGGTGATCCCTCTTGGTCCAGTTGGCTGGTTCACTTGTGCTAGCATCAACCAAGTACCAGTGTTGGAAGTTCTCAACAGGCATTGTGGGCATTGTATATGATGCTTATGTTTTGGTATAGTGCTCAGAAAACCCTGGCATTGCTGTAGTATCCTTCTCTTGCATTGTAGTATATTCCATTGTAGGGTGCCACAGTGGGTGGGGTCAGTGGGCACTAAAATATTCCCTTTTTATTATGGATCCTCTAAATGAAAACTTAAATAATGAAAAAACAGTCCATCGGTGAACGATGACATCTTGATTCTAAGCAGCAATATCCAACATCTGTAACACCTGTTGAACCTCATTTTCTTATCCTGCATTCCCTTTTAGACAAATCTTTAGGACAAATGTCTCTCTTTTTCATTCAGCAGGGACTAGATAGACTTGCTGGCCCTGCAAAGTCAGTAAAGAAGCTTTGATTGGGTGAGATATGGGTGGAAACATCCACACCTCAAAATCATGAACTCCTCTTCCATTCAAAGGTAATTGAGGATATGCCTATTGAGGTTACACTTCATACTACTTTGATTTCATCACGAGCAGTTATTGTTGAGAAGAATTTGAAAAACATTCTCGAGTCAGAGATTCTTGCTGGTTTCTCCTCTTAAGAAGTTTCTGCAGTGAAGCGTATCTCAACTTACAAAGATGAAATTACAATGCCGACCAATATCCTTATTCCGACATTTACATCACCACGCCCACCTCCCACCACAAAGGCAGGTTATCCCAATTGCAGGGTACGGCCATACATTCCAAACTCTTATGTTTCCAATGTCAGTGGTTTGGTCACTCAGAGACGTCGTGTCATGGTTCCTTTGCATGTTTGTGTGGTGGCAAGGATCATGATGCCTGTGAGTTTGAAACAGACCCTCATGCATCAATTGCAATTGTTTTTACCTGTCCTACTTTTGTTCTTGCCCTAAATGGCTGGGAGAAAAAGAGATGCAACATTTGAAAATATTTCCAAACATCACTTACCCTGAGGCTCGAAAGTTACTGTTCATCACTTCATCTCAGATGCGTGGTGCTACACTTCATTCCACTGCTAGTCATCAAGACACAGACACGGCCATTGCCTCTTTCCTTTTGTACTGAATGTCTCTCTGACTATAATCACCCCTTTACTCTGGAATTCAAGCTTGCACTTCGTTTGTCTAGCAGCACATCATTTGGACCCAGTGATATTAATTACGAGATGGTGAGCCATCTCTCACCTGCCTTCCTTTTTATTCTTCTGCCTATATTAAACTGGTCTGGCAGCAGAATGTTTGTTTTTCCTGATGCTTGGTGCCATACTATTGAACTCCCTTTTTCTTGGCCTGTGAACGATCCTAAGATTCTTTCAAACTGCTGTCCAGTTGCTTTGATGAGTTGTTTTTGTAAGATCTTACAGAGGATAATTAGTGTGTATCTTGTTTGATTCCTTAAATCTCACCCACCTACTGCAGGTTTCAATAACAGCGCTTCCCCATGGGCTACCCGATTCAACTTTAAATGGTAATTAGGGAAACCTTTCTCAAGCGAAAACATCTTGTTTCTGTATTTTCTTTTTTACCAAGGGGAAACTTGTGATACAATGTAGAGATATGGCATCTTACGAGACTTCCACTTGTATGGGTTCCTTGATAATTTACCCATTTTTTTTAATTAACCTGCTATTTCATGTCTGTGTGGGTTCAATACTTTTTGTTTTTTTCCACATGAACATGGAGCCCTCAGGGCTGTGTCTTGATTGTTACACTTTTCATTATAAAGATTAATGCCATCAGTGTACAACTTCCCCCTATAATTGCAAACAGTCTATATCGATGACTTCCACATTTTGTGTGAGTCATGGAGCATGAGGTTTATTGAATGGCAGCTACAGACTGCTAAAAGTTGCTTATTGAAGTGGATCACCACAAATGGTTTTCCATTTCTTGCTCCAAAACCGTTTGGATACACTTCTGTCACCAGTGGGGTATTCACCCAGATCCCGAGTTTCATGTCAAAGAAGTTGTTCTTCCAGTGGTTCTTGGGGGATGGATTGATGTTCCATGCTAAAAATATATTGTGCTCTTATTCAATAAACTATGGGTCTGTGGCTCTGTCAGGACTTCAGCCTAGAAAATGTTGGACCCTCTTCAGCATCAGGGACTTAGCTCTGCATAGGGGCCTTCTGCACTTCACCAGTCCAGAGTTTGTACTCAGAACCCCATGAACTTCCTCTATACCTTTGTTGTTTGCAACTGTCTTTAATATATATTTCAAAACTGCTGTCCCTACCACAGCATCCTACCTGTGGTTTGTTTTCATTCCTTACTGTACCATGCTTTTCAGAATAGGCAGTCTGCCATTGTTTCTTTTGGCCTTCGTGTCCAGGCACAGTTAGTTTATGTGGAGATGTTCTTGAATAACAGCTGTATCCACAGATCAGCCAATCTCATCATAGCTAATTAACATCCCAAAATGTTACCTTTCTTTGAATCATCTAAAGGAGGTAGATACTCCCAATTGAAAGTATCGCCTTCTATTTGCCAAACATGTTTCGAACCTCCCTTCCATTTATATAGATGGTTCAAAATCAGGTAACTGCGGGTTCTGCTAAGGTTTGTTTTAATTCAGTTGTTGCACACATAATCCCTTCTACAATTTTTGTTCACTGCCAAATTATATGCTCTTTCTCTTTCCCTAGATCACATACAAGCTATACAGTACACAAACTGTACTATTTATACTGATTTACGTTAGTTCTTACCTTATTCTCATCAGTATTCAAAACTGACTGTTCCATTTCTTACTATGATCCACTTGTTTTTGTGGATACCAGGCTATGTCAGTATTCGCGGGAACGGGCTTGCTAAGTTAGTGTGCTTTTGTACTATCACAGTCGTGCCTGTTCCATACATCGACTACCTACAGTTTTGTATTGAGGGCTCGGCTCTGCATCAGTTGGCTGTCGACTTGAAGTGAACAACGTGATAATAAGCTTTTCCAGATTAAACCTTCTATTGCTCTTTGACTGTCTTATTTCTGTAAGGATCGGAAGGAGAAAGCTGTCCTGGCTAAGGTGCACATTGGTCAAAGTTTTTTAACTCGTCGCTTTCTTTCATCTGGTACTGATGCGCCAATGTGAGCGGTCTGTGTGACATAGGTCACAATAGCTTGCATTTTACTGTGGTGTCGTTGTTTACGATCAAGAGTAACAACACCATTTTAAACACATTTAACCATGGGTTCATCCTTGAAATTTGACAGTGTCAAGGTGATGGTGACCTAATCCACCTCATTTGTGTTTTTGAATGTTTAAGGGTTATTGGTTTTTATAGCTCTTTAAGATTTGAAAATCGTACTAAGTTTTGTTATACCATGATTCCTTTTTACATATTTTACCAGTTGTTTGGTACAGATAGCCTAGTTGCTTTGCACCAAAACTAGAACAACCAATTTTATGGAGCGTTCCAATCAATCCACAAGTCACTGGTTCTTTGTGACATCACAACTTCATCCTCCATTTTGAGATGAATTATTGCTTTGCAAGTACTTAATTTGTTATGCATCATTTTTTCTGTTATATATTGAAACTGGTTTTTGAGAAGTAATCTCCGTTGACTTCTGCAAGATGTGGTTTTAAAATGGGTGTTTAAAGTAACTTTTTTATTGTGATCGTTATTTTAAGTTTTGTATCCTGTTTGTGTTTCACATAATTACCTTTTTATTGTTTGCGTGTTGTTTGTTAACAATTTTGCCCCTGTCTCCTGCTAGTACAGCGGTATGTCTACGGATTTTCAACTCTAAAATCAGGGGTTCTATTCCCTTCGATGGACTCAGCAGATAGCCCGATGTGACTTTGCTATAAGAAAACACACTAACAATTTCTACTATTACTGTTTCTGTTTATTAACAATTACTGTTGTTATTGTTGTTGTTTATTAACATTTTTTATCATTAATTTTGAATGTATTTTCCAGGAAGAGAAAAGATTTTAGTTCGTAGAACTTTTTTTATTATTAGTTATTTACCTGCTTGTGTGTGATATAAAAAATTGTACATAATATTTGTTTTCTAAGACAACGTTTGTGATCTTTCATTGTTGTTATCTTTGTTATGGTGAAAGTTTTACATAAAATAAAATAAATGACCTTATTTTCAAGTTTTATGGCTGGCTTGTTGCTAGAAAGATTTAGGGCTCTGGTGTAAATATGAAGCCTCTTCTAACAAGTTAGGTTTTTAAATTGTATTTCAATATGTTTGTAATCGGAATCAATAATTGCTTCTAAAAACTTAAAATCCCAGTCTATTGAGTTCATTATTTACTTGAAGGTCCAGCACGAAATTTGACACATTCATTCATAAATTCTGTATTTTTTCTTTGTCTCGAGAGAGTGGAATTGGTGGGCTGACCCTTGTCCATAGGTCCTGTTTTGTTTCATGGCCCCTCCACCCATCCTGCAATGGTCTCGTGTGTGGTTACACTCTTGTCACACAATTCCTGTTCTAAATATTTCTCATATGTGGAGATGTTTAAATATATACATTAATATGAGTGTTAATATGAACCATGTATATGTTTTTGGATATTATAAAAATAAACATTGTTATATGAAAGTTGGTTCTCATGCTAAGAAATATTCCATTACACTCTTTGTTTTGGTTGTTGTATTATCAAACCACTTTACAAGTGCATGCGTTTAAAATACATTTTTTGTCATTCTGTGAACTAGGACTCGCACGTGTAAAGATTGATAACATAGAATGATTTTGATTATGTAAATCAGTAATTTGATAGTGATGTTTGTGTGGCGTCACGTAGATAATGCGATGTCAATGAGTTGTGCCAAACTCTGGTAAGCAGACATGCAACGTCTCATAAAGGGTGATAATCCACGAACACAGAGAGAGATCAAATACAACATACTCAAGATGCACATGTGTATGTGAAAAAAGCGACTTCATACTACTTCATATGAATTCAGAAACTTGGAGTTAAAGTAGTGTGTGTGTTCAGACAGATTGGGATGAATGATGTACAAACACAGCAATGGTTGAAACGCTCTTTGTATTAACAAATTTTATACAACAACTGTCTATTGTTTCTATCAGTATCGGTATTAGTTTAAGGATTAGTTAAGACAGACATACTTGCCAGACAAGTTGCTAGAAATAATGCCTATGAACTTCTGTACGATGAGACTATAGAAACAGATGTTCGGAAAACAGCCATCTTTGTACATTGGGTGGAATATTGAAAGAAGACAGGTTACCGGTGGGCTTTGACCATGAAGGTCTTATGCCAAAGTCCTAAGCATTGTATATTAAACAGCAGAATTATTGTGAAAGTTGTGTGGTCATCAGATGGGAGTTATTTGGATGTAATGACATGGACTGTTGTGATGTGGTTGGGCTTTTAAGTAATTTTAATATAAGCTACTTGGCTTCTATATTTTGTGATCTCCACAACAGACTTCTTACTACAGTATGTTTTAATGATTAATCATTCCATTAAATTATAAATAACGCAATTAATCAACATAAAATGTTCACGAGACATAGGATCTCTTGGTTTATTTCTTCACCCTTCTGAAGGCTTATGACATTAAAATCCACGGTTCGATATCCGTGATTAGCACAGCATGAATGCCCCATTGTATGATTTTGTGCTTAATAATAAACAAACAGTTTATTTTTTCACTTGTTACAATTTCTAAAATGTATCCCGTTTCAGTTCAAAATGGAATTTTGATGTTTAGGAGTTAGTGTTTTGTTCTAGGCGTGAGTAACAGTCACCGAATCAAGGGTATTTGTATTTGAAGGTTTCAGTAACTTACATTGAGTAACTATTTGCAGGTATTAGTTGTAAGAATACCAAAACAGCTGATTATTTATCAACGTTTAATAATTTTCTGTAAAAACGTTATTTGTAATCTTATTTCTGGAAGTTCGAGAAACATTGCTGTTAAAATACTCAAATTTTTACTTTTTTTTTAAATGGATTCATAATCACAAAGGAAAATAATAATTTAGTAAGATGTTCAAACTTGTGTGAATAAACTCGTATTATGTGATATACGTTCAATTGACATCGGTGTAGGATTATTTGACTATGCACTGCATCGTAAAATGTTTCTTTGAAGTAACAACAAGTAAACGTATTTACTAAGTAATCATAATAATGGAAATGAAACTAGTAAAAAGTATAAATGTGTTCCTTTGTATTTTATGTTGAATTCCAATGTCTTATTTTCCTAGCAGGATGATTGTCTTATTGTATGAATTGTTGTTGACAGTAGTGAACGTTGGCACTTTAGAAAAGTTTTATGAAACTCTAAATGATTTTTTTTTGTACTTTACCTTGAGTGTGTGTGATGTGCAGTATTGACTATGAAGGACCAATATTTGTTTTTACATCTAGTAATAAAAGTCCTGTTTTGAGTGTTACATCCTTAACCTTTTTTATTTTACTAAACAAAGAATTTTCTACACAAAATTCTAATTTTTTATTAGTTTCATTTAAAGTTGCTCCATTTTGTATACAAAATATTTACTGTACCCATATTGCAACATTACCCTGAAAATAGTCAAATACTGGTTGCACCCATATTGCAACATTAACCTCAAAATAGTCAAATACTGGTTGCACCCATATTGCAACATTACCCTCAAAATAGTCAAATACTGGTTGCACCCATATTGCAACATTACCCTGAAAATAGTCAAATACTGGTTGCACCCATATTGCAACATTACCCTGAAAATAGTCAAATACTGGTTGCACCCATATTGCAACATTAGTTTAAAAATAGTCAAATACTTGTTGCACCCATATTGCAACATTACCCTGAAAATAGTCAAATACTGGTTCCACCCATATTGCAACATTACCCTGAAAATAGTTAAATACTTGTTGCACCCATATTGCAACATTACTCTGAAAATAGTCAAATACTTGTTGCACCCATATTGCAACATTACTCTAAAAATAGTCAAATACTTGTTGCACCCATATTGCAACATTACTCTGAAAATAGTCAAATACTTGTTGCACCCATATTGCAACATTACTCTGAAAATAGTCACTTGTTGCACCCATATTGCAACATTACTCTGAAAATAGTCAAATACTGGTTGCACCCATATTGCAACATTAACCTCAAAATAGTCAAATACTGGTTGCACCCATATTGCAACATTACCCTCAAAATAGTCAAATACTGGTTGCACCCATATTGCAACATTACCCTGAAAATAGTCAAATACTGGTTGCACCCATATTGCAACATTACCCTGAAAATAGTCAAATACTGGTTGCACCCATATTGCAACATTAGTTTAAAAATAGTCAAATACTTGTTGCACCCATATTGCAACATTACCCTGAAAATAGTCAAATACTGGTTCCACCCATATTGCAACATTACCCTGAAAATAGTTAAATACTTGTTGCACCCATATTGCAACATTACTCTGAAAATAGTCAAATACTTGTTGCACCCATATTGCAACATTACTCTAAAAATAGTCAAATACTTGTTGCACCCATATTGCAACATTAGTTTAAAAATAGTCAAATACTTGTTGCACCCATATTGCAACATTACTCTGAAAATAGTCAAATACTTGGTGCACCCATATTGCAACATTACTCTGAAAATAGTCAAATACTTGTTGCACCCATATTGCAACATTAGTCTGAAAATAGTCAAATACTTGTTGCACCCATATTGCAACATTACCCTGAAAATAGTCAAATACTTGTTGCACCCATATTGCAACATTACCCTGAAAATAGTCAAATACTTGTTGCACCCATATTGCAACATTACTCTGAAAATAGTTAATTACTTGTTGCACCCATATTGCAACATTACTCTGAAAATAGTCAAATACTTGTTGCACCCATATTGCAACATTAGTTTAAAAATAGTCAAATACTTGTTGCACCCATATTGCAACATTAGTCTGAAAATAGTCAAATACTTGTTGCACCCATATTGCAACATTACTCTGAAAATAGTCAAATACTTGGTGCACCCATATTGCAACATTACTCTGAAAATAGTCAAATACTTGTTGCACCCATATTGCAACATTAGTCTGAAAATAGTCAAATACTTGTTGCACCCATATTGCAACATTACTCTGAAAATAGTCAAATACTTGGTGCACCCATATTGCAACATTACTCTGAAAATAGTCATACTTGTTGCACCCATATTGCAACATTACTCTGAAAATAGTCAAATACTTGTTGCACCCATATTGCAACATTACTCTGAAAATAGTCAAATACTTGTTGCACCCATATTGCAACATTACTCTGAAAATTGTCAAATACTTGTTGCACCCATATTGCAACATTAGTCTGAAAATTGTCAAATACTTGTTGCACCCATATTGCAACATTAGTCTGAAAATAGTCAAATACTTGTTGCACCCATATTGCAACATTACTCTGAAAATAGTCAAATATTTGTTGCACCCATATTGCAACATTACTCTGAAAATAGTCAAATATTTCCACACGTTTCAACTTCATTCAGTTTGTACACTATTTTTCTTTTCCAGTTTGCACAAGTTTGTACCCATATAGTGAATAAACAATATCTGGTAAACTTTGGCCTATCAGGAGTCCAATTTGTTGTTCACGTGTTCGATTATCATTTGGTTATGGTGTGAAACTCGGAAAAACAATTTATCTCGCTAAACCACCATAACATCACGTCACATCATTCGGGACAAGCCATTGCGACAGTTTTTGCATCTCTCTCTGTCACCGGAAACATTGGCAAATGTATCAAACCATTACAGCGAACATCTTGTGGGCGCTTGACCACGGGTTGCTTTATTTTATCTAGTGGCCCAAGGTTGTCTTCGGAAGGCCGCACCAGTGTAGGGTCTCTGGCAAGGAGAAGACTAGAGCCTGAATTGTTTCAGTGATTTCGTATATTTCAGGCGAAACATCTCTATATCCTGTCGTGCAGAAACTTGAGCATTGTAAATCGTCAGGTCAAAGAAGCATGCAAATATTATTTGGTAGTACTTGTTTTGATCAGAGAGAAGTGCGGTAGAAATGGATGGGCATATCTGCAAGGTCGAATGTTTTCTAACAGTAGAGCTTTGATGTCACTTTTTTCTTCTTAGCGTGTTGTTTGAATGTGTTAAGGAGTTTATCTGAAAGAGAACTTTGTTGTCAATCCAGCTGACAGTAGTTGTAAAACTCCCTTGTTTGTTTTTCAATCATACGAGTTTCACCTGGACTTTTTCAGCTGTTTCTCAACCACCAGAGTGCAATTTCTCAAGCAATCTATTTAATTGCTCCAAGGGCATTGAGCTTAATGGATTCAGATATTCGATAAGTTTTACAGAACAAACACAATTATTAACAAAGTTTCTGAATTCAATCCATCTGGGATTGTTCTGCACAAACAGTTGTGAATTGGCCCGAATTTCCAAGTGTCTCCTGGATTTTATCAAAAGTAGTATCTGAGAATGTGGATGAACCAGTGTATGGGAGGTAGTCCTACCCTATCCATAAATATACCAGCTTGGTTGAAGAATTTGAATCCCCATTTCTTGGGCTTGCTTTTGATATACTGACCTAAATTGCCAGCGTGTTGGCCTGTGTATGGTATCATCCACGTAATAGTCTGCTTTTGATGGGTTTTTCAAGAAATGTTCCTAAATTGAAATAAAAAAGGGTCACACCTTGACGGAATTATCGTCTACATTGATCTTTGTATTGTCACAAACATGAATGTAATGGCAAAGCCTTTGAAATCCCTTCAAACTTCTGTTGTCTACAACTATTGGGATACAACAATCCCAGTTCCAGTAATCTCGGTAAGCAGGTAGTTTCAACACACCATCACAAGGAGAATAGCCAATAATGTTTTTATTTAATCTGTACAAGTGTTCACCGATTTCCTTGAGGATTTAACTGAGTACTTATCAGTTTGTTCGGTACAGGTTTTCAGAGATTGCGAGGTTTTAGTACTCACTGGATAAAGGGGAAGTCTTTTTTTTAGTATTCACTAGATCAAGGGGGAGAGTCCCTCACTTATGTTTAGTTGTCATTTCCCCTGTTTTTCTCTCCTTGCTTAAAGGTGCTGAGGTCGGGCTCTATCTTATTGTCTCCAGTGCTATCCTTCTCTGTGCCCACAGGGGTATACTCCCCGGAATCTTCATTGTATTCGTCACCACAGCTAAGATCATTTATGTGGAATATAGTCACCATCTTATGAATCTGAATCCCCATCCTTGGATACATTTCCAGCAGAGGGATAATTGAAATAATTCTTCCTTTCCAATTGTAGAATGTCTTAACAGACAACACTATTACATTCTTGGAAGAAAAAAAAGTGAATCAATTGTGAAATTTTCAGAATACCAATTAATATCTTTTTGTTAAAATAATATTTTATTCACTTATGCACAGCCCAGTTCTGCTGCTCAAGTAATTTCCAAATGGGTCCAGTTGTCAGTCTAAAAGGCCTAGGTTTACGTAGCATATGGACTCCTATGGCTCAGAAATTATGTGAGGGCACTGTTATTACATTTCACAATATCAATCTTATGGAGGGATGGTATAGTCAAATCACTCCCAACGATCCAAAGTTCCCAAATTGATTTATAATTGTTATGACCCTTTAACTCACTGACAGTCAGGATTTCATTTTAAATCGATTATTAACTTCCATTATTTATACAATTACATATTCAATTACAAAATTACACTTACCAGCTTATTCTTTAACTTATCGTACAGAAGGCGAAAAGTTAGGAAGAACTGTTTCGGCATGAACCGCTCGTGGAGTTGACATTTGGATGATAAGGTAGACGTTGTAGAGGCTCGCGCCATCTGTTATTTACTGTGTGGACGGTGCATCAGTTGAGACAGTTTTAATCAGCGAGGAGATCAGTTACGTTAGTTTGTAGTCATTTTATAACCAAGTTCAAAAAGGATTCAGTAACAGTTGTTGAACTCGCTATTTCCGCGTAGTTTAAGTTGATGGGCCAGTTTTCAGGCTAGCGACTAATTAACTGAAGAAGGTATTTACAATTTATGTGACAAATGGTCATAGTACTGAATAAAAATTAAAGAAACGAGTTACTCAGGCTAAGCTTGATTTTGTTATTTCAGTTAGCTATGAAATGTGAGGTTAGGGCAGACGATGCGGTGGGGATGGTAGAACTTAACAAAAGGTACAGTCGAACGTCAGTAAATTCCTTTGTGAGCCAGTCAGAACGGAACTCATTCATGAGAAGAATTTTTGATGTAGTGAACCTCCATCTGAAATGTGATTAAAAAAGGATCCATTTACAAAGTAAATGGACAGTACTCGAACAGACAGTACTTTTATATGAATCTCGGGACGGCTGTTATGGGTATTAACACTTTTATCAAAATAAAGCAGAGAACAACGTTTTGACTTTCACAGGTGACCTGAAGACGACGTGACGTAAGAAGGTCAAAATGTTGTTTTTTGCTTTATTTTGGTAAAAAGTGTTGGTACCCATAACAGCCGTCCCGAGATTCATTTTTACCTCAAGAGGGTTTCTCGTCATCACGAAGCACTTGTGTATATTAGATTTCTTAAATTAGGGTATTCGTTGATTATAGAAGTTTAATTTGTATAAAAAACTTGGTGATATAAGAGAAAATAGTTTCACTACGAAACGACTTAAGTTTAAAATTAAATCGTTATTTTTATTTTCGTGATAAATCGTACACACTCGTATCTAGGCTTGTCAATCCCAACACTCGTTATGTTTCATGGCATCCTCGTTTCATTCCAAATAACCCGCCATTCGGTTAGATTGTGAGAATACACAGTAGATTTGATGGAACAGGCAGTTAACATATTATCAGTCTTATGAAAATCTATCGGAACAACTAATTTGTTACTAAATAAGACAGTCGTTCATTGTCTGTATAAATATATATTCATATACCGTGACAAAACTTTGCAGGTAATTTTTTTAGGCAAAAAAGACCTATTATTCTGTATAGTATGTGCAATTTCATAGGTTGTGTGGATAAATAAAATATTTTTAATAATACCTTGTAGTATTTACGCATCACACAGTTTCTGTAAGTACAGTTTTTTACTTGTGTAGAATTACCAGAAAGACATCTAAATAATAAACTTGTCTAAACATGTTGGGTAAAGATACATCTGTGCTCTTCAATTCTCAGGACGGTTTTTTTTTGGTTGGCTTTGTAATAAAATATAGTAATTGTTGTAGAGATAGAGATAAGATGCATTTCTCTCTGCCTATGAGGAAGACAGAAAAAACAAGCATACATACTTTTGGTTATCATTAAGTAACAAGGACACTCTAAAAGGTTTTAGGAACATACCTATGAAACTATAATATATCTAGCTGTCTGTCGATACATTAGTAAGGTTAACAGATGTTTGTATATAGTGTAAGCGATCTCATTAGTTTTAAACTATAGACGAGACTATTTGAAGTAGGCGACAAAACTATGCCATTGGCCTAGTTCTAACCTTCTGTGATTCCATACTTGTTGGAAAAACAAAAAAAAAAACTAACGCATGCGCAGATCTTCGTGGTTTTGTTTGAAATTTACTGTTGGAC
This sequence comes from Carcinoscorpius rotundicauda, assembly GCA_011833715.1. Classification (NCBI taxonomy): domain Eukaryota; kingdom Metazoa; phylum Arthropoda; class Merostomata; order Xiphosura; family Limulidae; genus Carcinoscorpius; species Carcinoscorpius rotundicauda. The sequence continues at coordinate 7,067,248 of CM022399.1, read as the reverse complement.
TCGTGCAGTATTACTTGCTATTACACTTTATATGTCAGCGTGGAAAGGTGAACTTGGCAATATTTTATGGAACAGTTTAGTCCAAAGTTAATTACATCAGAACAAGTACATTGTAATATTAACTGTCCTGAACCAGTATTGTTTAATGAACAAGGTTCATTCAAAGTGAAGTAAGTTAAATAACGCGGAAAATGCGAAATAGTAAGGTAAAAATTGTGAACTAGAATAAAACCCCAGTATGTACTGTTAATATTGTAGTAAATATGCCGTAAAAACAAAATACAGTAACTTTTGAATTCGGGTGACATTCTAGATATCTAATGTATATATTTTTTACACTTTAAAAGAAGAAAGCATGTGTAGGTAAAAGTGTCGTAAAGTAATCACAAAATGAAATTCTTGCGCATATCCTACTTTGGAATGGTAGATATGGAGAAGAGGCACAAAAAAAGTGGATTTGTTTTTGTCTGTACGGAGTACATGTCGTACAGTGTAACAGTGACACGACCTAATTATGTTGTAAAGCTGATCAAACCCAAATAACATTCAATAGGAATGGGTGTCATAGTTACTGGGCTCCAAACTAAAAATTATCGGGATTTACTAGAACATGGCTTTTGTTATGTACCGAGGCGGACCCAGGAAGCGACTTTGTACATCATAACCTGCCTTGAACCCTGTTGTTTTAGTGACCCTTTGAAGGTTATAAAATTCAAATATCAATATCGTCATAGTTGTTTTAGTTACGTATGCAAAGATTATTAAAGCGATGCCTTAACATTCCGATTATTATAATAATGGTGATTCGAGTTTCGGTTTGTAATATTTTAACTGTATGATGTAACCTTAGATTGTAAGAAAAACATTTACATAAAATTAAGGTTACGTATGTGTCGAAAGAAGCTCACCGCCACCCATAGTGTAAAGAGCTAGTTCTAGAGTATGAAATGGGCGAGGATGTGTTGATTATTGGTTTTGTAACTCATTGCATAATATACAAATTTGTTTTCCTGAAACATTTGAAATTGATGTAAATTTTGTTTTCAATACTTACAAATGAAAGCACCCTTTATTACTGAAACTATTGTTGAAGGAAAACCAGAATTATCTTTAATTGAGTAGTTGTTGTAAACCGAGATACGTTTCATGCTAGAAAAAAAAAATCGAGAACGTACATGTGTATCTATACAAGATAAACAGCGTACTGGAGTGTACATGTACCATGCACCACAACACAGTGAATTATTCACACGTGCGAAGGTTTTGCCCATTGTCGAGTGCACCACGTTGCTAAAACCTGTTCTTCATGTGTAATATATGCATCATTCCGTAATTCTGTCTTACTATCTTAATTGAACGAGTATTACACAGTTACAAAACATAAAGTCAAGAAGAATTATTTTTATTTCATTGAAGCATATTTTGAATACTTTTGAAATTTTATCATTAATTCAATCAGTTGTGAATTTTGGGTGGGGTGGGCCCAGTGGCTAATAATTTTTAAGGGCACTACATCCCACATAATATCACATAGAATATAATGTTCACTGGCACACTATTAAGACCATGTGCCTTATTCCTCTCTAATCCCTATCTAAATACACCACTGAATTTAATGTAAAACTTTCTCATTTCTCCAATTAAATTCATCAGACATTTCTCACAATAAAGATAACTGATATGTGTAATTAATTATTTGAGAAACAGTCATTTGCTTCTATCATGTCTTCAGAGTTTTAAAGTTTTTATTTAAGTTTAACAATTATTTATAAAGTATTAAATGTTTTTTTTTTCTTCACGTATGTGTATAATACATAGTTTTCTTCATAAGACTGTGCCGATAAAAGAACGACACCTAACAGGTTTTGGAAAAGTTGCCATTGGTCTGTTAAGTAAGTTAAGGAAAGAAAATATTTTGGATATGCTTCTAACCAAGTGTTTGGTCCTTCAGTTGATTAGAGAGCTTTCCTAGATTGCCAAATATGTCAGGTTCAATTTATAAATATATTGGAATTTAGAAATTAAATATTCAATTTATGTACTTAGAGCATCAAATTGGGATGGTGGATGTACTTGGAATAATTTCGGCTACAAAGAAATGTATGTACTTTTGGATAAGATGTTCTTATTGTAAAAAAAAACTGCAGTGAATTATTTAAAATTAAATAACTGTTTTGTGGAATAGTGTTCAAGTGTTTAATAAAATGTTTAAATTCATTGTAGGATTTTTCAGTGTTAGCTTGTAAATCTTGTCTGTTTTGTACATTTGAGTAGGCTTTTGAAAAGTTGTTAAAATTTTTCACTATGACTACTCTATATTTGATATTGTTTAAAGTATGTACTCACAATACCTGTAAAAATAAACTGGTCAAAACAAAGGATAGTGAAGATCTGTAATATGATTAAGTGGAGAAACCACTTAGTCTGTTCAAGCATGTGTGATTTGAAATACAAACAATTAGCCATTCAGCTTACAAATATATACATACATTCATGAAACACCACCATGATGTTTTGTGAGTAGCTGAGATGTCAGTCGTGAAACACCACCGTGATGTTTTGTGAGTAGCTGAGATGTCAGTTGTGAAACACCACTGTGACGTGATGTTTTGTGAGTAGCTGAGCTGTCAGTCGTGAAACACCACTGTGACGTGATGTTTTGTGAGTAGCTGAGTTGTCAGTCGTGAAACACCAGTGACGTGATGTTTTGTGTGAGTAGCTGAGTTGTCAGTCGTGAAACACCAGTGACGTGATGTTTTGTGTGAGTAGCTGAGCTGTGAGTCGTGAAACACCACCGTGACGTAATGTTTTGTGAGTAGCTGAGCTGTGAGTCGTGAAACACCACCGTGATGTAATGTTTTGTGAGTCGCTGAGCTGTGAGTCGTGAAACACCACCATGTCGTGATGTTTTGTGAGTAGCTGAGCTGTGAGTCGTGAAACACCACCGTGTCGTGATGTTTTGTGAGTAGCTGAGCTGTGAGTCGTGAAACACCACCGTGACGTGATGTTTTGTGAGTAGCTGAGCTGTGAGTCGTGAAACACCACCGTGACGTGATGTTTTGTGAGTAGCTGAGCTGTCAGTCATGAAACACCACCGTGACGTGATGTTTTGTGAGTAGCTGAGCTGTCAGTCATGAAACACCACCGTGACGTGATGTTTTGTGAGTAGCTGAGCTGTGAGTCGTGAAACACCACCGTGACGTGATGTTTTGTGTGAGTAGCTGAGCTGTGAGTCGTGAAACACCACCGTGACGTAATGTTTTGTGAGTAGCTGAGCTGTGAGTCGTGAAACACCACCATGTCGTGATGTTTTGTGAGTAGCTGAGCTGTGAGTCCTGAAACACCACCGTGTCGTGATGTTTTGTGAGTAGCTGAGCTGTGAGTCGTGAAACACCACCGTGTCGTGATGTTTTGTGAGTAGCTGAGCTGTGAGTCGTGAAACACCACCGTGACGTGATGTTTTGTGAGTAGCTGAGCTGTCAGTCATGAAACACCACCGTGACGTGATGTTTTGTGAGTAGCTGAGCTGTCAGTCATGAAACACCACCGTGACGTGATGTTTTGTGAGTAGCTGAGCTGTCAGTCGTGAAACACCACCGTGATGTTTTGTGAGTAACTAAACCTTCATTTCAGGGTTCTATTTCTGTACAGATAGTTATCTATAGAATTATGATTTTTTTTTCCTCTTCCTAAATAGATTGGCCACAAAAATCCATTGATGAGGGAATATTTTGATCTCTAAGAAGATATGTAAATAATCACTTGTATTAAGAATACTTAAGTATTATTTCATTGTTAACAACACATGTTTGTTATGAAAACATGAAAAGTTTTGAATAGGTTTATGGAAGGTTTCTAGTTTTGCAGAAAATGGTTGAAAACAGTGTTCTAAACCCAAGGTTCTGATATTAAATAGTAGTTTTAAAAACATTAATTTCATTTAGAAAGGTAGGAAGTATGAACCTGAGTAATTCTTAAAGTAATTTTACTTCAGCTCAATTTAAAAATTTGGTAACCAATATCTTTCACATGTACTAAAGTATGGTACTGTGGTTTAAAGTAATGGGTAATGTCAGGTGTGGTTTTATAACACACAATTTATTCACATCACTCCTTATTTGGTACGTGGGTTTCCGTGTAGTAAAAATTGTCTTATTGTCTTGAGTCAACTTGGACAACAGTTGATTTTGATGGAGCATTATCTTAAAATTTCAAGATTCATTTTATATCTGTGTTAGCAACACAAACAAAACACTTTTGAAGGAAGTTTCATTCCGTTACAATGGAAGTGTGCAAATTACTCTTGTTTTATTCTCACTCTTAAGTTTTTGCGACTGAGAAATTTCTAGTCTGGTTTTTACATTCATAATGTTGATTATGTACATCTTGTCCACCATGTGTGTCTGATAAAAAAAACAATCATGTATATAAACCAAAATAAAGAAATGACACTGTTGTACTCTGAGGTAAAATGATGCAAAATAGGCCTTCTACTTATTACCAAAGCTTATTATGCCTTCTCTTACAAAAGTTTCCTGAAGATCATTTAAACGAGTTATTCAAAGAACATTAGAACTTGTAACTGAATGTTCTCTTCCAGATGGTCAATTAAATGAAATCAAACAGGACAAAACATTTCAGTGTGATAGAGAATGCATTACTTAGTATATTGTACTAGGACTACAGTGATGATGAAACTGAAGAAGCAGGTATCGTATGTCTTGGTGAGATAACTTGTTTGAATTGTATTAACTGTGTGGTTCTAATATGTATAAACCTAGTAACATTCTTCATCAACAGTTACACATTTGTACTGGGGCAAAATATACTCAGTTTGAGCTGTGTGATCTTTCTATGACATCTTGATGGGACCATTATTCCCTTTAGACTGATTCTTTATCTAGAACAGCTTGGAGAGACACAGAACACTGTTTTGAATCACTTTGTTGGTTTTATGCAGACATTTCTAAGTATTTTCAATCAACCGTGGTGGTAAATTGGGCGTACCTTTAAGTTTCTAACATTTAAACTGGACAAGTACGATCCTATAATTGGTGGTAGGTGTAAATCACTCTGTAACTCATAATTATTTCATCCTTATGTAAGTTTTTTTGTATTTTATTTGAATCTGGATAAACAGACACAAGGATACAGTTAATAAGGTCACTTGGACAGGGCTGTCTGATTTTAATAAGTGTTAGAAGGCCAAAACAGGAACATGAAGTCCTGTTTCTAGCACATACTACAAGGTTAAGCAGAAGATGAAATATTTACATGTCTATTAGTACCAAGTTTTATATTATAACAGTAATAGTTTAAATAATCAAAAGTATTTACATGTCTATTAGTACCAAGTTTTATATTATAACAGTAACAGTTTAAATATTCAAAAGTATTTACATGTCTATTAGTACCAAGTTTTATATTATAACAGTAACAGTTTAAATATTCAAAAGTATTTACATGTCTATTAGTACCAAGTTTTATATTATAACAGTAACAGTTTAAATAATCAAAAGTATTTACATGTCTATTAATACCAAGTTTTCTACTAATGCAGTGACATTTTAAATAATTATGAATGTTTTGAATAGGAAAGAATCTAAGTGTTTTTATTTATATTTGGTTATGGTTATTTTTACCTTAAATTGTTTAAATTTCCAAGCATTTACCATTCAAAATGTTCCAATTATTTACATTTGTGGCTGCCTAGAAACGGTGAGTTAGAAATAATGAGACAAAAAACAAACATGTCTACATTCTTGGAAAAATGATTTATATGAATAAACATGATTTTTGTTGAAGTTTGAAAATTAATTTTTTCACTCGGAATGTTTCTGGTTATGAAAATAACAAAGGTATCACTGAAAGGTATTGGCACTTGTTTGAAACTTCTCTAGCTGTGATTCACTCTAAATATAACTTTCAAATTAGCTGGAGTAAGGAAGTATGTGGTTCAAAAATAATTAAACTATTAATTACATTTTTGCCATTTCCTGGTTTTTATAAATGCAACTACCACAACATCAGAATAGGCCTAACTTATCACTCTAATTATGAGACTTTTCAAAGGGGACAATAGCCATGAGTGTATGCTTGTTAAGGTTGATACTTTTTACTCTTTGTACTACGTATTTTTACATATCTATGTGTTCTACTAGTTTGTAAGAAAAATAATTCAGCCTTTTGATATAATAAACATCTATATAGTAGACATGGATGATATTAAAAATTATTTACAACATGAAAACAGTTATAATGTTTTGGCCTTCCTAGGTCATCAGGTTAAGAAGGGATTTTGTGCATGTGTATCGCTGTCATGAATAGTTCACATCCATCACTTGTATGGTTAATCTGTATAAAAGTTTGTCAGTCTTTAAAAATTAATTAATTGAGTTTAGTACTGTTTTGTTATAATGTTTTGACCTTCCTAGGTCATCAGGTTAAGAAGGCATTTTGTGCATGTGTATCGCTGTCATGAATAGTTCACATCCATCACTTGTATGGTTAATCTGTATAAAAGTTTGTCAGTCTTTAAAAATTAATTAATTGAGTTTAGTACTGTTTTTACCACTGTTAAACCTTTGACTATTTGCACAAATTAGAGAGTAGCCACAGTTTTGTAAATGCATGTATTAATTTTGTTTAAAGCCAGTTTAGCTGCATAGTTTTGCAACTTTGATGCCAAAAGGCACAGTCATGTTTGTGTTGGAGAAAGAACAAGTTTATGAGCTACCTTAAGTGAAGAAATTAAATGTACTAATGTGCTCTGTAAGACCAAGGAAAACGTGTTTCAAATGCAGTTTTAAACTATGAGTTTTTTATTTACCTTTGTAATTAATTTTGTCAACATCATAAATCCAATGTAATTAAAATTCTAAAATAACGTGAGAAAGTTTGTTTTGATAAGTTTCTCCATTTCCTATTGCCCAATGAATAGATCAATGTATCTGTAGGGCAGTGTCCAGTTTACAAAACCCAAGAAAGATATGTATCTGTAGGGCAATGTCCAGTTTACATTACCAAAATAATATATGTATCTGTAGGGCAATGTCCAGTTTACATTACCCTAGAAAGATTTATATATTTGTAGGGCAATAATGCTTTATAGAAAAAAGAAAAATTGGAAGATTAAATTTCTATTAGATATAAAAGTAAAACCTTTATAAGGGAGTGGGTTGCCTATGTGTTCCAGCTGTGGAATTTTGAGTTATTGAACCTGTTTCAAATCCATTTAATATTTCTTCCACTTTAAACAGTGCATGATTTATAAGAGTGAAAGACAATATTTTATCACAGATGGTGGGAAGTAGCGTACTGTTGATTGGCTGCTTTCTTTTTGGTCAACAGTTCAACTGAGGGCTTAAAGCCCTTCTATAAAACAGAATACATTACAAAACTATTAAGATGCAACTTTACAAAAAGATCATCCATTTCAACAAAAGATGATATTCTTGAAATTCTGTTACGTCATTGAGCTGTTCTTTTAAGTTATTTGATTAAAATATTTCAAATTCTAGTCCAAATAATTAAGCAACTTAAATTTCTTAATGTTTGCTACAAACTACCAATACTAACAGTTTCTCAATCACCAATGTTCATAGATATTATAAATAGTTTAGGGCTACTTTTATAAGGTGTAGCTAACATACAAATGTAAACATTGCTAATATAGTTTTCAACACTATCTCCTTTTATTGTGAAGTGCTTTGAACAATCCTAAAATGAAACTGGATTAAGCTGTCAATTCACCACGTATTTTACTTGGTTTTCTTTTCCTAGCCCCATTGTTAAAGAGAAAGGGATAGTTTTCTGTCATCAGTAGATGTGTTGCTTCTGGAAGGGTCTTCAAAGACAGGTGGTTGAATAAATACACTGGAAGTTCTATCCTTGTTGATCCGTTGGAAGTGGTTTCTACACGAATCCTGGACTTCTCAGTTGAGTTTCTGCTGACACATTCTCTGGAGTTGCCCAATTGATCACTTTCTCAATGATTAACTCCCAAAAATAATTAATGTGGATAGTCTGTGACTTGAATCACCTCTCCCTTGGAATTTTTTAACACACTGTTGGTTCTTTTTGCATTGAGAAGTTTAATATGTAATATAGTAACTGTCATGTAAGCCAAAGTGTGACTTTTGTTATGATGAGAAGTAAAAATGTATTCTCAGGACAGCTGGTATAGGTATTAACACTTCAATTAAAATAAAGTACAGAACAACTTAGTGTGACATTTTTTTAACCTTTATATTTCTTCCTCGTACCTTGTGAGTTTCTTTTTAAGCTCTTGTCATGTTCTTTTCATTTAATGCCCCGTTGTTTTTCTATGCAAAGTTTATATTTTTGTTTTTGATTTTCTTTAACAGTTTACTCCAGTAAATCATGTTTCACCTCATTAGATTGTTCAAAACGCTGGATTTTACTTGGTGTTCCATTTAAACTGGAATAATCTCAATATTGTTGTAACACTCTTTGTATGGATGGGTTATTTTAAATAATTTAGCAAAAACATTGCAAATCCCACTATACGTAAGTATAGCAAATTGTATTATTTCCTCCTTAAATTCGATACAAACTACTACAAGCACTATAATTTATCTGTAATTGTATTTTTTGTCATAGTTCACAATTAATGTTACTAGGACTAACGCGCAAATAAACTTGTTAACCAATCGATGTGGAATGGATATACTTCATATTGATTGATTTCTTCACTTCAGCTGGCACTCAGCAAACTGAACACTGACTTATTGGTTATTGTATTTACAATAGAGCCTTGTTTCTAATCACTTTGCAAAGTTTCTCAATCGTTAATACTTACTCATTTTAGATATTTTCGGTCTATTATGCTAAACATTTTGTTAACGTCAGGCACATTGGAGTCCACGTTTAAAATGTAACTTAGTATTTTTTACGTCAAACGTTATGACGATTACAAGTAAAACAACACATTGTGATTTCTCGTAAACTATACTGAAAATTATATCCACGAAATAAACTAAAATCGTTTAATATTGCTTATTTTTTGTACTATGAGAATAAATATATTACCATTCAAAGCACACATTTTCATGCTGAAAATCGTAGTTTTCAATTTGATTTACATAGTTGAAGTGATGTTATTCTACATAACTCTCAAATGTCGCTCCATGGTGGGAAAGCAGTAAGTCTTGGGACTTACAACACTAAAATCAGGGGTTCGTTACCCCTCGGTGGCCCCATATATATCCTGATGTGGCTTTGCTGTAAGAAAACATACGAATATACTCAGTTGTGTTTTAAAACTGTATCATTTACACAGCTTTAATAAACTAATTTAAATATAGCTAATTTCTCGTATTTATTTAAATATATTTACATATCTTATGTTTTTGTCGTGCTTAAGCTGTTTAATAAATAAGCCATTGATGCTGTAATGCACTTTGAGTATTACATTAATTAATTACTATAATTAACAAATATTCGTAGTCTGCTGCGTGTAGAATAATGGTTCTCATCCCTGAATATAGTGGATCTGTATAATAAGATGTGATAAAATATCACAATTTTTTTTTTTACTCATTACTGTTTTATCATCATATTCACTGTTGTGGTTTCAGCGATCACTCGTGGTTTTTCCCGTTAAACTCATTCGCTTCTGTTGTTTTCGCCTCCGCTTAAACCTGCTCATCAAGATTTCCCGTGTCGCGATCTTGTATTGACCAAATGTTGCTTCGGCGCAGACGCTGTTCAGCCATTGCATTTAGAATATTGGAACTGACGCTGACATGAGGATGTGTGTATTGTTGGGTTAGAGGATTCATTTCGGTTGTCTCCCCCCTTCTAAACTACCCCCGTTTGTCTCATTCACTCTTTTGTATAAGGTTGTGATGTTTAGTGCCAAACTAAATGTCAGGTGTATAACAGAGCTGAAAGATGAAGGATGTGGACAGTTATTGTGTAGTACGAGGCTTAGATAACAGAAGTGATACTGGTATTCCGGGCGTCGTCACTTTCTTGTACTCCAGAGCAAGTACAACGTTCCTAGACCACACAGATTGTAAGTGGTTTATTCTGAGTTAAGTTACGTACAGATGTTTAAAAAGATGTATACTTGTTGTTGAAAACGATACTAGAATACACTAGCTTCCAATTTAAGTGATAGTACTTGTTTATACGAGTTGTGAATAATGGTACAGTACCCAATCTTAATTTGTTTAAAATTGAAGAACGTGAATGATTTAGTGCAAGTCTCGTGAGTTCATTCATTCATATGTGACAGAAACTCAGACTGCTAGAGGCTTATACTTTACAAAATATTTCATGAATTATGTATTTAAACTTAAATATTCCTTGTTGTTTAAAATATTTCCAAGCAGTTTTCTTTATTTCATGTGTATGAATCTTTGACTAGTTGAAGACTAGTTTTTTATGTGTGTCACTACATGTATAATACAGGGTGTTCAGAAAGTCACTGTGCACTTGTATATATTAACAGACATGTTTCAATATAGAATGAAGGGGTAAATATGAATGACAATTATAAACAGTGTTTAAAGTGACCCTGTTGTCATCAATAGACTTGGATCCTTCTTATTTTGTTTCTAAACACTGCTATCAGCTGCTGATTTGAAATAGACTGAATGAATGCTGTTATCACTACTTTCAAAACTGCACAGTGACTTTCTGAACACCCTGTATATATAATACTAAACATCTTGCACATGTTGCTTGTATAAGGTTGGAATACTTAGTTGGTTTTTTTTGCGTAGAATGATACAATACTGTTAACACTTTCTTTACCAGTATCCATTGGAAGTAGGAGTGCAGTCAAAACCAAAAGAATTTTTAAAATACAATAAAAGTTTAATTGGAGAATCTTGGCTGTAATAAAAGTAGCACATATTATCAGAACATCCTGCTTGTGAGATGCATGTTTTCTGACTCTTGGTGTGTTTACACATAATGTACTGTGTAGTTATAGCATTAAAATTCTCTGTGATAAGAAATATTTTACTTATATACTTGGTAAATATTAAATCAAAGATTAATATTTACAATAATATTTGATATAAATGAAAGGGAGCAATACCCCTAGAATAAATGTTATTCATTTATTTAATATTATATATTCATCTGTAATGTGAAGATGGTTGCCATTTTACACACACTTTAGGTTTTTTGATAAACCCATGAATAGTTAATAAGCTCAATTCTTGCATGAAACCTGAACTGTGAACAGGAACATTCTGGGTTTGGTGCACTATTTATTGTATATTTTAGTGAAGAAACTTGCGAAGGTGCTGCTTAGTTCCTGGATCCCTGACTGGGTGAGATTGGCAGACTTTCCATTCTAGCTGTGAACATTAGTTTAATGTTTACATTAAACAAAGCTTGATAGAATGCAACGATACAACACAGTGTAAAATATTAGTACATCAGCATGTAATAATATCTGTAATATGATTTAAAGGTAACACATTGTAAGGAGCATTTGTTATTCGCCAGTTTAATTCTGGGATGTTAAATGATATATGTGATATGCCACATAAAGTTGACTGTGTCTTTCACAATAACACCTAGTGTAAGAGAAGTGTCACATAAAGTTAACTGTATCATTCACAATAACACCTAGTGTAAGTGATGTGTCACATAAAGTTAACTGTATCATTCACAATAACACCTAGTGTAAGTGATGTGTCACAAAGTTAATTGTATCATTCACAATAACACCTAGTGTAAGAGATGTGTCACATAAAGTTAACTGTATCATTCACAATAACACCTAGTGTAAGTGATGTGTCACATAAAGTTGACTGTATCATTCACAATAACACCTAGTGTAAGAGAAGTGTCACATAAAGTTAACTGTATCATTCACAATAACACCTAGTGTAAGTGATGTGTCACATAAAGTTAACTGTATCATTCACAATAACACCTAGTGTAAGTGATGTGTCACATAAAGTTGACTGTATCATTCACAATACACACCTAGTGTAAGTGATGTGTCACATAAAGTTGACTGTGTATCATTCACAATAACACCTAGTGTAAGTGATGTGTCACATAAAGTTGACTGTGTCATTCACAATAACACCTAGTGTAAGTGATGTGTCACATAAAGTTAACTATCATTCACAATAACACCTAGTGTAAGTGATGTGTCACATAAAGTTGACTGTATCATTCACAATAACACCTAGTGTAAGTGATGTGTCACATAAAGTTGACTGTGTATCATTCACAATAACACCTAGTGTAAGTGATGTGTCACATAAAGTTGACTGTGTCATTCACAATAACACCTAGTGTAAGAGAAGTGTCACATAAAGTTAACTGTATCATTCACAATAACACCTAGTGTAAGTGATGTGTCACATAAAGTTAACTGTATCATTCACAATAACACCTAGTGTAAGTGAAGCGTCACATAAAGTTGACTGTGTCATTCACAATAACACTTAGTGTAAGTGAAGCGTCACATAAAGTTGACTGTATCATTCACAATAATACCTGGTGTGAGCAAAGTGGCTCATAAAGTTGACTGTATCATTCACAATGATACCTGGTGTGAGCAAAGTGGCTCATAAGGTTAACTGTATCATTCACAATAACACCTAGTGTAAGTGATGTGTCACATAAAGTTAACTGTATCATTCACAATAAGACCTAGTGTAAGTGATGTGTCACATAAAGTTAACTGTATCATTCACAATAAGACCTAGTGTAAGTGATGTGTCACATAAAGTTAACTGTATCATTCACAATAACACCTAGTGTAAGTGATGTGTCACATAAAGTTGACTGTGTCATTCACAATAACACTTAGTGTAAGTGAAGCGTCACATAAAGTTGACTGTATCATTCACAATAATACCTGGTGTGAGCAAAGTGGCTCATAAAGTTGACTGTATCATTCACAATAATACCTGGTGTGAGCAAAGTGGCTCATAAAGTTGACTGTATCATTCACAATGATACCTGGTGTGAGCAAAGTGGCACATAAAGTTGACTGTATCATTCACAATAATACCTGGTGTGAGCAAAGTGGCTCATAAGGTTGACTGTATCATTCACAATAATACCTGGTGTGAGCAAAGTGGCTCATAAAGTTGACTGTATCATTCACAATAATACCTGGTGTGAGCAAAGTGGCTCATAAAGTTGACTGTATCATTCACAATAATACCTGGTGTGAGCAAAGTGGCACATAAAGTTGATTGTGTTATTCATAATAACATCTGGTTTAAGTGAAACAGAACAACAGTTTTGGAATAAATTATTTTCTAACAAACAATCTCTCAAAATGTCAGAAGTAAATAGAAAATTATTTACAGAAGAAAGAAACCAGCTCTGTAGAAACAGGAAGACTGACTGTAATGAAAGAGGTACATGTGTGAAGTTGTAGAGAAATTGAAACTGTTTCATTAAAAAGGTTAAATAGAAAGAAGTATATAAATGGAAGCACATTAATATAATTCTTATTAGCAAGTTTATGTAGATTTACACATGTAAATGTTGACAATATCTATAGTCTTTAATTTAGCAAAAAGTAGTTTTGTTTCCACATTCAGTCAGTCTTATCAATACCTATTTTTATTTTTAAGTCAGCCAAGATGGTAAATGCTGAAGTAAAACAGTATTAAAAAGAACATGTCATATTAAACAGTTAAAAGAAAAACACGTTTATTTAACCTGTATTTTATTAAAAACCTTTTACAAAGATAGTGTAGTACTTGCAACGTAGCTTTTATGATACGAGATGTGAAATTCTTCTGAGGGCACTGGTGGTCAAGAAATAGTTCAGTTTAAAGTGACCATTAGAGAGAAATGAACATAAAACATTCTTATGTGTATTTCATTGTTTTGTATGTTGTTATAGTCTTTAACATTGTTACAGTGGTTTAAATTACTTGTGTTGAAAAATTTTTTTTTTTTGAATGTCTTGTGTTAAAAGTGATTCTTGTTATCCATGAAAACTTTACAAGGCTCACGTTGTAAACATGTTATTTGTCTTCCTGTGTGAACTTATGTGAAGTTGGGTTGTTTCAAATGATGTAAAAGTATTTATCAGTGACTTTAAAAATTCATTTTTACTAACATTTTCATGTTGTACTTAATAGAAAGTAATGGTTTTACGAATCATTGTTGTTTTGTTATTGTCCTTAAAAAGAGACTCTTGCATTTTTAAATGTTAATTCAAACTCAACTGTTGTATTAGGTATTGAGATTGATAAAATCATACAGGTGTTTTTAATTTCTGTATCTGTTGTCATGAGTTCATGTGTGTATGTTCTGTAATTTTTTAGAAACACTGAAGTCAGGATAGATATTTTCATAGCTTTGTCACAATACAAAATAAATTTAACATGAGAATTCATCTGTTTTATATATTTTTAAAAATATGTGCTTCTCAATATGGTACCCTCTTCCCTTTGAAGTTGGAATTTGTGAGTACAGTAAAGATAGTTGATGCTGCTCTCAAAAAATTTCCAATGTGTGTGGTACACCATCTAAACATTGAAACTAAGGAGTGTTTCTAATGTGTGTGGTACACCATCTAAACATTGAAACTAAGGAGCGTTTCTAATGTGTGTGGTACGTCATCAAAACATTGAAATTAAGGAGTGTTTCTGTGTGTGGTACACCTTTCTCAAAATTACCCTTGTAATATTTTTTATATCTTACTGTATCTCTACATACATAGAGTATGTCATACAATTTTTTTGAAATTTTGCCTTCAAGTGTAGGAAATACTGAACCATTTAGTATCATTTCTAGGGATTTCGGTTTAAATATCAAATAATGGACAACTAACAGTACTAGTATACTGTGGTACATCTGCATTGTTAACTTTATCATATGTATTAAAAATTACAAGGTTTTAAGTAGCATCTGCTTCAACAGTACTGGTGGTCTGGCATGGCCAAGTGAGTTAAAGCGTTTGACTTGTAATCTGAAGATTGTGAGTTTGAATCCCCCTTGCACAAAACATGCTTGCCATTTCAGCCATGGGGATGTTATAATATGATGGTCAGTCTCACTATTCCTTGGAAAAAGAATAGCCCAAGAAGTGGCAGTGGGTGGTAATGACTAACTGCCTTCCATGTAGTCTTACACTGCTAAATTAGGGATGGCTAGTGCAGATAACCCTCGTAGCTTTGCGAGAACTTAAAACAAACAATGCTGAAGTAATATCCCATAATTTGTTCTTATGTAAAGAAAACAAACCTATGCATTTATTGTCTTTACAATTATGTAACATTATGTTCCTTTCTATTAGTAGCATAACCACACAATTTGTATATACGTAATGTATGTTTTCATTTTGATTGGTAACGTAATCAGAGCTCTTTGTTGCATTTTCTGTTGCATATTTGAACTCAATAATAAATTCTCAATCTTTATAAAATCACATCTCTTGTAACAAATCAGTTCTAATAAAATTAAGTTGAGCACGTTTTGCTTTTAGTGTAGATGTAATACTTGTATAAGGATATATTTAAAAATCATAACATGTAATATGATAATATTTATTTTCTATTAAATTTTTCACATGATTTGCAGAAGATTTTTCCAGTTATTTAGTTTCATGTTTTTGAGTTTGGCTGTTCCAATTACCCATGCAAACAATTTTCTTTAAGAAATAGCTACTGCTTGTAACTGTAATAGCTGTTCTATAAAAAAGTTTATCATACAATAAGCTATCCATATGGTAGAACCAATATAAAAACAAAGTTCCTAAATGAACCTGAACTCTGTAGGTCCTGAATTGGTTATAGGTTGATGTACTTTATTTTGTTTAGACTCCATGAGAGGGAGCTACATGTGTTTCTAACTTGAGAGCATATAAGTAAAATGAAAGCCTTATTGTAAAAATTAACAAGAGCATATCCTACTTGTGGAAAACATTGTTAGGATTTATTTAAGCTAGATTCCAAGGGGTGTAGCTCATGGCTTGGGTATTTTTAGTACCTGGCATCTCATTTGGGGGTGTAAAACTATATTTGGACATTGCTTCACATAAGTAAGGACCAGTAGTGGGATGCATGTATTATATATTTAAGAACTTTATGAAACTTTTTTTTGAAGAACTATGTAAATAGAAAGTTTAATAATTACACTGTTAATATTTTTAATTTGGATTATAAGAACCAATTTTTATTTTATTGAATTTTCTTTATAGGTTTTCTTCAACATCTATTAATTAGCAAAAAATCCTCACTTGTGTAGATAACTTGTTGTAAATGGAAAAATAATTTTTGCTTTTTTTAAATCTGACTGCTTTATTGGCCCTGACAAAAGATTAAACAATATTTCCCACTTCTTGTGATGAAACATTTCATGTTTTATTGATAAGTTGTCCTTGTTTTATCTAAATGGTGTTTAAAAGAACAGAAAACAAAGTATCAGTAAAATGCGGGAAATTAGTTTGAACAAGTGAAGTAGGGTGGGTTATTTCTAATGTGCTTGTAACTTGTGAACTATTTTGTTTATTTTCAAAGGCATCTCTTGTTTAAACACTACACAATTTTGGCATGAGTTATGGTGTTTTCTCTAACATAAAAGAATGTTTACATTTTGTGTAAGTTTGTGGTTTTTTACAGACATTTTCTAATTGCTTAACAAAATATTTAATGTGCATACAGGAAGCTGTACAATTAGATATCCAAAAGTTACAACAGTTTTTATGTTTGAGAAAAGGTAAGCTTTATTTTGATAACTATTTGCTTCTTTAATGTGTGTAAACCAAAAATTGGTTTGTGGTTGTTATTGAGAAGAGGACATTTTTTTGATCAGTGACAAGTTATGTACTACTGGCTGATTGGTTGTATTGCTTGCTTGTATTTAAGTTCAAATAAAAACAAAACTACCAATGAAATGAATGATTTAATCAGCATTAGCCAATGAAATGAATGATTTAATCAGCATTAGATTTTGGCTGTTGTGTAAATATCTTGTAATATCTTTTGTACATTTAAAGGTGAATTCCATGTTGTTATGGAAGAGAGCTCTGAATGTCAGGAAGCTCCACCCAGCCCTGTACAACCACAGTCCGATTGTAATTTAAATCTACATTCCGATCCACTGGTAGTTGAATGTTCAGGTAGCAAATTAAAGGACCAAGAAAAAAGTCAAAGTCGTCCCTCATCTGGCAGTGATTCCTTTTTACAAGAGAGTGGTGACTATCAATGGTTAGATGATGGTTATAACAGGTAAGGTTGTCATGTGAATAGAAAGGACCAACATTTAAAGCTAGTGTACATGTAACCATATATAGACTTTGTTGCACACTATTTGAATGGTTTGTGTGTGGTAATGCAGTTACATAGTGTCATACGTGATGTTTACAACTTAGTATAGGATGGAGGTTTAAAGATTATTAATAATGTAACATAAATAACAATATTTATCACCGATTCAGTACAATTTTCCAGTAAACAGTGTATATAATAACATTTTACTCCTTTCAGGAACTCTTCAGTTGGAAATAAAAGTGACAAATATTCATGTGATATCACTTTCTCTCTTGAACAGCATACTCGCTAATATCAAGAAATCCCACAATTCATTGGTTAAAGAGTAGCTCAAGAGTTGGTGATGGGTGATGATGACTAGTTACCTTCCCTCTGGTTTTACATTGCTAAGTTAAGGATGGCTAGTACAGATACCCCTTGTGTAGCTTTGTGTAAGATTCAAAAAACAAAACCAGTGTAACTGATATTAACTTTACTGGGCTCTTATTGTGGACAAAACCAATGTAATTAATGCTAACTTTACTGAAGCTTTCTTGAAGAGATGAAAAGACTTAGAAAATAATTCAGAATAATACTGGTTTTCAGTTCACAGCAGTATATGATTTTGTAGTGAAATGATATTGGTTTTCAGTTCACAGCAGTATATGTTTTTGCAGTGAAAGGATATTGGTTTTCAGTTCAAAGTAGTATATGATTTTGTAGTGAAAGGATATTTGTTTTCAGTTCACAGCAGTATATGATTTTGTAGTGAAATGATATTGGTTTTCAGTTCACAGCAGTATATGTTTTTGCAGTGAAAGGATATTGGTTTTCAGTTCACAGCAGTATATGTTTTTGCAGTGAAAGGATATTGGTTTTCAGTTCACAGCAGTATATGTTTTTGCAGTGAAAGGATATTGGTTTTCAGTTCAAAGTAGTATATGATTTTGTAGTGAAATGATATTGGTTTTCAGTTCACAGCAGTATATGTTTTTGCAGTGAAAGGATATTGGTTTTCAGTTCAAAGTAGTATATGATTTTGTAGTGAAATGATATTGGTTTTCAGTTCACAGCAGTATATGTTTTTGCAGTGAAAGGATATTGGTTTTCAGTTCACAGCAGTATATGATTTTGTAGTGAAAGGATATTGGTTTTCAGTTCACAGCAGTATATGTTTTTGCAGTGAAAGGATATTGGTTTTCAGTTCAAAGTAGTATATGATTTTGTAGTGAAAGGATATTTGTTTTCAGTTCACAGCAGTATATGATTTTGTAGTGAAAGGATATTGGTTTTCAGTTCAAAGCAATATATGTTTGTTTTGTGAAAGGATATTGATTTTCAGTTCACAGCAGTATATGTTTTTGCAGTGAAAGGATATTGGTTTTCAGTTCACAGCAGTATATGTTTTTGCAGTGAAAGGATATTGGTTTTCAGTTCACAGCAGTATATGTTTTTGCAGTGAAAGGATATTGGTTTTCAGTTCAAAGTAGTATATGATTTTGTAGTGAAAGGATATTGGTTTTCAGTTCAAAGCAGTATATGATTTTGTAATGAAAGGATATTGGTTTTCAGTTCAAAGCAGTATATGATTTTGTAGTGAAAGGATATTGGTTTTCAGTTCAAAGCAGTATATGATTTTGTAGTGAAAGGATATTTGTTTTCAGTTCAAAGCAGTATATGATTTTGTAGTGAAATGATATTGGTTTTCAGTTCACAGCAGTATATGTTTTTGCAGTGAAAGGATATTGGTTTTCAGTTCAAAGTAGTATATGATTTTGTAGTGAAAGGATATTTGTTTTCAGTTCACAGCAGTATATGATTTTGTAGTGAAAGGATATTGGTTTTCAGTTCAAAGCAATATATGTTTGTTTTGTGAAAGGATATTGATTTTCAGTTCACAGCAGTATATGATTTTGTAGTGAAAGGATATTGGTTTTCAGTTCACAGCAGTATATGATTTTGTAGTGAAAGGATATTGGTTTTCAGTTCACAGCAGTATATGATTTTGCAGTGAAAGGATATTGGTTTTCAGTTCACAGCAGTATATGTTTGTTTTGTGAAAGGATATTGGTTTTCAGTTCACAGCAGTATATGTTTTTGTAGTGAAAGGATATTGGTTTTCAGTTCACAGCAGTATATGATTTTGTAGTGAAAGGATATTGGTTTTCAGTTCAAAGCAGTATATGATTTTGTAGTGAAAGGATATTTGTTTTCAGTTCAAAGCAGTATATGATTTTGTAGTGAAAGGATATTTGTTTTCAGTTCAAAGCAGTATATGATTTTGTAGTGAAAGGATATTGGTTTTCAGTTCAAAGCAGTATATGATTTTGTAGTGAAAGGATATTGGTTTTCAGTTCACAGCAGTATATGTTTTTGTAGTGAAAGGATATTGGTTTTCAGTTCACAGCAGTATATGATTTTGTAGTGAAAGGATATTGGTTTTCAGTTCAAAGCAGTATATGATTTTGTAGTGAAAGGATATTGGTTTTCAGTTCACAGCAGTATATGATTTTGCAGTGAAAGGATATTGGTTTTCAGTTCACAGCAGTATATGTTTGTTTTGTGAAAGGATATTGGTTTTCAGTTCACAGCAGTATGTGTTTTTGTAGTGAAAGGATATTGGTTTTCAGTTCACAGCAGTAATAGATTTTGTAATGAAAGGATATTGGTTTTCAGTTCAAAGCAGTATATGATTTTGTAGTGAAAGGATATTGGTTTTCAGTTCACAGCAGTATATGATTTTGTAGTGAAAGGATATTGGTTTTCAGTTCACAGCAGTATATGATTTTGTAGTGAAAGGATATTGGTTTTCAGTTCAAAGCAATATATGTTTTTGTAGTGAAAGGATATTGGTTTTTAGTTCAAAGCAATATATGTTTTTGTAGTGAAATATTTGTTTTCAGTTCAAAGCAGTATATGATTTTGTAGTGAAAGGATATTTGTTTTCAGTTCAAAGCAGTATATGATTTTGTAGTGAAAGGATATTTGTTTTCAGTTCAAAGCAGTATATGATTTTGTAGTGAAAGGATATTGGTTTTCAGTTCAAAGCAGTATATGATTTTGTAGTGAAAGGATATTGGTTTTCAGTTCACAGCAGTATATGATTTTGTAGTGAAAGGATATTGGTTTTCAGTTCAAAGCAATATATGTTTTTGTAGTGAAAGGATATTGGTTTTTAGTTCAAAGCAATATATGTTTTTGTAGTGAAATATTTGTTTTCAGTTCAAAGCAGTATATGATTTTGTAGTGAAAGGATATTTGTTTTCAGTTCAAAGCAGTATATGATTTTGTAGTGAAAGGATATTTGTTTTCAGTTCAAAGCAGTATATGATTTTGTAGTGAAAGGATATTGGTTTTCAGTTCACAGCAGTATATGTTTTTGTAGTGAAAGGATATTGGTTTTCAGTTCACAGCAGTATATGATTTTGTAGTGAAAGGATATTGGTTTTCAGTTCAAAGCAGTATATGATTTTGTAGTGAAAGGATATTGGTTTTCAGTTCACAGCAGTATATGATTTTGTAGTGAAAGGATATTGGTTTTCAGTTCAAAGCAGTGCACAATTATGCCATAAGAATTCCTTTTAAAGTAATAAACTATTTTTATAACTATTTATTTTGTAGACATCACAGGTTTAAGTATATGATTGTTTCACATTTGTTTTTTTTTAACTTTTGAAATAATGTGTTCAGACAACATATTCTTATATTAACTTTAATTCATTTCAGTAAAATACTTAAAGCAGTAAAACATTTTGGACTAACACTATTTGATGTAACAAATATAAACATGCACCAAGCATACTTATACACAATGCTGTCTGATATCAGTGTAGTTAAATGCATGCATTATAAAGATTGTAAATTTAAAAGTTATTTATGTGTTCCGAAACATGTATTTAGGTTTTAACTGTAAGAAAATATAGCTTTTTCACACAGAAACACTGTTAAAAACAATGGTATTTGATAGTTCACATCTACTATGTTTCAATTTAAACTATATGATGTATGCAGTTACAGGTATTATCAGAGATGAGGACCTCTACTGAGAGTCGTACTTCGTTTCTTGTGTTGTGTAGGTTATATTAACAGAGATGTGGAACTACTGAGAGTCGTACTTCGTTTCTTGTGTTGTGCAGTAGGTTATATGAACAGAGATGTGGAACTACTGAGAGTCGTACTACGTTTCTTGTGTTGTGCAGTAGGTTATATGAACAGAGATGTGGAACTACTGAGAGTCGTACTACGTTTCTTGTGTTGTGCAGTAGGTTATATGAACAGAGATGTGGAACTCTACTGAGAGTCATACCACATATATAGTATTCTGAAGTAGGTGATATTGTCAGAGATAAGGACCTCTACTGAGAGTCGTACTATGTTTCTATTATTGTAAAGTAGGTGATAATATCTAGATTGAGATATTTATTGGTAAGATATTCTGTATTATCTTCCTACCAAATGCTCTGAGCAAGTCCCCTTAATTTGTTATGGAATTGAGGTTATTCTACATCAGAGATGTGTACATTAGCTCCTTGTGTTTCCATTGTTTCTGTATAAAGTGCTAGATTTATATTACCTTCTCTCACTTTTCTTCATTTACTTTTTGAAGTGTGGATGAGACTTTTGCCTTTGTATCAATCTAACTCTTGTAACAGCTTTTATTTCATCATGATCACACCCCAGTGGTAGTTGATGTAACATGTTACAGCCTTGATCACACCCCAGTGGTAGTTGATGTAACATGTTACAGCCTTGATCACACCCCAGTGGTAGTTGATGTAACATGTTACAACCTTGTATTGCAAGTTACCTTTGGAACTACATTTTCTTGTATATTTTTCAAAAACTTGCAATGTTATGAAAACAATGACCACATCCTAGACTTGGAGTGAATTTATGTCCGTAGAAGTCTGTGATAAGTCTGTCAATTTAGAAATAATAATATTTTTACAAAGTGCAGTAATCTTCAGTGAAAATATAGTCTGTCATTTGTGATAAAATAGCCTTCAATGAAAGTATAGTCTGTCCTTTATGATAAATAGCCTTCAGTGGAAGTATAGTCTTTCATTTATGATAAAATAGCTTTTAATGAAAGTATAGTCTGTCCTTTATGATAAATAGCCTTCAGTGGAAGTATAGTCTTTCATTTATGATAAAATAGCTTTCAATGAAAGTATAGTCTGTCATTTATGATAAAATAGCTTTCAATGAAAGTATAGCCCGTCCCATGTGAGAAAGTAGCCTTCAGTGGAAGTATAGCCCGTCCCGTGTGAGAAAGTAGCCTTCAGTAGAAGTATAGCCCATCCCGTGTGAGAAAGTAGCCTTCAGTGGAAGTATAGCCCGTCCCATGTGAGAAAGTAGCCTTCAGTGGAAGTATAGCCCATCCCGTGTGAGAAAGTAGCCTGCAGTGGAAATACAATGTGTTCTGCATCAGAAAACAATTTAGTGGAAGTACAGTGTGTTCTGTGTGTGTGAACCAGAACCTAATAGCTTTTCCAGATTTGCCAAGTCAAAATGCTAGAAGTAGAGGGAAACATCCACACTTTAAAAACTAAAAGAATAAAGGTGTAATGTTAGTTTCCATTTGCATTTTTGAAATGATCATTTTAGTTACTTGAAATTTGATAGCATAAAGTTGTGTGAACCATATTACATTTAATCTGTAGAAGATAATGATGCCACTCTTCCTTTAGACACGGATACTGCTGTGGGATTCTTCTTAATATTACTTAATGTGCTAGTTTGTGTTTCAGCAGAGCATTAGGCTAGTTTATTAACAATTTATGCATTACTGTGTCATTTAATAAAGTATTATGTACTTGATGTCAGAGTTATCAAACAGTTAATTTACTCTGCATTGCTGATATAACAACACTTCATTGTAGGGAAGAAGACTGTCCCATAACTTATACAACAAGACATCACATAACCTACATTACAAGACATCGCATAACCTACATAACGAGACATCGCATAACCTGTTTAAGAAGACATCGCATAACCTGTTTAACAAGACATCGCGTAACCTGTTTAACAAGACATTGCATAACCTGTTTAACAAGACATTGCATAACCTATACAATTGTGGAAGAATCTGTGTATATCCATTCCAGAAGTTGCACACTTGCTGTTCAGATCTTAGTTATTACAAATCCTCACACTTGTACCATTGTTCACATTTACAAGCAGCATAACTCAATAAAACTGAAGTTTAAAAAGTGAAAACATTGTAACCTTAAATACTGAACCAAATATGATTAAAATAATATATATTCATGTGTTTAGCTCAAGTATTTGTATCTGAAGAAGAGGACACCTTTTTCAAACCTTTTACATATATTTCTGTGTTAAATTAAAAAAGTGTCTACCTAAGGATTAGTTTGTCTCTAAACTGTACAAGTTTACTGAGGATTAGTTTGTCTCTAAACTGTACAAGTTTACTGAGGTTTAGTTTGTCTCTAAACTGCACAAGTTTACTAAGGTTTATTTTCTCTCTAAACTGCACAAGTTTACTTTTTAGTTATGTGATGTTTTCTCATTGAGAGAAACTTCTCCAGCTTTCAAACAGATGTAATGTAACATATCAATACTTTTACAATTAAAACAGAAAGGAACATCAATGCAGACAGTTTTTCTTGTTATATCCAGTCATATTTAAATTGTGTATCTGTTTTGAAAACTATTATTTGTAATTGATTAAACTGCCATAAGGTTTCACCCAAGGCCTACAGAATAACTAAATGAAATGCCAGAAAATCGGGAAGTGATAATATATCTTCAAAGAGAGGTGTTAGGTCTCAGTTAAAATTATTGTACTTTAGGATAAACACAAATTCTGAAAAGGTTGACAGGTGAAATTATTTTCAGCCGTACACAAATGAAATTATGAAATTTCTTCCATATAAATAACACTGAAAAAAAATATATGATTAGAATTAGCTCACAAAATTCTCTCAAACATTTGTGAGAGAAGTACATAAAAACAACAACTTTGAATCCTCTCTTTAGGTCCAGTAATTTAAGAGAATGTTACATTGTTTGGTCTAAACTGTCATATGTGTAAACCATGTATGTAAAGTTGAATGAAACCTGTAACAACATGGTGATAAGATGAATTGTGTTATGTGGTTTCCTTACAGATTTGTACAGGACAACTTTACTCATATTATATGTAATACTTACTATTTGTTGATAAAAATACACATTTCTTCTTGATAGTTTTAAAAAACATTTTTTTATAGAATTAGTAAACATTATTACTCTGTGAACTTCACCACTAAAATGTTTAAAATATTTTTAAGTATAGAGCTGTATAAGGTTAGTTGAATACATTAAGAGTATTGACCTATATTTAAGTTAGTCGAACACATTTTGGGTATTGACCTATATACAAGTTAGTTTAATATGCTTTAGCTATAGACCTGTACACAAGCAAGTTGAATGTATGTATGTATATAAAGCTGTTATAATGGATTTGTTTCATGTGTGTTACCATGTGCAATAGAAGTTTAAACACAAATATTAAAAATTTTATAATTAATATTAAATAGTTATATTTGACATTATAAAAACAAAATTAAGTGTATACTTAAATTTGTTTCATTTTAGTATTGATGAATGGGATGTTTTGTTGTGTGATTGTTTTACAGTCATGGCAATTGTGTTTTCATCCATTTATTACTTTTTATAAGAGGCTATAGGATGCCTCAATCAGTACTAACTTTGAAAAACTTTCAAAGGTTTTCAGTTTATGTTAGTGTCTAGTGAAAACTAAAGTTTAAAAATTTTGAGGTGACTTGCTCACACAGGTCAGCTATCTTACTTGCATGTCTGACAAAGGGAATTTGCATGTCACTGACATTGACGCAACTCCCACCTAATTTCACAAATTGCAGTACTATATGAAGATGTCATACAATGAAGTCATCCAACAATAGAAACACTAATGCTACTTACACATATGCACTCATTTCCTCTGCACATTTAGGTACAGATGTGTTTAAATTTGTCATCTGCTCAACTTACTGAGATTTCAATAATGAACTAAACTGGATTTTGTATTTATCTTTCATTTTAAAAACTATTTTTTTATGAATTTTCAGATGTTAGTGATTTTATAATTAGTTCTGAGTGTGAGGTTGTAAATTCATCTCTGTTATGGTTTGGAATGCCCATTAATCATTAGGGCCATTGTTCCAAATGTTGGGAACTACTGCATGGTTAACAGCTCTACTCCAGTCTTGTTGGATAAATTTTGTTTATTCAGTCAGGAAGAATGTGTTTAACTACAGTCTTCATTTGATTTGTTTTGGGTAGTATTTTACCATTCGTAAAGCAACCTTAATCTCTCTCTGGATTTCCTTCTTCTATGTTACTTTCCATCTTATTACCCAAGATTATATCTTGTTTTTTCTCCTTGCTTGTTATAAGGATTTATGCTATTATCTTTACCTAATAGCTCCTTTGTAATATCCGCATGCCTTATCATCCTCACATTTGTCATTCATTTTGTCCTGATTTGTTTGATTTCTTCTCATTCTTTACTGTTACTGTTTCTTTCAATTGAGTATTAACTGTTCTTGTATTTGTTAGTATTGTGAGGGCCTTTGTTTATCCCAGTGATAGCATACCTTTTATTTGACTGTTTATATCTAGGTGATAACTCATTTTCAAATGTTTCCTCTTTTTCCAACTTCTTTCTTTAACAGTAGTTACTCTGTTGTAAGGGGAGGCAATATTCGGTTCTCACACTCACTATACACAATATTAGGTACGTTTGGACTTCCCAACCAATTTAACAGCTTGCTTGTGAGCTATAGCTAGTCTATTCATCAGGTTTTGTTCTCTCTTGTATGAAAGGCTCTTTCTCTTTTGGGAATTCTTCCTTCCTTATTTCTTTGGGACATTTCACTTGTGTGTCTTTTCTAGTAGGCTATAGGGACTCCAATTTTTTTTTTTCTTGGGGCCCTTTTTCCTCTTTTGTGTGCTTCTATTCAAGAAGTTGTCAGTATTTAGACTGCTCATAATACATTTTGCATTCTTTTAGTTCATCTCAAACCCCATCTTTCTTTTCTTTTGATGCTTTTGTTCTGATGAAAATCCATTTTTTGATAAGTACAAGACTTTTGACATGTGAGTGCTGGATAAGAGGCCAGTACATGCTCAACTTTTTTGCTGTTAACCAGATATGCTCTTGTTTGTATCTATGTAAATGGCTCACTTGGTCTTTCCTGCTCTGCTTATTCTGTGGTCTTTTCCTGCTCTGACTGTTCTTGTGGCTTTTGTTACAGGACATTTTTATTTTGGTTGTTAACCATACACTTCTGAGCCCATTTATATTCTACCAACATAATAGCCTCTACATCCCAAGATCTTCGGTAGGGTTTACCCTTGATTGGACATGCCTGTTCCTCTCCTTCTGTACATCAAATGTACACAATTCTCTCTAACTTGAGCTTTATTTCTCTTTTGGGGCCTCTCTTTACATAGGATCCTACCAAGTGGCTGGTATAGCCTCCAAGGATATACTTACTCATTATCTGGATTAAGGTAGGATAACAGTTAGTACTTGTATCATCTGTCCTGGCTCTACATGTTCACACTGTATTCAACAAGATCATTTGTGTTATGTGTATCATATTATTATATGTATTTATTCATTCTTCTATCAGATTTACACTATACCTGTTTAATGGACTGTCATGGAAAATTCCAGTGCCAGAGTTGTTATATTCACTTCTGTAGCCCGTGCTTGTTTGCTTTTCAAAATAGGGTCTCCCTTAGAAAAATTCTCCTCATCTTTGTTGTGTGGAGCACGTGAAGGCCCTTGCTATTTTTCAGTTTCTGGGATGGTGGATCATGAAGAATTCTTACCAATTGGGACCTAACTGGTAGGGCTTGAACTAGAGGTACCAGAAGTGGGTCAGTGGTGACATCTTGTTTTGTGGAGTAATGGTGACCCACATGTGCTTTTCTTCTGTGGCCAGGGCCTATCTAGTAGGATTGAGGTGTACATTCACTACCTATGTGATAATACAGATAATTTATTCCATAAAATCTGTTGAGTAAAGGTGAGAACTTACTACACATAATAAATACTTTTAACTTGCATGCACCATTCTTGTAGCCACTGTCTGTTCGGTAGTGTTGAGATGATTGTACTCATTACTGGTCCTTACTATGTAACAAATTTGTCCTCCTCCCATAGCTGGTGTAAGTTCTGTGGAAGCTGAAAGTGGTTAGGCTTAAACACACATGTGAGTTATCTTTCACATTATCTTCTCCTGCAGTTGGTACTGGTTCTGTAGAGACTGGCACTCAAGTTGGGGTATCTAAGTATCTATGCTATATATAATGAAAGTGTCCTTCTGTCATAGCTGGGGTTAGTCCCATAGAGTCTGACAATGTGAATGAGCACCCAACTACATCATTCATTGTGGCTGTCTGATGACTTGGTAAAAATATGTGCCAATTCTGTCTAGCCTCTTCAGATGACTCTGGTGTTTTTGCCTCTTCTTTACTCATCTAAGTAAATTGTGCACTAATACTTCTATCATATTAACATGGGGTTCTAGCTAATCTGTGGGAGGTGATGAGTTATTGTCTTGAAAGTTAACATTTTCCTTATCTGAAAATGTATTTGTGATTGGTGCTTTTCTATTCACACATTCCTTCCCTTTGTGCAGTGCACACATTCTTACTTGTTTCATCAAAGAATGAAGATTCATAAGTGGAAATGTACAAGATGGATAGCTCTCCTGTTTGTGTAAGGCTTATTCTCAAGATGATGTCATCATGAAGGTGCACAACTCACATAACATTAAGTGAGAGTATACACTTTGGGAAGGAGACCTGTATTTAGAAGAGGAGAAGTTTGGTATTTGTAAAGACAACAAGCAACATTAAAATGGGAACTATTCTGAATGAATAAATTCAAACTTGAGAAACTATTGAGCTGGTGTGTACATATACCTTAGGTTTTGAAGGTGACTGGTGAAGTAAGACCCACATTGTGGTGGGATACATCATCTATCAGTGTTAATTTGGTTTTATTTGTAAAATGTTTTACACATTGATGATAATAAAAGAAACCAATAGTACATAAAGATTTAAACTTATTAACCAGTTTAAAGGTATGGTAAGTAATAATTTCATTAAAGATTATAAAAACTTTATTCTAAACCATATTCTTATGATTTACCTTTTCTATATGCTATTCCTTAACTCCATCTCTGATTAAATATAGATTTATTTCTAGTTCAGTAGTAATAATTATAAAGAATTACTTAATATTTTATATGATAAAATCAAAAATACAAGTGTTATTAATAAAAAGCATACTTTTTGAATAATGAAAACTAATCAACCCAATTAAGAATATCTAAAAAATTATGAATAATTAGATATTATTGAAACGTGATTTCACCACATTTTACGCCACAGTTCCATTAAAAGATTTAATTTTGTTATAAATTCATATATAAAAGAGTTCTGTTAGTTTTTCATAGAACTGGGAGAAATAAAATCTGGCTTAAAAGATACAAATTCCTACATTTATAAGAGTTGTATACTTTTCAATACCCAGGTTTTTAAACAAGTAATAGGAACTCCAATGGAAGCTAGATATTTTACTTATGTTACAGATTTATATCTTTAATCTTTTTGAGAACAGGTTTATTGAAAATAAAATAAACCCAGATATTTTTGTTTTAATGTAGATATATATAAAAAAATCCTGAAATAATACTATATATCTGGTAGAATTAGAAATTTGAAATACTTTAGTTTCTAATGTAGAGGCATGTAACTTAGATTTAGAAATTAAAATAATTGATAATAATGGTATTTTTCATACAATAAAATATTTTTTCTTTTCTAGTAACAAAATTTCACCAAACATTTCCAAACCCATCAGATCCCAGAAAACATTATGAACAAGTGCAATCATTTATGGAAAGCTATCAGAAATAAAGTTTTAAGACATTCTTTACAACAGTGATTAATCGATTTGTTTATTGATGCTAGTTTGTGCAGTTGCTACTCTCATATAATTGATTATATGGATAAAATTTTTCAGTTTTGCATGTATGTAGTCAAGTTATGTTATCAGTTCTACATTTTTATTGAAACTATAAAAATATTCACAGCACCATTACAAGGTCCAACCTGAATGTAATGGAGAATAAATATTCACACTACCATTACAAGGTCCAACATGAATGTAATGGAGAATAATGAATAGCCCTTTAGAAATATTTCAGTATCTATAATTCTTCTACAGATGTTAACATTAAATATTCTACTTCCCTATTTTTCCAATCAGTTTTGTTGTAATTTCTACACACTGAAACTAGGCCTTAAAAGATGAACAGACCTCCTTAGGAGTACAAAAGGAGTACGTCAGTTTTAGATTGTTAATTGTCAGTAATACTCTGGTGTGTTCTTTTTGTTTTGATAAATATCCATCAATTTTCAGGTCTAACAAAGGAAAGTTCATCTTTTAAAAACATTGATATTTTTGTTTTGTTTTTTAAATACTTTTTCTGAATACCTGAATTACTTTGATTATAATGTGATTTTTTTTTTCCATGCTAACTTGTAACAAGGTAATTTGTTGACAAAGTTATTATCAGGTGGCAGTACAGAGAAATCTGATCTTTGCTTACTTTGGGTATTCATAATGTTCACAGAGTGAATAGATAGTGTGTTTCTATTATTATTATTATATATAACAGGTATTGTGCATATTATATGGTAGTGGGGTGAAAAACATGTCTGGGATGAGTGGAAAAACAAGCTTGGCTTCTTTTGAAGATCTTTCAGTCAGTTTACGTTTTTTGTTCCTAGAATGCAGCCTCTTATCAGTAATTCACGAGTAGGGTTGGTTCAATAAATGTTTCTTCTAAAACTCTCTAATCGACCCTTTGATAACTGATGCTGTGGTTTACTGTATGTTTATAGATATGTGTGTGTTTTATGAAGAAGTATTAAGCTAAAATAATGAGTAGAATTTTTAAAATTGATGAAACTTGAACTCCAGAAGTAATATTTTTCTTCTAATTTTTCATTAATATGTAATTACTTTAAAAACTAACAAATGCATAAGATAAGTGATTCCGTCAGGAGTGGGTTTCGAACCCATGCCCGGAAGACCGGACTGCAACCTTAACACAGCGCCTTAGACCGCTCGGCCATCCTGCATAAGATTATTCCATTAACATGCTTGAAAAGCAACATTCTCATAAACAGAGATAAACAGGAAAATATATGACTGAGGATGACTAGAAAACATTCAGTTATTCACATTTGCAGTTGTTGCTGGAACAACGTGGAAATGGTTTTTATATATATGGAAACCAGTAACAAATTAATAATCCACCATGATTCAGAAACTTGAAATAGATTTTCACTTGAACGGATGTGGCATACGTGTACAACATGTTGGTATCAGTTAGTGATGCAGATTTGTGTTGTTAAACTAGATTTGATGTTGGTGTCTTTGCAAAATTTATACAAACACTCTTAACTTTCACTGTTTAACGAGATTGCGAACTACCCTGATTTTAGTGCACTATGTTAAGTGTCTTCATTGTGATAAAATGAGGTTATGCTTGAGGAGTTGAAATTTTCTGTGCTCACTTTATGCAGAAATAGTTGTGATGTAATATAATGAGATTTTGGGACAGCATGAGGCCTGTTGGTCCATCTCGGTTGTTCCATCATCTAAACTAAATTAAAATAATTACAAGACATCTGAAATCCATCCCTCATCATTCATATAATTATCAAGCTTTTTTTTAAAACTCGCTTAAATTTCTGCCCATACAACATCCAAAGACCAAATCACCCCATTAAAAAAAATGAAACTGTCTTAGCTGAAGATGACTCCTATCCTGCCAAAATGTACACTTGTGTTTCTTAGTCCTGCTATTCTCATACTTAAGTAGGAATTAAGATGATGCATTAACACTGTCATTTCCCTTTACAAACTTAAACACTTCAATCAGATCACCCCAACTCTTCTTTTTATCAAGAGAAAACAATTTCAGAGATTTCAACCAATTCTCATATGACAAACCCCTCCATCCCAGACACCATTCTAATAACCCCTTAAACCAATTTGATGTCTGTCCAAAGGTATGGAACTCAAGACTGAACACAATATTCCAAATGTGGCCTAACCTCTTTAATGAAATTATAAACTTTTTAGACTTGTATTCATTATTTCTGTTGATACAGTCTAAAATTCTATTTCCTCCACCACTAACAACAGCACACTGCTTGGATGGCTTTAGAGACTATTACATGTTCCTTCATAACAATGTTTAGGTTATTCCAATCCATATTATGCTTATAATTTAAATTATGATAACCCACATGCATCACCTTGCATTTATTATTACACTAAATGATCAAAATCAGGAGCATCCTTCTTACACCAAGTAATGACATCATCACACTAAATGATCAAAATTAGGAGCATCCTTCTTACTCCAAGTAATGACATCATCACACTAAATGATCAAAATCAGGAGCATCCTTCTTACACCAAGTAATGACATCATCACACTAAATGATCAAAATCAGGAGCATCCTTCTTACACCAAGTAATGACATCATCACACTAAATGATCAAAATTAGGAGCATCCTTCTTACACCAAATAATGACATCATCACACTAAATGATCAAAATTAGGAGCATTATCCTCACACCAAGTACTGACATCATCTGTAAATTTAAGTTATTCATTGAATATTCTGTTATTCATATATATATACAAAAAAAAGCAAAGGCCTTGAAATTGAGATCTGGTGTACTCCACTTGTGACATTTATCCAGTCTGACTGAATTCCATTTGTAACTTTCTTCCATTCATTTACTCTTCTGTCCAGTTTGCTGTATTATCCACACCCTCACATGTGTAGAATTTTTTATGAGCTGTTTATATGCCACCTTGCCAAATTCTTTCTAAAAATTCAGATATACCTAATCTACACTCTTACCCTTATCTACGTAAACATTAATCTTTTCAGAGAATGTCAAAAGATTTTCAGGGAAGGTTTTTCTTTAGTGAAACCATTTTGTCTGTCCAATTATAGTTCCAAACTTTGTTAAATGATTTTATAAAGTATCTTTTAACAGACTTTTCAAAACTTTTCCAATAACTGATGTAAGATTAATGGATCTTAATACAGGGTGTTTGGAAAGTCACTGTGTACGTGTATGTTTATTAACAGACAAAACTGCACAGAGACACCCTGTAGTAGTCAGTGACTTTCATGATCAATCTTTAACTTTCTTCAATATTTTTCAGTAAATGTCATTTGGCCCAAAAGCCTTATGTTTCTTTAAATTTCACACTTTTTTTCTTCACCAACATGCAGTCTGAGGCTCAGCATTGCCAGGTGGTTTAAAGCTTTCAACTTGTAATCTGAGGGTCGTGGGTTTAATTCCTCATTGCACCAAACATGCTTGCCCTTTTAGCCATGGGGGCATTATAATGTGAGTCAGTCCTATTATTTGTGGTAAAAGAGTAGCCCAAGAGTTGGCAGTGAGTGGTGATCACTAGTGGCCTACTTCTAGTCTCACACTGCTAAATTAGGGATGGCTAACAGAGATAGCTCTCTTGTAGCTTTGTGCAAAATTCAAAACAAACATCTTGTCTGATCTCATTTCCATTTATCAAGTGTTCATTATGAAGAATATTGCTTGAATCTTCATCAGTAAAAAATGATAAAAAGCAAAGTTTAATAACATAGCCATCTCATAATCATCAGATACTAGCTCTCCTTTATTATCCCTCAAGGTCCATTTTAACATTTTGTTTAAATTTAATGTATTTACACTGTTAATTTGAACATATTCAGCCAACCTTTTCTTATAAATTCTTTTCGATTTTTTTGTTTCACCAACTTGATATTTTCTATCATAACAATAAGTTTAAATTTCTTATATTTTGAGTCATCCTGTTCTTTGTTTTTTAGATGCAGCTACTTTCTTCTTTCTGTAATGTTTATTTTGAATACTTAAACATTTATTTGTAATCAGTTTTATTTCTCCAAATCTCTCAGCTGGACAGTTCACAAGAGAACTTTTGTTGCATCCCTTCTAAATTTGCTTCTTTCAAATGTGTCCAAAATATCATTATTCCCTACATCCATGTGCAGTAAAATATTGAACAGAACATAGCAATGGTCACTTGCATCTAGATTCTCCCCAGTTTCTACCTTTTTGATAATTTCTGTATTTGAAGTTGATAATAAACCTAAAATTTCATTGTTTCTAATAAGTTCTTTGACTAATTAGTGAAGAAAGCCACTCTGAACAGTTTCCAGAAATATTTCTCCCTGTAGTTTGGCTCTAACATTTCTCAGTCTATATACCTGAAACTATAATAACTTTATTAACAGCTGAAATCTTAATTTTGTTTTTTGAAGTTTCTTGCCAATATCATCAGTACCTTTTGGTGGTCACTGACAAGTTCCATTTAAAACCTTTTTTTGTCCATTAATAGAAAACCAAAAGGATACAGTATCCTTGTTGTTATCTTTAATATCCTGATGCAACTCTCATTCTGTATATAAAGCCATTTCACCCCTCTCTTTAATACTCTGTCCTTATTAAATAGCCTGTAACCTTGTATCTCAAAGAAATAATCTATGTTTAACCATGTTTCAGTTTTTTCCTTTTATCTCAAAATTCTCCATTCCTACCAGTGCTGTAAAGTTATGTGTTTTTCTTTTATATTTTTATGATTCCAATAATGACAGTTAAACATTTCTTTACCTCTCATTCTTTCTACAGTAAGTTTTATCTGGTCCTTCCCACTTTCAGGTCTTAGTTTAAACTTTCTTTTGCAGCTGAGTTAATAGTCTTAGTAAAGAAGCCAGTTTTTACCCAATATAAATATAAACTTCCATTCGAAAAACCTTTCTTCATTGAACTGATCTCACAAGTAAACCCATCTATTATCTTTATTCTTAAGTACTAACCTGAGCCTAGCATCTAGCTCCAGTGTTTTACTTGTAACTTCATCAATTAATTTTTGTCAGTGGTATCCTTCAGAAAATTAAGTTACGGTGTTTTTTCTTCAAATGGCTTTATAGCTTATTAATTTGCTCCTTTGATTTTCTTTCCCTTACATCCTACGTGCACCACAGAACCACATCTGTGATAGTTATCTTTATCAACCCCTTGTATTGATGAATTGGCTCTCCTGACCTATCTTTCCCCACATTATTAGCCTCTATGTGCACCACAAAACTACATTTCTGATGGTTCTCTTTATTATATTTTCTGCTCTATGGGTTTTTGCCTCCACATGTGCACGTGGGTATCATAATATAATTATTGTCTCACTATTTATCCCACAGACTATCCTATTCATATGCCTTATCAAAGAATCCTCTTTAAATTTATCATCCATATTCTTCTGCGTTCCTTTTGTTGTCCTTCTTAGCAATAGTCTCTCATCTGCACAAGCCAAGAGTTGAAATACGTCGTTCAACAGAATATACTCATTATGACTAAACTACCTAGTTTTACCCTAATTGTATACTTTTTAACTTCCTCATTGTTAGCTTATTTATTTATTGTATGTAAAGGCCTAAGCTCTTCCTGAAATCCTGCTGTCATTTCCCACGGTCTACACTTCTATCTATATGTTGCCTTTACTTTAATTATGGTAGTCTTCAATTTACAAATTGTACATCTTCATTGGTACCCTCCTTTAAAGTACGTGCCAGTCCTAAGTCCCTAAATAAAACAACTGTATTGCACAGTCTCAAGTCTCCAAATAAAACTTTATTGCACAGTCCCAAGTCTCCAAATAAAACAACTTTATTGCACAGTCCCAAGTCTCCAAATAAAACAACTATTGCACAGTCCCAAGTCTCCAAATAAAACAACTTCATTGCACAGTCCCAAGTCTCCAAATAAAACAACTTCATTGCACAGTCCCAAGTCTCCAAATAAAACAACTTCATTGCACAGTCCCAAGTCTCCAAATAAAACAACTTCATTGCACAGTCCCAAGTCTCCAAATAAAACAACTTCATTGCACAGTCCCAAGTCTCCAAATAAAACAACTTCATTGCACAGTCCCAAGTCTCCAAATAAAACAACTTCATTGCACAGTCCCAAGTCTCCAAATACGACTCATTCACCCATTACACATAAATAGTAAACATTTAATTCCTACACTAGTCTAAACCATTGCATTTGTAGTTATGGCCTGAAAAGAAATACCAGTAGCCTATTGTTAAATTGTTACTATTAAGCATAATGTTTAAGAACCAATTGTATTATTTCTTTAACTACTTTGTCTGCACACTAAAGTAATGCATTTAACTCTGTGTAGAACTTGGAAGTATAAATTAATAATTTATTAAACTAACAGTATACATAAAATTAATAATAAAGTGTATTTGGTCTGATTCATATTATAATCTACCTGTATATATATATATATAAGCTGAATTTAAAGTAATGGATCAACTAAAGAAGTTAATCCTTAAAACACCAAGATACAGTAAATTAGTTTTTTAATAAAACTGTATTTATCCTGCTTTCTGATTTAAAGTAAGTTGAAATGTACCTAAATCTAAAGTATGGTTATGTGTATTAAGCCTATTTTAATGTGTAGTAAACTTTACACCACTAAACTAAGTTAAAACTTTGACATTTTTATTTATCAAAATTACTACATCTAGTTATTATTTAACTTTTATTACTACAAAGGATAAATATTAAATAACTTTCAGTAACCTTCAAGTGATTAATTTTGCAGCAACCTACCACTTTATTTGTGCCTCTAGTTTTTAATGAATATTATATTTCTTAGTAAAATAAATTACAAGGTACAAAAGAATATTAAATATAACATTACCATCCTTCATTCACGAATATTAGAAAATTTCTAAAGGAAATGAATTGCACAGTACAAAACAATAGTAAATCTAACAATGTTCTCCTTCATTCATGAATATTAGATAATTTCTAAAGGAAATGAATCACAAAGTACAAAATATTATGCCCAGTGATTCTCTCCTCAATATACATGCATTTGATTTTTGGTTCAACAAATATATGAGTTGTTATAGGTTTAATTTCTTTGTAGCTAGAGAGAAATGTCACTTTAAATTGGCTGAGTGTGACCCAATTTTCAGTTTCTGTGAGTGGGGGTCAAATAATCCATTGTATAATTCCCATTGTTCCAAGATGTTTTAGGGTCATGGGTGCATTAAGAGTCGGAGTAACTACATAATTGGTGTTGGTGGCTGTTAAGTTGCTATTGTGCAGGTGATTATTACGTACTTTGTGTTATACAGGTGCCAAAAACCAAACATAAAATTAAATTTATATTGTAAATCTTTATGAAGATACTAAGGTCTTCATGAACTGTCACTTAAGATCCACTTTGATTCAGGAGAAATTTGGTATATATAATACTAACAATTTAAACTGGCGTGCTATTTATGTGATTTTTAATCTGTAAATTAAGTTCATTAACTGTTTATTTTGTACCTACATGTATTATAGCAGAAATTACTGGGCAAATTCTTAAGATTGGAAAGTTTGGTGTTCTAAGAATTAACATAAAGTTGTGAAATTGCACATTAAGTGGTCTCATGTTATATATGTATTTCTTTTCTTTTACCTAAAGTTGTATGATCTTTTTCATACAAGTAAAATATTGTTATTTATTAGGTTTTTTCTTTGTTTTTTAAAAATCAAAATAGAGAACTAAATTACAGTGTTGAAAAACATCATCGAAGCATCCTGGCCCCGTTTGTAGAGCAGAATAACTTCAGTTATGATGACCTTTCTAAACATTTTGATGCCAGTTTGGCAGAACTTGATATGGAGACCTTCCGAACAGAAGACATTCCATCCATGTTGGCCTTTCCAACTATATTCTCTGGAAACATTTCTAGAGAGAATTGTGCATCGGTGTCCGGGTCCATACTTGGGACTCTGGAGCTGGACTCCTCTGTTAGGTATGTGAATTTGCACTAATTTCTATTTTTGTATTTTCTACATGCTGGATGTGAATAAGTATGAGTTCTGCAAACTTGGCTAAAAAGTTAACCCACAAGTATTTTCTGTTAACACATATTTGAAATCAGACCACCACAACATGACATATAAATATAGATTTGTAAGTGTATTCTCACATGAACCTTACCACCTTGCATCCTCTTTCCTGGAATGAGAGTCAGGCTGACTTCTTCAGTTCTCAGACATATCTTTAGAACAAAAGCTTTATTTACAAAATTTTTGTGTGTACTCTTCACAGGAAGTCTGTCTTATTTTCTTTAGGTGCATTTCATAAGTTCATAATTATAGTTGACATTTTTTCTCGGATATTTGGTTGGTTGGAAGGACTGACACTGCGTATAATTGATTAATCTATTTTAAAAGCTGGAACTGAAAGTGAATCGTAATTTGACCTTTTTAACACATTTAATTCCAACAACAACAGTGTGAAGTTTTCAGAAACCAGTACATTTTGTAAGTACGATTATGATAAGGTTGTCAATATATTTTCTGGATTACCACTGATTTCTAGATCTTTTGTTTTTCAAAGACTGTAATTGGACATAAACATTATGGTTACACGTGTTAGTGATACCTCAATATATGACAATGGGAGGTAAATATTTTAACTATTTTTGTAAATGTCATTATTTTTTTGTTTGATTGAATCTAACTATTATTGTTGTCTGTGTATTTGTTTTGTTGTATAATTTCTGTCACTGCTGAGTTTGAGTATTTCTGAATAACTAATGGTATGTGGTATGTTGTGATTGGTGTAGCTGATTCAGTCTATAACTAATGGTATGTGGTATGTTGTGATTGGTGTAGCTGATTCAGTCTATAACTAATGATATGTGGTATGTTGTGATTGGTGTAGCTGATTCAGTCTATAACTAATGGTATGTGGTATGTTGTGATTGGTGTAGCTGATTCAGTCTATAACTAATGGTATGTGGTATGTTGTGATTGGTGTAGCTGATTCAGTCTATAACTAATGGTATGTGGTATGTTGTGATTGGTGTAGCTGATAAACTATGTATGTGGTATGTTGTGATTGGTGTAGCTGATTCAGTCTATAACTAATGGTATGTGGTATGTTGTGATTGGTGTAGCTGATTTCAGTGTTTATAACTAACATAAGTGTTAAAATAGCAGGAAGTAGGTTGCATGTTCTTGTATAGATAAGAATAAATATGTTTATTGCTTTGTAAAGAAACATTCTGCAGTTTGTTTCATAGTTTTATAGTTTAAGATATTCTGTACAATTTTTCTTCTTTTATAACATAGGGTATAGTTTTCTGTAATTCTGTTATTTTGATTTAAACGAAATATTTCTTTTGTTTGTTTTCAGTCCCCGCAGCACATCAGAAGAATCAGCAGAGATGTCCATTTGTAAAGATGAACTACTTTTCTCTCCAGTGAAGGAACAACCATTGTCAGGTGGAAACATATCTGTGGATAGTTTAGACTGCAGCTCATTGGAGGAACATGATATAGTGTTAACTTGTCAAGCCAATAAGAACAATTATACAATCGTGTTTGAAAGCAGTGGAACTCAGTATACTGATGACTCAGATTTTCTGGAAACTGCAGATAGCAGTGAAGGAGAAGGAAATCAGTGGTTCCAGCACGATCATGGTCAAAGAAGAAGCCATGGGTATATGGTCCAGTCAGATTTAGCTTTTACCACATGGGGAAAATTAAGAAGAACGAAAGAAGCAACGTCTTACAAACATGCTGACAAACCCACAACAAGTAAAAGCCAAAGCCTTCCAAACTTGCTTCGACAGTCTTTAGTGTTGAAAACAAAATACTTGCCAGTCAATACACTAAACTGCGTTCCTCTGTATGACTTACAGACCAGTCAGCCATCACACTCAAAGGATTCTGAAACAAGTGGTAGCCAACATTCAGTGCCTTTGTTGCAACTGTATATAAGGAACAGGAGTTCCTTGGGATCAGAAGGTTGCTCCATTTCTATATCAAGTAGCCAGTCTGAGTCTTCAGGGTATATGATGACACCTCCATTATATGGCTCTAATTTTAATATGCAAGGAGATATAGAAAAATTCAGTCGGTCCAGAGGTTATTTAAAGCGAAATTCAGTGAAGCAGTGTGAGTGTAAAATCCCAAAAGAACATAGTGGAGAACTTTATGAAGAACTAGAAAAATCTGAGGAGAGAAGAATGACCATGGTACATACCCTAGGTTCAAACTATAGAACATTAGTTGATGATGCTAATCAAGTGACAGAAGCCAACAATAATATGTTACAGATATCCACTAACAATAACACATACCAAACTAATGTATGTGAAGAAGACCAGGAACCTATATTAGAATCTGATGAAGAAAGTTCACAATATTTTGAAGACTCTCTGGTAGAAGCTCCACCTCCTCGTCCAGTTGCTGCACACTCGAGCATTATTCACGAGGAAGAAGAACCATTAGACACAGATTCAGGAAGTGGAGATGAAACAATGAAAGATAGTAAAGAACCTATTGGAAGTGATAGTACTACTTCTGAAGAAATTACCCTTACAAAGAACAACACCATAAAAATAAAACCAAAAGTTTCTAAACAAGACCGTGGAGCTGGTACTGTTCAAAGAATTAATAATTTTTTCACTACTAGCAAGGTGGACAACATTATGGCTAATAAAAACTGTGAGAGCACTCATGAAAAGTGTTCTCCTAATTGGGTGGACCTCACTCCAGAAATTAATTCCCAAGGCACACAGACTAAACAGTTAAATAGCAAGAGAAGTGAATCTATGCAAGAATTTTTTACTGACAACGATAAACACATAAATAATGCTCGACCTCATTCACCACGGGAGTCCAGTCCAGCCTCAAGTGGGTATGGCAGTAGTCGTCAGAACTCTGTAGAACGGCTGCGTCAGAATTCTCAATTATCCATAAACACTACTAATACTGTAACCTTGAATCAAAGTCAAAGGAAGAAGACAGTAGTGACAGTTCCCACATTGCAAGATCGTGTAACACAAATACCAGTTCACATTAAGAATCGATCTGTTCAGACTTCCTTTACAAATGTCAGTGATGGGTTTATGATCGAGGAAGCTACTATGATAGACAAATCTACTTCTAGTTCATTCAGAGGTGATAATTCCACTTCTCCAAACTTATCAGAGGATACTGAATCTGACAAAAAGCCAGTGTATGTTTGTTTTCCAAATTATTCCCTCCCTGATCTAAGTTTTCTTAAAGAGCTAAGAGGTGATCTGGATGGGTCAAATCTGTTGTACCTCAAGCCGTCAAGTCCCCTTGTGCCTCCATACATGAAAGATGTTGGGTTATCTCGAAGTGAAAAAAACAAAAAGTCATTATCTTTTCCAGATTTTGAATCTGTTTCTCAGGACACTTTTAACCATGTTCAGGACTGGGATTCTTTAAGTGTGTTATTGCCAAATGATTTAAAACCCCTAATTCCAAAGCTGAGCCAAAGCAAAATTGAAGAGAAGAAACATGAAACAGAAGATTATAAAAAGAATAATTATCCTATATTTCATAATGAGCCTTGTTGGGTGTTCAGCAAATCAGTAAAGAAAAATGTAAGTGTGGAAGAAAACACAGATGTCAATGGAAAGTGTTTCTCTTCAGAAGCTGGTTCCAGTAATGACAGCTTTCTAGATCCTGAGAGTACCGATATTCCTCCACCTCTGCCTAAACGATCCCTTTCATTACTAAAAGACAACTGTTTTGGTGATGGCTCCTCTAGTTCCCCAAAAGGAATTTTGAGGAAGTCACCATCAAGTGATTACTGCAAAGAACAAAATCACCAGCAGTGTGTTTCAAAATGCAGGAATGCTTCTTGTATGTTTTCTAGAAGAGAGGATTTAAAACACAAAAGAAGATCACTGCATGAACCTTGCCAAGAACTGCTGGAGAACATTCCAGAACGTTCTCATGTGAAAGGGTATTGTTGCTTTGCTCCAGCCACTTGTCATGTTATAGATCAGACTTTAACTAATGTTGTATGCAATTCTAAAGAAATACTAGATACGAAATCTAGCAGAAAAAAACCCTTGCAGAAAAATTTGTCAGAAGGTTGCTGTTCAGGATGTCCAAATCGTTGTCAGAACTGTATGTCATCAAAACAGTCGGTTTGTTTATATTGTCATGCAGAC
The DNA here is from genome assembly GCA_011833715.1 of Carcinoscorpius rotundicauda. Taxonomy (NCBI): domain Eukaryota; kingdom Metazoa; phylum Arthropoda; class Merostomata; order Xiphosura; family Limulidae; genus Carcinoscorpius; species Carcinoscorpius rotundicauda. The sequence continues at coordinate 7,025,842 of CM022399.1, read as the reverse complement.
TCTCCCAATCAGTTAGAAGGTTTTCAACATAACAGATTTTCTTTTCCAAGATTTGCTGCCTTTGAAGGGAAGCAGCCACTTCAGCAGCTGTGTGGTCAACTTCAACAGCTTCTTAATTCTAGTACCAGTCTCAATTTAATGGCTGCAGCTTTGTTGGCAGCACAAGGGAGCCCAGAAGGAAGTAACACTAGTAGCACATCTTCAAACTGTAATTGTTCTCGTTCAAAGAAAGCAGTAAGTTTCTGTGAAAAGGTGGCAGTGAAGTCCAGAGAGACAGGAACCACTGCAGAGGAAAGAACTTGCCAGCAAAATAATACCACAACTGCCCCGCCATGTGGACACAAGTCAGGTAACTTGTATAAACACACTCATGAAGTATTTGTAAAAATCATTCAAACATTATTTTGTTGTATGTATATATGAATCTTCCTTTAAAAAAGCAAGTTAAACGTATCTTAACAGGATTTTATGTAAAGTGAGATGGGATTAAAAGATAAAAGGTGTGTTTTGGCATGATCTGGTACAAACAAAGTGACTTGAACAGAAATTTCTCATTAAGACTGTAACAAGTGATATGGTACAAAAAAGATGAGTTAAACTGAAATTTCTTATTAAGACTATGTAACAAGATGGAAAAGTATCAAAACTTGTAAAGAATTTTCGTAAGATGAAGTGGAGAGTATTGATATTTTGTGATAGTTTTTATTATTATTAAGTTTTTCTTTTACACATTCTATTTTGCTGATTAAATATTTTGGACAAACAAGTTTATTTGGTCAGTATTTTGTTTGTTTTTAAAGGTTAAGAAGGGTGTTTTTGCTGGGCTTCAACTTCACAGTTAGGAAAGATAATTAAACAAATATAAAGAAGAAACAAGATTTATATACTTACTTTGTCAGCTTTTCATGGCCAGTTTTATGATTATTATTATTCAGGTTTTCTGGAATTTAAATTTATCTTAATATGCAAATAAACAAAATCTGTTAAATGTTTATGTTTAATAAAGACAAAAAGAAGGGCACCACGTACAAGCTTTAGAGCGAGTAATTAGCAGAATGGATTAATGATCCAATTCAAGAGACCTACATGCATTGGTGGGGGACCAAGTAGGCATATTTTAATATTTCTACAGAGTGCAATTCAACATGGCATTATGAATATCAACTGTTCATTTTTACCCCACACTGTTAATTTAGTCACAGTTTGAGAAAATGACAGAAATAGTGTGTAGGGATACTGAAAAATTGTAGATATGCATTTTGGAGGTCCTATGAAAATGCATTATACAAACGTTATAATGGACAAGAGTATTTTTATTTGTTGTATGAAAATGACCTTGCACTGTGACTTCTCCCATGTATGAGTCAGACTGACATTGGCATTTCAAACATATTGTGAATACAACTATTTGTAACACATCTGATATTTTGTGTATAAATGACCTGTACAAATTGCAAAAAGCTTGTCACATTTTCAAGTAATAATTTGGAATTATTGGATAAACCCAATACTTATTAGGTAAGTCACTTATATTAAACTATGTCATTATCATCACGAGATGGTCGAAAGAAAGGTTAACAAACCAGTTGCCATTTTGTTTTTAAACTTTGCAGTAAGCCCTCATTGATTAAAATAATTGAAACATATTTTACTGTTACTGATAATGGCAATATAGTGCTATTTCAAACATCACAATTGAAATTAGAAATCATTAAGTAGTCACTTAGCCAGTTTATTCGTGTTGTTTCAATACCAAACATAAGTAATTTTTAATCTGTAACAATTATAGTCATTGCAATATTTTTCCATCATTTACTGTGTTTATTAAATGTAACTTAAGCCTGTCTGATGTCTTCTAATCTTAGAAAATCTTATTTTATTTTGCCTATAAACATACCAGTAAAACTGTAAACTATTGCTCAAACACTGACATTTTCTCTCCTGTTTGTTTTGAAAATTCTTTTTTTTTCTTTAGTAAATGAATAAACCCACTTGATATCATTAAAAAAAAATTGGTTGTCAAGATCTTTGCAAAAACTAAGCAGAAAATTTTGATAACCAAAAAGTTAATTGTACTCCTTTAAGGGCTTTCAGCAAAATTAAAATTAATCTTTGAGATGGGCAGAAAATTCTAGAACAATTGGCAATTGCTTTATTCACAAGTAAAACGTTTTTTTGAAATATAAATCAATAAAAACTTTAACATTTTTCTAAATAAATGTTAAAATGGTAAAATATTGATTCTAAAATATGTTTGAGTAAAAATTGCTGAAATGGAGTTAGAATTAATATATAATATAGACTGATAAATTTCTTTTGTCCATGCACACATCATTATATAGATGACTGGTTTGCTCCTGTCAGTTACCAGAAAAATAACCTTAGATTCTCCTTTTAGAAACCACAAAAGCAAGCTTTCTTATCAGACTGGAGAAATATATTTTGTCACTGGTATAATATCTTATTTATCTGGGTGTGTATCTTAATACTCACTTAAGTTGTGCTGGACTGATCCGTATCAGGCTTCAAACCATGGAAAGAGCCATTAGACTTTTACTTTTGTCCTTTTCCTACTATGCATATAGTTCTCTTTCTTTTAGGTATGTGGGTATCCCTTGAGCTTCTCATTCCTTTGGGACAAAGATCCTTCACTGGTCACTGTCCGACCAATAGATCATGCATTCTGATCCTTTGGATAGTCATTTCTTATTTTTCAGGAGCAACATCATTGATTTATAATTGTAGTTGGATCAGAGTAACACTACTAATGTGATACCCCTTCCATCATCTAGTTTTAAGATCTATCTTTCCACAATGCATATATTCAGGGATGGGGAACTTCAAGGTCTGGTGTTTCAAGTTACAAAAGATGAGTATCTTCCATATCAATGCCTTCAAACTCTTAGCAGAACCCCAGGCAGTGGTTCAAGGCATGTCTGTCATGGATAGAAAAATTGTATGATACATTACAAAAATTTCACGTTGGTATCTTGGAGGCACACATTCTCAAGACCTTTGTTTTTGTGTCTTGGATATTCTCTGTTGGGCTTATTCTCATGATATCAGCCTTTTAGCATGTTATGTTCCAAGATTGATGGATTTTCTTGATCCAACCAGACTCTTCAAACAGAATGTATTCTACATCATGATGTTTTTCAGTTGATCTTATCTTACTTTGGAGGTTCAACAGTTGATGCCTTTGTAACTTGGTGGAATACTCAACTGTAATTGATATATTTATCTCTGATACCTCATCCTTAAGAAGATGCATTCAATCATGATTCTACAGGTTTACATCTTTATGCCTTTTCCCGATTTGTCTATTGCCCTGGATTCTGACTGATTTGTTCTGCTTCCAGTCAAAATCTCTTGGTTGCATCATATTGGCCAGCTCAAGTGTGGTTTATGCTTCTTCAGTATCTACAGGAATATCCACTTCTACCTATTCCACACTGGCAGGATCTATTGAGACAACCTTGATCAGACATTCTCCATCCAGATCTTGAAAAACTTCATCTTCGTGCTTGAAAGTTGTGCAGTTTTTTGCTGGACATGAGTGTTTAACTTTCAAGGGTTCCCCTTTATTTAACTAAGTCTCTGTAGGTCAACCACAACCATTTATCAATAGAAATAGAATATTTATTGTCAGTGGTGATTAAAGATAATTTAAACCTTCTTCTTCCTAAAGTATCTACCATATCCTGTTTTGTGACTTAGGTATTTGAGAAATTTCTTGCTTTGTCTAGGATATCTTTACATAAGTCATCCTTATTTATTATTTTTAGATATCCCAAGTATGAGAAGGTTGATGACTCTCCACTTCTATTAGGTCTTTTAAAATCTTTTCATGATTTTGAAAGTTTGTGTAAACTTTACAATTACCAAATTGGGTTTTGACAATTATTTTTGTGTCTGTGTTTTCATTCTCCTTTTGAGCCTTTAACTTCATGTTTTTTGTTTCAACTTTTTCTTAAATTGTATTTTTTTTCATCTTTGGCTTGTGGCTGTTGTTGGTCAGAGTTTTTTGCAATCGATATGCATAGGACTCTTTATCATTCCACATTTATCTTGCTTTACCCCAATAGGTCTTTTCTTCCCAAGACTGGCAGCCACAGAAGAGATTCTTTTTACCAATCCATTTGCCAGCCATTTTTCACCTTTATCATAAGATTACTCTGATCTTGATACTTTTTCAAGTCCTATCAGGATTTTCAAGTGTTATGGGACTTGTATTAACTCACTTCAAGGTACTAGGAACCAATTGTTTATTTATTGGAATTTTTCTATTTACCGTGATATATCTCCCATTACCCTCACTAGATGGCTTTGTAAATTTATTCCCATGGCTTATGATGGATTGTTGTTAGAGGATAGGAATCTTTTACATCGTTACATCTCACCAGATTCATCATATTTATCGGTCATTAGTTTCTGGAAGACATTGTGTAGACTTGTATGTGGGCACTACTAATACTTTCCTGTCTCATAACTTGTACGATTTGGCAGTTTTCTCTTCTGAAGGTTTCTGACTACTGCCTGTTATTTTGATGACATATTTTACACTTTAACCACATGTATTTTTCTCAATCATATACTCTTTTTATTTCTAAGGTTCCTTCAGTTTTCACTGGATCCCACTCTGTGTCAAGTGTTGCTCATGGAAGTATGCCTTCTCTTCTAAGTTCTGCAGTAGCAACCACTTTCAGTATAATTGCTACCAGTCGTAAAAGGCTCCATTGAGATAAGGTGTTCCAAAATACCAAGTTGGTATCCAGTAGATGATTTTAAGTTTTTATGGACTGCCACTCCTGAACAGTCATGAGTAAAGTTAAAGGGGACCTTGCCTATCCATGCTGATATTCAGGTTGAATAAATCTGGATTGGTCTTTGAAAAAATGTAGAGAACTTTGCTCACCTACTGCACATTTTACAGAATGCTATACCCCACCTCCCAAAGTCTACTAATGGAGCTAGGGAGTACTTATTTAATCTGGCTTATAGTCACTTGGGTGGAGGACAGAGACCTTTTCTCCATAGCTTCTCAACTTCCTAGATGTAATGTGGTAACTGAGCATATTCAGTCAGTGATTATTTGTATTTCTATATAGTTTGAGAAGCTTTTCAACTTGTATGTTATTATAAGCTACCTAGATATCATCATGATAGTTTGCAGATCTGTCCCACAACTAAATTATACCACTGAAAATATACATCCTGATATTAACTTTATACTACTCCAAAATGACTTTCAGTTGCTTAGATTTTCCACAAACAGCTGTTTCTGTCTATTGTAAAAAAAAATTGATTTTAAAAATATCTAATATAGTAGTACTGCTGTTCACTTGATTATTTACAAGAGTGTTGAAACGAACAAGAGACACTACAAAATAACGGATGCATGAAGTGTATTAACACTTTAATGTGAACCATCTTAACAACCAAGTGTTACTAAATGTATCATTAGTACGTAGATTGTGTGTTTCAAATTATGTTACACAGTTTAGAAACTATTATTACGGATCGAAACTTTTACTCTAAAAATGATTCTTGTTTACTTCCTTTCAGCTGAATCAGCCAGAATGACAAAAACCAAAAAGTGTTTGAATTCTGTGTTTTGGGTAAAAACCAAAATGTGAAGTTTACACAGGAAGCAACATTCAACAAATCAGGCTTAGCACAGATTAACATAACAGCAATAAAATAAAAACATAACTGCCTTTTAATATAAATTTATTATGATTATCGGTCATTAGAATGTGGTTTTGATTAGTTCCCATTAAAGAGGGTCAGCACATTTACTGAACTTACTTTTGCAAATATTGGATGAAAATATCACCAGTCAATAAATTAAAACATATTTCAAATAAGAAACGTAAATCTTATAATTGCATCTGTGGAATTATTGCAAAGATTTTTTCCATGGGCTATGTTTCAGTCTCAGCCTAGTTAGATGTAATTAGTCATAAGATAATGCTTTTGTCATATTATTATATGTGATGAGATGTAAAATGTAGAAGTAAGTTTGTATGTTATGTTTTACCTTAATAAACTGATTAATATAACAATTAAGTTTGTAAGTCTGTTTGTTGATCTTGTTTATTAATAATTAGTAATAATTCATTAGTGTATTTACATTTATTACATAGTAATAATTCATTAGTATACTTATCACATAGTTATAAATGATTTGTGTACTTGTGTATTTATCAAAATTGAAAGTCTAATAGGGTAACGAACAGTGCTTTGTAAGCAGAGTCAGAAAGTTGTTGCTTCCAGGTGTGCTAGTAGATGTCAGAACTTCTACTAGAACAAACTGAGATTCAGGATAGTAAGAGTTGTGATAATATAAACATAACTCAACATAGAAAATGTATACTTGTGGATTATTTAACACCAAGAATAAAGTTACCAAGTTATAAATGGCAGTGTAACAAATAGTAAACATTTACTATACACCTCATTAATATCACACAATTTATTTTTGTGGTAATAAATTAGAAAGATACTGGAATATAAAAAAACAATAAATTTACCTTGCCTATAACACACACGAGCAAGTGGAGTGTACTGTCAGCCTTTCCACTGATCGGCAGATGAAGTTATGGACAATGGCAGAAACGTTTTGCATAACTGAAAAATTTTGTCCCTTTGTCTGGATGGTTGATCAGATGCAGTGGTAATTGGAATAAAATCTGAGACATTTAAATTGTGATGCAAATCTTCATCCAAGTCACCAGATCATACTGGACCAAAGTTATATGAACTTGAATTAATTCAAAAACATGTGCTAATAATTTGGTTTGATACCTATGTTGGGCAGAACTTGGATAGCCCATTACTTAGCTTTGAGCTTAACAATAAACATAACTTTGGTATATTGACCAGTAGTTGTAATAATTGAAAATATTAATAATCACAGAACTCCAGTTTCTGTTAATTCTATTCTTTTCAGCCATGACACTAAACATTACACTAAACAAACTGGAAATAAGTAGATGTCTTAATAGCAACAGTTTAATTACTGGAATAACGGGAAAATAGTAGTAATTGGAAACTGTAGCAAGTCCTTTAACTCTGTTGTGTTCAGTTTATTACATCTTGTCCTAACAGCAAAACTAGGTTAGTAATTATATGAATGAAACATTCAAAATTTAGTAAAATTATTATTGATACAGACAAATACAGCTGACATCAGAACAGAAAGTATATAATTGAAATTTTTTATTGTGTTTTTTAATTACACTGCACAACAATTTTTTTGAAATGTTTTGCTTCCTGAAAAGTTGGCTGATTGTGACAGGTACCTGGTGGATGTGCACAAATTTAGTTTTGGTTTTCCTTCATCACATAGGAACTCTGAGAAAGAGACAGTTAACTGTTTACCAGCAATAACATATTTAATTGCATTTGTTTCTAACATGCCATTAAGTTCAACATAATTAAAAGTGTCCTTCTCCTGATTTTCGTTTGTATTCAATATTCGGTGCATCACGTTGCAGTGTCCAACAGTGGTCAGCAAGCATTGACAGATTTCAGTTGCCCTGATATTGTTTTTCTATTGTAGCAATGTCCTGGTGAAACTGAAGATTTCAATTAAACGGTACGTGATGGGCAAATGTGGATGTGATTTTCATGATCAGCAGCCCAAAATCTAAAAGGAACACCAACAGTGTTTAAGAAGCAAAAACTTTGTTGTGCAGTGTTATAAAGTCATACTATCAAAAGTCTGTGTCTTTGTATAATGTAATGCTTTTTTGTTATAAATTGTTGAAATGTGTTTCTCTTATTTAGTTCACTAATTCTATAATCTAATGGAAACTTTATACCTTATTTTATAAAGCAACCAAACCTAATGAAGAGAGTGTGCTGTAAATATAAAAGGTATTAATGTGTATTTTGTTATTTATGAGGTGCTACTTTGTGTACATTTGCAATCCAATAGTGAGGGCACACAATAAGATTTGTAATCTGATCGGGAAGGTACACATGGTAAGATTTGTAACCAGATAGTGAGGGTACACATGATAAGATTTGTAACCAGATAGTGAGGGTACTCATGAAAAGATTTGTAACCAGATAGAGGGGGGAACTCATGAAAAGATTTGTAACCAGATAGTGAGGGTACTCATGATAAGATTTGTAACCAGATAGTGAGGGTACTCAGGATAAGATTTGTAACCAGATAGTGAGGGTACTCATGATAAGATTTGTAACCAGATAGTGAGGGTACTCATGCTTGGTCTTTCTGATGAACTTGTTGACTTTAGTTAAACAGAATTTTCACAGCCTGTATTTCTGTTTATAAGGCCTGTATGTTTTATCTGATCCTGTTTTCTGTTCAGCTGACTGAAAAGTAAAATACTTTATTCAAAAATACAGTTTTATAGTGAGTGAATAGTGTTTTGTGTAACATTTTTTACTTTGTCTTTCCTCAAATATATTTTCATGAGAATTTGAAAGAAAGGATTGATTTTGTTTGAGACACTCTCATGCACTGGTTGAGGCTTACTTTGTACTTTACAGTCAGTTTATAAACAACTAGTACTTTCTGGACCCTTTCTTCAACAGTAATGGAATAATTTTTAATTGTAATAAATTTACTGTGAAGTATATCTGTGTTGAGTGCATAAAAATTAACAATATTGAAGACATTTTTGAATAGTGTTTATATTATTTTTCTTTTATAGTTGTTGTCCACGTGCTTAATAATTATTCATCAAATGGCTCTGTATATATTGTGGAACCTGTTTAAAAAGTTATGTTCTGGTGTATGTAGACCATTGTGATGCATGGCTCTGTATATATTGTGGAACCTGTTTAAAAAGTTATGTTCTGGTGTATGTAGACCATTGTGATGCATGGCTCTGTATATATTGTGGAACCTGTTTAAAAAGTTATGTTCTGGTGTATGTAGACCATTGTGATGCATGGCTCTGTATATATTGTGGAACCTGTTTAAAAAGTTGTGTTCTGGTGTATGTAGACCATTGTGATGCATGGCTCTGTATATATTGTGGAACCTGTTTAAAAAGTTATGTTCTGGTGTATGTAGACCATTGTGATGCATGGCTCTGTATATATTGTGGAACCTGTTTAAAAAGTTATGTTCTGGTGTATGTAGACCATTGTGATGCATGGCTCTGTATATATTGTGGAACCTGTTTAAAAAGTTATGTTCTGGTGTATGTAGACCATTGTGATGCATGGCTCTGTATATATTGTGGAACCTGTTTAAAAAGTTATGTTCTGGTGTATGTAGACCATTGTGATGCATGGCTCTGTATATATTGTGGAACCTGTTTAAAAAGTTATGTTCTGGTGTATGTAGACCATTGTGATGCATGGCTCTGTATATATTGTGGAACCTGTTTAAAAAGTTATGTTCTGGTGTATGTAGACCATTGTGATGCATGGCTCTGTATATATTGTGGAACCTGTTTAAAAAGTTATGTTCTGGTGTATGTAGACCATTGTGATGCATGGCTCTGTATATATTGTGGAACCTGTTTAAAAAGTTATGTTCTGGTGTATGTAGACCATTGTGATGCATGGCTCTGTATATATTGTGGAACCTGTTTAAAAAGTTATGTTCTGGTGTATGTAGACCATTGTGATGCATGGCTCTGTATATATTGTGGAACCTGTTTAAAAAGTTATGTTCTGGTGTATGTAGACCATTGTGATGCATGGCTCTGTATATATTGTGGAACCTGTTTAAAAAGTTATGTTCTGGTGTATGTAGACCATTGTGATGCATGGCTCTGTATATATTGTGGAACCTGTTTAAAAAGTTATGTTCTGGTGTATGTAGACCATTGTGATGCATGGCTCTGTATATATTGTGGAACCTGTTTAAAAAGTTATGTTCTGGTGTATGTAGACCATTGTGATGCAATTCTAACATCAGGTGTAACATTTGTTCCAGCAGAAGCCAAACATTTTGACTATAAGGAAGAGATGGATTACCCTCCAGAAGATTTTCAAGTTTCATCATTGCAAGGCCAGTTTTCAAACTACCAAGATTTTGAAAGTCCCTTATCTGCTTATGATGAAATTTCCACAAAATGTTTAAGCCAAAAAGCAGGTAATTTTTTAACATTTTTGAAGCTAGGTTCAAACTACTACCTGAAAAAGGACTTAACTACAATACATTTCATATTCTGTGATAGATTGTTGAGGCAGAGTATTCGTCATGACACTTTGTAGGATGGATGGCAACTAGAATCATAGACACAGATAAATTCTGGAAGACAAGAGAAATCAAAGAATCATTTTATAGTAACACTATAAAACCTTCACTGAACTGAGATTTTGGATTAGAGGTGAGTAACCTGTGGCTACCATTTGTTGAATCCACAGGACATATCTCCTCTAGTTAGAAACAGTGATAATCAAACCAATCATAGCATGCTCTCCACAATCCATCAGGACACTATAAAAGACTAACAACACCTTACACACACACACACACACTGACCTGAATATGAAAGGTGGATTCCTGTACGTGGTGAGGGAACCTCCAAGGGAAGGTTCTGTTCTTTCAGTTTACCTCCTCTGGGATCTAAACATCCACCCACATGTTTACTGTGCATGGTGACCCGTAAAGGGGAGGAGAGGAACCTGGTAATTGAGGGTCCAACCCTAACCCACCACTTTAGCCTTGAATTTCTGCAGACAGGTGGCCCCTCTTGGGTCAGTCAACTGGTCCACTTGGGCTGGGGTCAACCAAGTACCAGTGTTGGATGTTCTCAGTAGGTGTTGTGAACATTATATCTGATGCTGGTGTTTGGGGATAGTCCTCATGAAACCCTGGCATTGCTGCAGTGTCCTTGTTTGACATTGTAGTGTGTCTCCTCAGAGAGCTCCATGGTGGGTGGGGTCAGTGGGCACTGAAATATTCCTATTTTTATGGATCTTCAAAAAGAAAACTTAAATAAAATAGTGAAAAAACAGTCCATATGTAAATTACCATGTCTTGAAGATTCTGAGCAGCAATCTTCAACATCTGTAATGCCTGTTGTACCTCATTTTCTTATACTACATTCTCTTTCAGACAAACCTTTAGGGCAAATGTCTCCCTTTTTCATTCACAAGGGACTAGAGGGACTTGCTGGCTTTTCAAAGTCAGTAAAGAAGTTTTGGTGATATTAGTAGAAACATCCACATCTCAACACAGTGAACTCCTCTTGTATTCAAAGGCAATTGGGGATATACCTATTAAGGTTATGCCTTATGCTAGTTTGAATTCATCACAAGGAGTTATTGTTGAGAGGGATTTGAAGAATATCCCCAAGTCAGAGATTGTTGCTGCTTTCTCCACCCAAGGAGTTTCTGCAATGAAGCACATCTCCACTTGCAAAGATGAAATTATGATGCCAACTAATGTCCTCATTCTAACATTTACATCACCATGTCCACCTGCCACAATTTTTATTCTAATAAATCAACAGCAGTTCAGTACAAAGACTTTTTTCTTTTCTCTCTTTCAACAACTCATTTTCTACTAAGATTTTTTCGTTTGACATACTTATCCACTCAAATTTGTTGATAAATTTGGAGTTTGTTGTTCAATAACTTCATCTTTGACCACTATGAGGGTTCAAAGACCTGCTACTGTGGCCAAGGCTGTGATATTATTGGCAGAGAAGGTTTTGATACTCCTCCATGAGGAAATAGTTGTTTATGCAAGTTGGATACTCTCCAGGCCCTCGACTGTTTTTTTTTCTTCATCTGGTAATGCTGGGTAGGAGGATGAGGAAAATGTGGATGGCCTTTTCCATTCTCTGTCTTTTGCTATGCAGTCTTTTGCAGCTGCAGTTGATACACCTAGACCTGACCTATATCATGTTTATTTGAACGTAAAACAGGTATGCCATGTTTTGTCCTTATTCTCAGTGCCATGTGACCCATTTCCTTCCTTGTTGCGTGACACATCTGCTCCTGACAGAGTCCATGCTGAGTGTTTTATCAGCTAGTTATATTTAGGAATTAGTGTGTCAAACTTCCTCTTGCGTTTTTGAGGCTTATGCATTGGCTATTGTTGGGCTTCTTATTCTTTTTTTGAATTCCCAACAGTTAGATTATTTAATCCCAATTTGGTGTTGAGATTCTGATACCCCTAATTTTTTTTCTCCTAAGCACACTTCTGTTCCCTTTATTTAAAGTTAACCTATCTCTCTTCCACTAACATTTCGTTGAAAGCTTTTTTTCTGTTTGTTGTCCGTATTGGTACACTTGATTTCCATGGCTCTGTTCCTTCACACTTTGGCTGCTGTGTTATTGGAGGTCTTTAGAGAAAAGATCCCCTTCTGAGGTAGGTGTCTCTGCCCCTTGTATTGTTAGGAGACTCACATATGGTACCCTTTTTATATCAGCCCCCTTTTTTTTTGTGTATTCCTGAGTCCTTTGAGTTTTGTATGTTGTCAGTCTGTCTCCTATCTTCCCTGACCACATGCCTGTTTCAGTCCTCTCTTGTATATCTTTTGAATCCCTCCTCTTCCACACCTTAATTTGTCTCTTCTGCTCAGGTTTTGAAGGCAAATCATCATAAAATTTGTCACTGGCCCATCCACAGCCAGTTATATCAGTGACTCTCAAATTCATTCAGGATTGATAGGGGCTAGGCTGTATAACATAATTCATGTGTGAATAAACTTCACTACAGATCCTTGGGTTCTACAAGAGTTATTGAAAAGACTTTCCTTTCTCTTCCATACAACTTCTCCCTTATTTACTTTTCCAGTTCCCTTTCCTCTCTTTGGAATCCTGTGTTTCAGTGATCTTTTTTTCTAAAGATATTATAGAACCTGTGGCTTTGTTCCTTCAGGGGTCCTGTTTGTGGTTGTTGTTCTCAAAAAAAGTAGAGTACTAGTAGTGGCTGATCTTTGATAACTCCACTATGAACTACTACATAGACCTTTGTTTCAAGAGGGTAAGTTGCTTTTCACAAAAATCTGTGTTCTATAATTAAGGCTCAAAGTTATAACAAGGACAAGATTGTTAGTGTCTAAAATATGAATTTTGTTATCATATTTGTTTTTCTGTAACAAGTAAAGTGACTAACTCTGTCTGTTGTGTCTTTGATTTTGTTATTTTATTTGGTGTATATAGTGATGATAATATTAATATTCAGTGGCCTTTAGTATCTGTTTTCTTTACAGATTTAGTAAAGAACTTGGCGCAAACAACAGATGCACTTATGTTGGATCTTTCAGAAGGCTGTGACCATAAAGAACAGGTATCAACTCAACAAATTTTACTCTTTATCAGAATGTTAGCTACATGTGTTAATAACTATTGAAACACTTCATGAAATGATTGTCCTGTTTCATCTTGTACTGCAAGTTGAATTGTGCTGAGGGATCATGGTTTAAATTCCTTTTCTGCATACAAAAAAATAAATTTGTTCTACAAGTTTTGACTATGTGTTTGATATAAGAGTGTTGAGCAAGTTGTATTTGTATTTGATTAGAGATGATGGTTGTTGCAACTGGTTAGCTCAAAATTAACAACTATCACAACAGTTGTTGAAGTTATTCAATAAAAGTTACAGTTGGCAACAGTCCTAATATTGAGTAACAGGCCAGGCCATCCATAGGTAATCAGTTGAGCGTCATTACTTATAGCAGTTTTTGGCCTATGTTGTAAGAACACCTGTTAAGATTGAGCCTGTTTGTTGGAATTACTAAGCACTGAATTAGAATTGCCACGTGTAAAACTTTATGGATTATTGTAGCTCTTACTGTTTAAAAAATTTAATGTTATATATTAAATATATCTAATGTTATAAATAACTAAAAGTCTTGTTGACCTAGAAATATGACACTGTAACTTGTATGAACATGTTAGAATGGATAATACAGATTACTGTTATATAACTGTATGAATCTCTGAGACAACCTACCAACCATCTTAAATTAAATGTTAGTAACTATGTATATCTGACCAAGTAAGTAACAGTACTCTGTGGTTGGTTTAATTCTACCACCATTATGCAAACAACCTGGTACCCTTACTGTTCCATTTGGGTACCCTTACTGTTACATTTGATTAGACTATATCTTGGTTTGGCTTCTCCTTGCCTCTTCACAGTAAACATCTTTTAAAAAGTTGCTTGTCTTCACGTAAATATTATGTATTTTCTTTTTCAGGTCTCGGGCACAGGACAGGTAAATCTTCCGGTGCCTGTCCTGTGAAAGTGGGTTTTTCTCGGGGCACTCCCGTTTCCTCCCACAGCAAAATCTTAGGCATTGGATTTTTCGATCCCAGCCAAGGCAACTTTATTGCCATGCCCTAAATCGGGTTGTGTCGTTTCACATTTACTAAGCCATCTGCCTTTCGAGACGAGTTCTGGCTGTTTTCTCTAGTGCTATCTTTGCCTCACTCATGAATAATATTAATTATGACCAAGGGTTAAAATAAAATAAAAAAAACAAAACCCAGTTAAACTCAATAACCTTCCATGAAAGGGGACGAAGAGGAACCACAACGTTCCTAAACACCCCAGTTGGAGAGAGAAATCTTCTGGTCTCTCTCTCTCTCTCTCTAAACTAAACCCCTGCCATGTTAATTTGCTTGTTTGCAAGCTGCTTGTCTGGGTTTGTTAGTGAAATTTTTTAAGTTGTTCCTCACTGTGACTCAGTACTTAATCCAATTTGGAGTATTGTTTAGTTTTCAACAAGTCAGTTTTGGCTTTCCTCTATTTTACTGTGAGGCATGGAGCATCTAGTTACATCAACTCTTGTCCTTCTCATATGTACTGTACAAAAGAGGTTCTGTATATTTTGGCTTCATTAATGGTCAATGAATGATTGGTGAAATATCTACCAAGATCCTCTGTCTTGGTGAGTAAATCATGATTACAGTGTTTCACATTTCACTGCTGCATCTGGATCTCCATCTATTCAAAGATACATTTCTGGTTGACTCCATGAGTTTTGTCTCATGTGGAGCACACTTTCCACATTTTTTGTTCTTGAATTCTTGGATGTCCATTGGTTATTTTCCAATATTCTGACATCTTGTGGACCACTATGACTTGATCCACTCTGACAGTTTGAAGGTTATTTTCCATATCAGTGTTCAGGATGACTCACTTCAGTGATTTTTTTGCTTCAGCATGTTGGACTTCTCTGTTTTGGGCCAATTTGTATTGGGTTAGTCTAACCACTTGTCATTTTCTAAAGGCTTTGAACTTGGTTGTGAATTGTCTCTCTCTTGATTGGAAAAGATTTTTTTCTATAATATGATCACTCCGTTCTCAGATCTTTCATTCGATTTGTTCCTAGTTTGGTGTACCAATGATCAGTACCTTCACCACTTCTTTCAATTTCAAACTTCCTCTCCTGTGGTTCTCAGTACTTCACCCTGTAGTTCTGGTGGTCCCTCACTCATGATTAGTCTATATTTGTATGTGCTGCCTCTTCTTCTCTCATGTGGCTTGCTCAGTTTTTATTTCCTCTTTTTCACCAAGTACTAGTACTTATGGGGACCTATTGCACATGGAAAATGTATTACCTTCCTGTTGATGGAAGACTTTCTTTTATGATGATTATGTAATGCACATTTCATGTTAGAACACACATATTACCTGGGTGATAACTTAAGGATAGCGACATGTGTAAAATCTGAAAGGCAGTTGCACAAAGAATAACTAAGATGTATGTATCTATGGGAAATACGTTATCAGATAAGGAAAATGTGAACATCTGAAAGCTGAAAAATAAAGCTACTGAGCATTTTAAATGTTTGTTACTGTATGATCAAGAAGTTATCTCAAATTATGAAAACTAACATGCATTAATTGGAATGTCATATTTCAGATATCGTGGTAAAAAGTGTCTGTATATGTATAGAATAAGATGAAAACTACAGTATGAATACATTTGAAAATAATATTGAAATCTTGAAGATACATAAAACTCATCAGTTGTTGTAGTTTATATTCCTTGAAGTTACCATTTTTACACATCAGTTGTTGTAGTTTACATTCCTTGAAGTTACCATTTTCACTTATCAGTTGTTGTAGTTTATATTCCTTGAAGTTACCATTTTTACGCATCAGTTTTGTAATTTATATTTCTTGCAGTTACCATTTTTATACTCTCCCTAATTATGTGACAATATATTTAACTTGAAAACTATATACACTGAGAGTAAGGTTGTAGCAAACAGGTATCATGATTAATAATCTGTATGGTCAGTGTGGTTATTAAGATAGTAATATTTCTTTTTTTATTTCCTTCATTACTAGCTAGTAATTAATTTCAGCTGCTAATTTGATGTATATAAATTTGAAAAGGACTTTCTTATGGTAAGGGCTTGGATTTGATTCAGAATCGTGTTAGAAAGTCTTGTGTGCTATCCATTGGTAGTATATTCTCCATTAAAACTTGACTGGGTTGTTTTAATGAGAAATATTTAGGTTTCCTGACTTCTGTGACCATTAACAGATTGGTGAACGAGGTTTCTTTTGCTTTTATTTTCCTTGTGCGTGATTCATCCCTTGCTGTTTTTGTGTTATTCTGTTTTGTTTAAATGTCTTCTTTGATACTGTTGAAAATACATTAATTTTCAGATTCTTGTATGCACCTGACATTTCATGATCTTTTTGTTGTAAATGGAGTTTCATACCACATAAAAAACAATGAAATGAATTGTTTAAGAAATTGTTTGAGATTGATCATTCTTGGTACATGTTACTATGAAAACATGATTTATACATATTTACTCATTTGTTGATCATTGTTAGTACATATTACAATTCAAAACATTATTTATACATATTTACTCATTTGTTGATCATTGTTGGTACATATTACAATTCAAAACATTATTTATACATATTTACTCATTTGTTGATCATTGTTGGTACATGTTACAATTTAAAACATTATTTATACATATTTACTCATTTGTTGATCATTGTTGGTACATATTACAATTCAAAACATTATTTATACATATTTACTCATTTGTTGATCATTGTTGGTACATGTTACAATTTAAAACATTATTTATACATATTTACTCATTTGTTGATCATTGTTGGTACATATTACAATTCAAAACATGATTTATACATATTTACTCATTTGTTGATCATTGTTGGTACATATTACAATTCAAAACATTATTTATACATTTTTACTCATTTGTTGATCATTGTTGGTACATATTACAATTCAAAACATTATTTATACATATTTACTCATTTGTTGATCATTGTTGGTACATGTTACAATTTAAAACATTATTTATACATATTTACTCATTTGTTGATCATTGTTGGTACATATTACAATTCAAAACATTATTTATACATATTTACTCATTTGTTGATCATTGTTGGTACATATTACAATTCAAAACATGATTTATACATATTTACTCATTTGTTGATCATTGTTGGTACATATTACAATTCAAAACATTATTTATACATATTTACTCATTTGTTGATCATTGTTGGTACATGTTACAATTTAAAACATTATTTATACATATTTACTCATTTGTTGATCATTGTTGGTACATATTACAATTCAAAACATGATTTATACATATTTACTCATTTGTTGATCATTGTTGGTACATATTACAATTCAAAACATTATTTATACATTTTTACTCATTTGTTGATCATTGTTGGTACATATTACAATTCAAAACATTATTTATACATATTTACTCATTTGTTGATCATTGTTGGTACATGTTACAATTTAAAACATTATTTATACATATTTACTCATTTGTTGATCATTGTTGGTACATATTACAATTCAAAACATTATTTATACATATTTACTCATTTGTTGATCATTGTTGGTACATATTACAATTCAAAACATTATTTATACATATTTACTCATTTGTTGATCATTGTTGGTACATGTTACAATTTAAAACATTATTTATACATATTTACTCATTTGTTGATCATTGTTGGTACATGTTACTATTTAACACTCCTATGAAAATTGGGGCCTGATAGGCCCCAGAGCAACTTGAAAGGTTATTAATATTAGGCTAATAATTTTATATTTAAATGAAATTGCCATTAACTAACCCTATCCCTTTATATTTTATGGAGCAATAATATTTTGACTTTTCAAACATTTGCAAAATAATATTTAAAATTTTTTTTAAAACAACCACTAAGGGTATTTTGGGGCCTATTTGGCCCCAGATCAAAAAAACATACAAATGACTTTATTTATCTCCTGAATAATTTTAGAACAAGCCTGGGCAACTGAAAAAATCAAATTATGGTAAAAATATATTAATTTTACAACTTCTTTTCAAAAGATGGATATTTAGGATAATAACTGTACTGCAACAATAATTTTAGACGGTCCTGATTATTGCCTAGTTTGCCCACGCCTGTTCTAGAACATTCTAGAAACTTTACAGAAGTATTTAAAATAATCTAGAATATTCTAGAATAATCCACAAATCCTATAGATATAGGAGCTGAAATCTTCAAACCGTGTCAAAAATATCTCTTGATGAAGCTGTACATTTACTGACAAAACCATCCGACGATGAAAGTGAACATGATAATGTCGAAGACTACTCTGAAAGTTGTGATGATGATCCTTCTGAAGCCGAAAATGATGAACAAATCGCGCCGTACCTTCTGAAAGTGAAGAAAGTAATCAAGAAGATCTTACTACGATGCCAGTGAACGAACTTTTGTCCAAAGATAAGAATTTTAGTTATTCAACAACACCTTCAAGGATCAACAGGAGAACTGCAGCTCTCAATATATTCAATGGAAACCCAGGCATTACAAGGCAAGCTGCTCCAAGAGTCTCTACACCATTCGAAACATTCAAAATTTTCATTTATGATAATATGATGGAACAGATCATTCACTCAACAAACACCGTCATGAAAGAACCAATTTTTGAAAAAGAGCTCGGGAAATGGATGGCAGCTAATCTTTCCCTTGGAATAACCAAATCCAAAAATGCATCGATAGACGAAATGTTTTCAACCAAATTCGGTTTGCCATTTTTGCAAAAACTGATTACACAAGACAAATTAAAAAAAATGTGCTCAAAAATCAGATTTGACATCCACTCTCTAAGAAATAGAAAAATCAAAGATGCCGCCATCTCTGGAGTCTTGAATTTTTTCATTGAAAATTGCAAAAACAATTACAACCCAAGCGAATACCTGACAGTGGATGAACAACTATGTAACTTCAAAGGAAGAGTTGGCTTCAGAACATACATTCTGACAAAGCCAGGCAAGTACAGAATAAAGATTTGGTGCCTAACAGATGCAAAGACAAGTTACCTCCTCAACGCTCAAATTTATATTGGAAACATGACAGAAACAAATCAAGGAGAAAGAATAGTCAGAGAACTGAGTCAGCCATTTTTTGGAAAAGGAAGGACAATAACGACAGATAATTTCTTCACAACAATGACACTTGCCAAGTACCTACGTACAAAAAGAACAGGACTTGTTGGAACCATACAGAAATCAAGAACCTTCCTGCCTCCTGAAATAAATGCAAAATCTAGTGAGTTATCACCAAAGTTTTTCTACCATGACGACATCACTTTTCTCAGGCACTCAGACAAACTAGGAAAATATGTGCTCAGCATCAGTCTGGTGAAGTAGAAGATAATGGAAAGCCTGAAATTGTCAATTTTTACAATGCAATGAAAGCAGGTGTCGACACTCTTGATCAACTAGTGAGATATTATACAACAAAGAGGCAATCCAAAATCACTTTAGTGGATGTAAATATTTTTTCGTAGGAGTGTTAAAACAGTATTTACACATTTTTACTCCTTTGTTGATCATTGTTGGAACATGTTACTATTAGAACATTATTTGTACATTTTTACTCATTTGTTGATCATTGTTGGAACATGTTACTGTTAGAACATTATTTATACATTTTTACTCATTTGTTGATCATTGTTTGAACATGTTACTGTTAGAACATTATTTATACATTTTTACTCATTTGTTGATCATTGTTGGAACATGTTACTGTTAGAACATTATTTATACATTTTTACTCATTTGTTGATCATTGTTTGAACATGTTACTGTTAGAACATTATTTATACATTTTTACTCATTTGTTGATCATTGTTGGAACATGTTACTATTAGAACATTATTTATATATTTTTACTCATTTCTTGATCATTGTTGGAATATGTTACTATTAGAACATTATTTATATATTTTTACTCATTTCTTGATCATTGTTGGAATATGTTACTATTAGAACATTATTTATATATTTTTCTCATTGTGCAGATACTTTTTTTACTTCTGTCTTCAGATTCTTAAACCATACGACATAAGAAAGTCACATTAGCTTTATGTAAAACATACACACTCACTGAATACCATGTCTTAAATTTTTTTCAAAATATATACTTTTTCTGTTCACTGTTTTTGTATTGGACCAAATGAATTATGCCTGAATTTTTTTTTTGAAATTTTTCATCACACCAAGGTAAAGAAAATATCAATTTACTCATTTAAATTATATTATACCTTGGAAAGTGTGGAGGTTATTGAATATATATATATATATATATAGAGAGAGAGAGATATCGTTGTGAAGTAAAGGATTATTGTGGGGATATGAATATTTCTGAGTCATTGTTTTTAAGATGGACTTTATGTAAAGTGTGAACAAAGTAATTTGTCATAATTTTTTGTTCTAAACTTTACTTTCCGAAGCTACATGATTCTGTTATGTCTTGATGTAACATACACATTACTATGTACATTTCATGTAGCTAACAAAGTAATTTCAGTAATGGAGAATTTTCTGTTAAATTTTATAGGTAAATTAGTTGATTTTCTTTGTTGTTTAACATACATAATTTAACATCTTAATGCTTCTACTCTTGTTAAAAGGTTGTAAGACTGATTTGTTTGCAGGTCCTGGAGGGGCTGTGTCCAGCTCTCTACGCTATTGTTGCTGATGGTTTGCTTCCAACTGTGAAAGGTCTTTTTGGTTATGTGAGCAATTCTCCCTGGCGTGTTGCTGAAGCCTCAGCTCTCTCTGGTACAATTTTATTTTTCCACATAAACTTTTCAATGAGTATTCTGTATAAATTGAAGGCTAACTGTAGGAATGAAATTATAACTTGATGTTAATTAAACATATCTTTCATATGGTGTAGCATGCTGTTAAAGGTTTGAAATATTTGTGTATATTTCTTCAGGTTATGCCAGTGAATATTTTTGAGTCATGAACTAAGTGTACAGTAAATTTATAATTGCTTCAATTATTAGTTATACCGCCAAAATAATTATAACCTGTTGATTTTAGTACTAACTTTAAATGTAAGAATACAATTTTTAATTGTTGTTAGAATTCTCTACAGCTGTAATATAATTTAACAATAAGCAGTAAGATTCACTGCAATGGGATTATTAAACTTGTATATAATAAATAGTAAGTGGCAACAGAAAACAAACTCTTTTTGGCTACAAGTTCTGGGTACACTCCAGTTCTATAAATCTATAACAGTGAATTTTTTTTTTTTTTTTATAAATCTTCTTTTGCAAGCAATCTCCACCAAAGACTCTTTTTTCAAACAGAAACTAGCAGGCAGACAACGTTTTTATAGTGTGTGAAAACTCTCTCATACAAATGTATGTCCTCATTTTAACTTTCTCAACATGGGCTCAGTCTGTATGACTGGCCATGTGACATCTTTGTACTCATTTAAAGTATTGTGATATTTAATACTTTAAACTTTCAATGTAGTGTTTATGTACATGTATGTTCACAAGATTTGGCTGTATTTCAATTAATATTGTCTTTAACCTAGAGAAAATCATATTTTTAATGAAGTATTTTTAATAAAAATTTGTCAATGAATACAGAGATGCCAACCATTATAATTTGTGCGTAATCATTACAATTTTAGTGTATGCATTACGACTATACTCTCATACAGACAAATATTACTTGTTGCATCTCCCAAATTATTATATATTATATAGGGCTATACAATAAAGTGATAAATTGTTCCCACAGGGCTTGAAAGTGAGATGCAAATAAATTTTGATAATAAATATAAGACAGCCCAAATGGCTACTTGCAATAATCATGTTTGTGCTTGAAATAATAAATATTTGTATCTCTGGGATCTACCAATAGTTTGAGTGCAGAGCTTCTCCATACTGGATATGTGGTAGAATCCATAGTTGTATAATCTGTGCTTGTTAGCCAATCAGAGCTCACATAGATGGGTATTTCCAGTTTTCTAAGCAGCATAGAAATACCAATGCAATTGTTCACAAGATGGAAAAAAAGAGGTCTCATTCACCAGATTGTCTTGTTTCTGGCAAATCTAAAAGGACTAAAATGTGAATCAAAAATTTAGGAAAGAGTATAGTGCAAAATATCTGGTCATTGCATCAAAAGTCAGTGACAGTTATGCGTTTTGTACAGTTTATCGCATCAATTTTTCTGTGTCACATGGCGGGATAAATGATTGTTCCAAACATACAAAATCAGCATCTCACCAACAAAAGGCTGAGGTGAAGACAAAAATGATGCAGATAACGACATCTGTGAGTAAGAATTCAGAATATGAAAAAGAATTTCAAAAGAATTTTTTAAATTTATTTATTAAATACACAAAACACAGTTATAAATGAGCAATCTGTAGCAGTAATAAATAGTAATAGTTATAATAATAATATAATAATAAACAGCTTAGAGACATTGGTTAGGCCCAGTAGCTGCAAATGATAAAGGGCTTTGTCTACAATCAGTATGCTCATTCATTTGAAATAGTTATCGTCTCTGTCAATATATCGAGTATTTGTTTTGAATAGTCCATGTGTAAAGTAATTTTCATGTTAAAATTAAAAATACTTGTATCAGAAATTTCAAACTTTCAATGTTTAATCAATAAGACCAGATAAATACATTTCAAATGTTTTTTTCTCAATAAAACTTCATAGTTTATCTATAATTTTGACCAACCTCATAACCACCAAAAAAAAATAATTTAATTAATTCTAAATTAACCTTTCTTTTGCTCTAGAATGACTTCATGTTGTAACATGAAACTACATCTGTTTATAATTAAATTTTATTGGTTTTATTACCCTTGAAGCATAATTAGTTACTGTTTTCATTATAAGTTCTAATTATACAATTTAATTACATTACTTATGAGCTACTGCAACTAGTAAAAACAGCTTCTGTGCTTGCCTCGTGAAACATTTTTATTATGCTGTAAAACCTAAGGCAGAATCACGTAGGACAAAGTACAATGTCCAGCTTAGGCATAGTGAACATTTTCTTAATTACATATTTTTGAGCAGAATGCTATACTTGCTTGACTCGAGGGAAGTAAGACTTCTGCGAATAAAGTTATCATACTGTTTATGCTATATTTATTAGAATAAGAACAAAAGTAGACATTCAAAATATACACAAGTACACAATAACTTAATCAAATTTATTTGAAGTGTCCTGAATGAGTACTTTGTTTCTCCTTTTGTATGTGTGTTCTTTATTTGTTGTTATAAAAGTAACTAAAATGTGAAAAATAGTAGTGTTTTTAGGCTAGCTAAAGTTATACTGGATAAATAATAATGTAATAAAAATGTCACATGATACATGCACAAGAGCAGGTCTGAGTGATTCTTGGGTAATGTATTTCCAAAGCATTAAGTAAGTTTCACATTACACAAATTGGCTTGAATTGTAGTTAGACAGGGTTCAAAGAGCAATAGAACAATGAAAGTTAAATATGGATAGATATGTACTGTTACAAGTGTAAACCTACTTGGGATTAAATGTAGTTCTTTGTCACAATTTGAAGTCATTCTAGAAAGGAAAAAAAGAGGCTGTTATTTTGCCATTGCTTTTATATGTTAATTATTACTTGTGAGTTTGGTCAAGTTGACAAACTTTGTATAGAGTTAGAGTAGGGAAAGTAATACACGAGATATAAAGTAACACATGACATATAAAATATTATTGAAAACAAATGTTTGAAATGTATTTAGGATGTGTGTAGATTTTTAATTTTTTTTAGTTTATAAAAAAATACTTCACTAACTACTTCGCTGATTCTTTTCATGTGTGAAAGACTTTGGCAAATGTCATGAAAATATACATAATATATGAAAACTTAGTAGTTTCAAAACTATAATGACTTTAAACATGTACAAGGTAGTCAACTGGTCAAGTAGTTTGATCCCATGTCAAGAGAATTAATTGCTTTTTTTTTTTTATAAGACTTCTTGGTAAATGTTTGACTAATACTTTGGACATACATTTCAAAAATCTTTGTGGGATTTGAGTAAATTATACTTTCTTGAATAGGTTCATAGTTTTATGTAGAACTTACATATAAATTTGTAGAAATACTTTCAGGCTACTCAACTTTATTGTTTGTCTCTTCCAGAGGAAGATTTGTGAAATTGTTACAATCTGAAACAAGTAATAATGTGTATTTTAATGTCCCTGCAAGAGCTAATCTGGTTCTTTCTTCTTGTCTTCATCATATATTAAATCATCACAAACTAATCTTATAAATTATGTTCATTCTTATATACTATTAAAATGTGGATTATTAGCTACAATTTTATGCTATATTAGTTGCTATAACATGAATAAAAATTAATTAAATATTGAATACAATTCATTGAAAAACCTAATTATAATCATACCAATGGATGGTGTGCAGGAAGATTTGACCCTTACAACTATGGTCAAAGGCCACACCATTGTATTTGTGCTGTACCAAGTTAAAACTTTATTGAACAACTATTTTATAAATTTGTCAATGAATCTGGAATTAAATTCTAGATTATAATTCAAAATTTAATATTATATATCAGTTAATTTCTTAATTTAAAATTAAATATCAAAAGAACACCTAAATATAGATTTCAGTGAGTCACATGGTATGTTGAATGTTGCACTGTTTAAAACTAGATGTTTGAGATGTTAAAATATTAAGTCTGTAGTTTTGTACAAATTAGTAATTCAAATTACTGGTATCATCAAGCTAGAATACAAAATAAGAACCTGGTATCTTTTTATTTTACTGAAATGTGGTTTATGTACTGAATCAAACACAATGGTTCTGTTCATCTCTTTCTGAATTTGAAAACTGTCCCTCATATACACTTATTTCAATATATGACATGAATAACCAATGGCAACTTAAAATGTCCCTTGAGTGGTTTCTCAGCCATTTTATGTACCATTACCACACTTTTTCAAACCAAGATTTCAAGAAGGTAAATTGCATCATAAGCCTGCTCAAAGTTTGATATACATCTTAGTTACTAGGGTTAATACATTATAATGATATGTAGTATCAGTGTATTTACTCATAATTTTTTGACTATTCAACTGTGTATATAAAACATTAAAAATATATTGTTTAATATCCTCCACATGTGAAATTTTAAAAGGCTTAGCAAACTATATTTAGCAGCAACCGAGTTCAAATAGAAATAGTAATAATCTATATAAATATGTAATGTGTAATAAATTAACTGTGACTGTACTACAAATATTAACCAGCTAAAACACAGCCAAGAAAGGGAAGACTGAAGGCCAGTTCCATGTTATTGGCTAGGTTATCCGAATGCATGTGCATTGTGTCAGTGCAAGTTAAGTAAACCTAGTTAGTCATGACTGGAAGGTCAGTATAATAAAAAATAATAAATATATTTGTAAATATATAGTGTTTTAAGACCCAAGCTATTTAGACTAAAAAAATGTGTATTTTTGTGTTGTAATATGAACTCATTCTATCATGAAAAAAGCATAAATTTATTTTATAATTTTCTGATGATAGTTATGAAGTTGGTCAAGTGACAAACCTCGAGTAGTTAGAATATAGAAAATGACATAAAGTATATAGCAAACTATATCCAGCAGCAACTGAGTTCAATCGTAATAGTATTAATCAATATAAATACTGAAAACAAAT
Organism: Carcinoscorpius rotundicauda; assembly: GCA_011833715.1. Classification (NCBI taxonomy): domain Eukaryota; kingdom Metazoa; phylum Arthropoda; class Merostomata; order Xiphosura; family Limulidae; genus Carcinoscorpius; species Carcinoscorpius rotundicauda. The sequence goes on along the minus strand of CM022399.1, from coordinate 6,999,876 downwards.
GTTTGAAATGTGTTTAGAAACTTTTATAAGAGATTACACAAATAATATTTGAGATATTCGGAATGAGGAATAGTTTTTTTTAATAATAACACAAAATCACTTTGCACTCACACTAGTAATGAATAGGACTCTATTTCTATTAACAAATTTTTAGTAAAAATATTTCATTAAAAAATCAGATTTTTGCTACACGGAATACTTTTAACCTTTACAGAAATTCTACCAAAGTTTATGAAGATGCACTTGCTGTATCTAAAGCTATAATGTATATATTTAACATGTACAAATCTGTAGATGAACTTGGGTATATTATACTGAGCTGATTGAAAAGGGTTAACAAAGTTGAGTACCCCATGAGTTTGGTGTGTGATGATTTTAATCTATTCAACAAAAATAACTACCTCATGAACTTATGTGACGATTTATACCTATTCAACAAAAATAAGTACTTTGTGAACTTTTTATGTGATAATTTCTACCTATTTAACAAAGATAAGTATTGCAAAAGCCTGGCTTTGATTTTTTGCAATTAATATCCATTGTTTTATGAATTATAAAGTTATAGACATTAACTGTTAAACATAATGTAGTTTTTCAGATAATGAAACTTCTGTGATTAAAGGAAATCAGAAGAATTGTAGTTTACTTCTACTTTCAGGGGAACCACCTGCTGATCTTAAAGAACTAATCAGATACGTCAGTGGCAAAGAAAACTTAGTGGACAACACTTGTCGCTTTTATGCTTTTATCCTGGGACTTCTAAAGTAAGTGTTTTCTGATAACCAACACCCAGTCCATTTTACAGTTATGTTTTCTGATAACTGACACCCAGTCCATTTTACAGTTATGTGAGTGTTTTCTGATAACCAACACCCAGTCCATTTTACAGTTATGTGTTTTCTGATAACCGACACCCAGTCCATTTTACAGTTATGAGTGTTTTCTGATAACCAACACCCAGTCCATTTTACAGTTATGTAAGTGTTTCCTGATAACCAACACCCAGTCCATTTTACAGTTATGTGTTTCCTGACAACCGACACCCAGTCCATTTTACAGTTGAGTGTTTTCTGATAACCGACACCCAGTCCATTTTACAGTTATGTAAGTGTTTCCTGATAACCAACACCCAGTCCATTTTACAGTTATGTAAGTGTTTCCTGATAACCAACACCCAGTCCATTTTACAGTTATGTAAGTGTTTCCTGATAACCAACACCCAGTCCATTTTACAGTTATGTAAGTGTTTCCTGACAACCAACACCCAGTCCATTTTACAGTTATGTAAGTGTTTCCTGACAACCAACACCCAGTCCATTTTACAGTTATGTAAGTGTTTCCTGATAACCAACACCCAGTCCATTTTACAGTTATGTAAGTGTTTCCTGATAACCAACACCCAGTCCATTTTACAGTTATGCTATAAACAACTAAATGCTGCTGCATTAACTCTTATTTTTAAATAACTTGCTTCAACTACTTGTGTAGAAATAATGTGTAATTTTCAGTGTATTTTTATTTCAAAATCTGTTTCAGAATATTAAATGTTTTCCTAAACTATTTTGACAATATATTAAAAGTGTACAGTTCACTAATGAATAAAATCTCAATAAGTTACTCCACTGTTTTATCACAGTGTAGACTTATCAATAGAAATTCATTGAATAACTTTGAAGTTATTTTGTGAAATATATGCTCTTCATTTGAAGGAAGTATTTTATGATCTCTACAAATTTGATTTTAATTTTCAGTGTCCTATATTTTAAACAATTTCCCCATTGGGATAAGAATGAACTGTTATCTCATAAACTTCTTGAAACCTTTGAAAGATGTTAAAACTGAAAGATTTTGTGTTATTTAACAGCCTTGAAACAATTTGTACTCAGTTGTTTGTGTTTTATTATATTTGCTGTCATACATTCTAGCATATTAGTTTCTGAGATTTGTTATTCGTGTGTTATCACACATTCTAGTACATTAGTTTCTGTGACGTTTATGTCAATCTTGTGTCATGGTACATTCTACAGGGTGTTCGGAAAGTCACTGTGCAGTTTGGTAATCATATTTTATTCAGTCTATTTCAAGCCAGCAACTGATAGTTATGTTTAGAAACAAAATAAAAAGGATACAGGCCTGTATTGATGACAACAGGGATCACTTTCAACATTGTTTATAATTGTCATTCATATTTATCTCCTGTATTCTATATTGAAACATGTCTGTTTATCAATATATGAGTGCACAGTGACTTTCCGAATACCCTGTAGTACATTAGGTTCTGTAACATTTATATCGTTCTTGTGTCATCACACACAGCATGTTAGTTTCTGTGACATCTACATTATGTTTACAGTCACACATTCCAGCATGTTAGTTTCTGTAACATCTATGTTATGTTTACCTTCACATGTTCTAACATATTAATTTCTAGTGACATCTATGTTATGTTTGCCTTCACATGTTCTAGCATGTTGGTTTCTGTGACATCTAAGTTGTTATGTTTGCTATCACATGTACTAGCTTGTTAGTTTGTGTAACTTACACGTTGTTTTTGTGTTTACAGTCACACATTCCAGCATGTTAGTTTGTGTGACATCTATATTGTTGTGTTTGCCATTACATGTTCTAGCATGTTTGTTGGTTGTATTTTTGTGGATGTTCAGTGTTTGCCATTATGTTCTGAAATGCTTTTGTTTTACTGAATTGTGTTTATAGTAATTTTGGGGTACATCTGTCTCCTATACCACTAACTATATTTATTAGAATTAAAGTAATGAGAAATAAGGTGTTTAAGCTTGAGTGTAATTTTGGCATTTATATTAAAGCCAGTACACTGAAAGAAGAAACTTATCATGGACAAAAGTGTTAAATGTTGTACAAATGTTCTGTGTTCAGATCTCATCTTGACAAACCTGTTATGTTAAGCACTGAATTAATTGTTTGTCTAAAATGTTCTCATCTGAGGAAAAATAAAAGAAATATGGTGAGGGAAGAAGTTAATGTTGTGTTTAGTGTCAAATTTCTTTTGTGAATTGAGGAGTTATATTAATTGTGGTTAATTAAAATGGTTACTGTGCTCTGAAATCCATAAACATCAATTACATATAGATAATGGAAGAGGCTTCTAAGAATAAAGGAAGACAAAAACAAGTTGGATAAAAGATTACAGTTCTTTGTATCAAATATTTCATCTTCCATTAGTCATTTCAACTTTAATAGCCACTGATGTTAAGTTGTAAGCAGTTATTTGTTTACTTTGGTTATGCACATAAAAGAAAGTATGTCATGAATAATCACTATTTTTGTTTTCTAGAATATGCATCTCAACTAATGTGTCTTTACTATTTTATTCAGTTTGAGAAGTTTGGACTGGTGGTTTCTTCACTTGACATCTTGTAAAACTTTAGTTAGTCGTCATTATACGTCTGAAGCTCTGCTCAGTCTTCTGTCCTTTCCTGCAGCTACTAGTTTGTGTGAAGAGCTACTAACAAAACTGAGACCTCTTGCTTCAGTGTCTTTCACTCTAGAACTCAGTGTGGAGTACAGTGTATTTGTTAGTGAAGTACAAAACATCTCACCCTCACCTCAAGAACATTCTACTCTCCATGACACTGAGGAGAAAAATCATGTTGTTCACAGAAGACATGCTAAAATGGAACAACAGAATGATGTCATCCAACGTCAACGTCCAGTCTCTTTTATGGAGAAGGGCCAGCTGAAAACACCGTCTCATCATAAACGGCAAAGCTGGAATGGAAATGATCTTACGGAGAAAACGCTACTTGAAGTTTTAAGTCAAGAAGCAAGTGATAAGCAAAACTGTGAAGATACAGTGGGTAAACAGATATCAAATAAGATGAGAGAAAAGCCTCCATTGCCAGAGAAGCCTAAAACACTAGTTCCTAGCAGAATGAACAAAGAGTTTGGAAGTAAGGTAATGCAGAAAGATGTGAACATCGACTTTCCATCATCAAAACCTACAGTTTGCTTACTGGACAAAGGAAATAAAATCCACAAAAATGATGATGAGAAACCAAGACCCCAGAGTGGAACTGAGGATACTGTAAGTCATACTGTTGCTGAAAATAAAGACTGTGAGGGTAAAGTGTTTGAGCAGTTGAAGAGAAGATGGGAAGATCTCACTACTTCAAATACTTTGGGAACAGTAAAGGCCACCACTGTTCCAACTGTCACTTCCAGAAGACCTCCAGTTCCAGCCACCACTTTGTCAAAACAGAAAAGTGAAAAGGTACAGCCAGTGGTACCTAAAATGACCCATGCCGTACAAGGAAGACGAAAATCACATCGCAGTCCTGTTAGCTCCCCGTCCTCAGTTTCCTCTCGTTCATCTACAAACTCTCCCGTTAGATCCTCGGCTGTTGGCTCAGTTTCTCCCAGCCCTTCACCAGACAGTTCTTCCTTGGTGAGGAGAGCAACCAGTCCAAACATGTTGCCATCACAGGTCACCCCTCCTGTAAGTCCCAGTTACAGAGGCAGAGGTCATGTGAACAGAAAATCATTCATCCCTATCCATAGAGTTGCAAGGACTTCACCCAGTCCTCAGAGGAGACCCAGGTCAACAGGCAGTGGCATTCCTCGGCCTGGAGAAGAAAAATATCACTAAACATGAGGTGAAGATTCGGTATTAGATTTTCAGTGTATTTCACACACACACCCAAGTACTTGAGTGTGTCTGTATGTTTATTGTTAAGATGACACTTGGCTATTAGCACAATCTGATAGAGCTTTTTCCTTTCTAGCTATTATAGTCTTTTGTAACATGTATTTTAGTAGCTTATAAGGAACACAACTAATTCAGTGATTTTCACAGGAGTAATCCATTGTTCAGTAAATTAGTCAGTGTGCTCTATCTAGCTTTTCCTCTGTAAGCTGTCTGTTACAGTTTACATGTTTCTAACTTTCATGTCACTATAATTGAACATTGAAACTACTTGGAACACATGTTAATGTAATGAGTTTTGAGGCACATCTAATTCTCTAAGATTTATTAATGTCAATCACATTTTTAAAATAACAAGTACTTTTTTGCAAAATTGTCAGAGTAAATGAGCAAAATAATTTGCAAATAATTAAAGAATTAACAGCACATAGAAAACCTAACTAGTTTTGAGAGGCTAAGCTTCTCATTCTCAAGTAATAAAGTAAAACTTTATTTGGAATCTTTGCTATTCAGCTCCACTGTTTAGCAGGCAAGCTACTGGGCCAACTTAATTTAACACTGTCAATCTAGTCACTAGACCATCTTTGTTTAGCATCTTGTCTGTTCAACTCCACTGTCTGGCAGGCAAGCTACTGGGCCAACTTAATTTAAGTCTTTGTTCAGCATGTTGAATTTTTTAAATTCATTTTGTTTTAAAAGTATAAATTTTATATTGTAATTTATCATAGATATTTGGTGGTCAGTATAAACTTGTATTTTAAAAGACTTGTCTTGTTTCAGAACTGTAAGAGATTATAATTTGTGAAACAAATTTTTCTAGTAAAATGCCAAAGTTTTATTTGACAGCAAAAACATTGAATTAAAAACAAAAATCTGAACTCTTTCTTCAAATTGAAGGTTTTGATTTGGGAAAACAACTTGTTTTGTTTAGTATGAGAAATGATTCTTTTTCAGAGGCTTGCTATGTACAGGTAACATTTTGTTCATTCAAACCATGATCATTTAAATAAACTAAATGCCGTGTTTTGTTTTTCAGTGTTCACATCTTGAGTCAAACATGAAAGGAGTTTCTTTTTTAGATGTTTCATGGAGTACATTGAAACTTTTAAAACTAACAACGGTTTTCTCTTGTTTCCCTCCACACTGTTTGCACTTGTTTCTTCTATTACTATCAGTAGATTTTGTTTTTCAACTTTCTTTAACCTTCAACACTTGTTGTAAGTTTCAGATATTAAAACGTTCTTGTTAGTATTTTTAAAGAAAATTTTGTTATTAACTAAATTTATTGTGACACAGTTTTCTCTTAAAATTGTCATAGAAACTGTTTTATGCTTGGTTGAAAGAGCTATTCTAGCCTCATAATTATAATTCAGTGTGATGGTTTCTTCACATGTTTGTTTGGTTTTATAAAAATCTTGTTTTCACTTCATTCTTTGGGTGATCAGCATATAGTCAAGTGAATATCTAATTTTAAAGTTTTCTCTCTCCGATGCTCCACATAAACTTTTCAAATGATATTTTAGTATTTGATATCACTGGTAACGATGAAAATCAAAGTAGTTGTGAAATTTCAACGATGTACAAGTTTCAGAGATTTTGTTCATCATCATCCAATCTGATATTTAACTTCTGTTTTGCTGTTGTTACTAAGCACTTGCTATTTTCATTTCTATAGTTTCATTCTGGTAAGAGCCACTCAAACAACTACAGCACAAGTTCAGTGCAGTTTCTAGTTTTACTCTTGTACAAGTTTTAGTTCTACTATTGAATTATGGGTAATTGCTGTATAACTCATTTGTAAATTTTCTATTTTCTCAGTAAAAACTATAATTTCTGTAAAGAAAATATTCCACGATTAATTTGGCCTCTCCAGTAGGTTGTTTATATCAAATTGTTACTACAGAGACACAAATAGTGTCTTCCAACAGTCAGTAGGACTTTCACTTCAGATCTTACAAATTGCAATTTAGCTTTTCAGTCATATTCTGAAAAAAAAAAATGCATTTTTAGTTCTTAGACTCAACCATTTATTTCAGTAGAGCTTTGAAAGACAAAAATAAGAAAAGGGAAAATAAAAGTAACTTTTTTAGCATTTAATAGGGAAAATGTGAACACTATGAAATTACCCTAAATACTAGCTAGTAAGAAGTCTAAGACCATACCAGAAAGAAGTCCTAAACAGTGTAGGAAATGCCCAACAAGAGGTCTCGGTAGTGAGTTGCATGGCCATCATTGTGAATAACTGCTAACATTTGCTTTGGCATGGTCAATATAAGCATTTGCAGAAGGTTAGCTGGAATGTTATTCCAAGTGGTGAAGATGGCTTTACGAAGATTGTGCACTGTTTGGAATTGATGTCCATTTCTATAAACAAACACACTGGATGGTCCAAAAGAATCATGATATTTGCCATGGAAAAGTTCTTTGTCCTGCTGAAAGATCCAGTCACTTCCACACAAGCGAAGGCTTTCAGTCATAAAGGGTGCTTTCTCTAACATTTAAATAGAAAGCACCCCAGATCATCAAGGAACCTCCTCCACTGTTTCGTGTAGAAAATGTCTCCGGTGGGATATTCTTATTGTACCAGTAATATTGGAAGCCATCTGGACCATCAAGGTTAATTTTTTTCTTATCAGAGAACAAAACTTTTGTCTACTTTTCTACGTCCCGTGTTTGGTGCTTCTCATCAAAGTTTAACTGAGCTGTTTTGTGGTGTGGAAGGAAGCGTGGCTTTTGAAGACGTTTAAGGTTTTTAAAACCTTTCTATTGTAGATGCCATTTTATTGTTCTTGAGCTGCATTCTGCATCTGTCAGGGCCTTAATCTGGTTTGATGATTGACTGGTGTCTTGCCGGGCAACCCGTAGAATTATCTTGCCCAACGCTGATAAAAACTTCTCGGGCAACCACTTAAAATTTTTGTTCCGTATCCCTAAGGGTCTTTTGAGAAATTTACAACAGCAGTTTTCACCATGCTTTTGCAGCTCGACAATTTTGCCACATTCAAACTCTGTCAACTTTATAGCCTTTGCCAAGTTTTTACCCAATGTAACACAGGAGATGTCAGTGGGAGATGTTGACGATGCTAATGCTTTAACACAAATGACTAAATTTCTTTACGCTTTGTTTCAGTGTGGTATTAAACTTTTGACCAGCTAGTATTTAGGCTGATGTCATAGTGTTCACGTTTTTCATATTAAATGCTGAAAAGAGTTTATTTTTATTTTCCCTTTTCTTATTGTGATCTTTCAAAGCTCTACTCAAATAAGTGGTTGAGTCTAACAACACAAAATGCATATTTTTTCTTTTTGTTCATTGGCCTTAAGATTTTGGCCAGCAGTGTATTTGATGTTCACAAGTTAATATTTCTGTTGAATATTTTATGGAAACAATACATCTTTAAACAAGTACACATCTTATCTGGAGCACCTTACTTTAACTGTTTAAATCAGGTCTTCTTGTGTAAAGTAAAAAGTTTATGAGTTAACTAAGTCTCAGCAGTACTAATACTACTTGTGTATCAAATTTTGTTGAATATAGAATATTGTAAAAATTATATCATACATCAGCAGGTAACAAATGTGTTTAAATTATACCATAACGGAAAGAAAACTATATGAAAATGTATAATGAACTGAGTTGTTAAACAGTGATATTTTACTTTCTTTCAGTGGTTGACTGATAGTCCTTGCCCAGTGTTGTCCTGGTGTCAACTGCCACTTCAGCTCACAGGAATATTGGTATTGCTTGACTCAACATGTATAAATCGTGTTGTGTAATGACTTCATTTGTGGGATTCTTGTAGTTTTTGAATGGTAATGTTTTCTACTGTCTTACTTTTTGTAGTGTGGTATCTCTATTAGAAAGATAAACTGCGTTTGTGAAGTCCTTTGTTCTAGTCTGGTGTAATGGCACGTTGCAGCTTTTCATATAATATTGTATTCAGGCTATGTTTGTGTGGAAAAATCTTTATACAGAATGTATATAACATATCCATTTTATTGCTGGAACTCTTTTATGTCTTGTCTTATCTAATTCTAATAAGTTATTGTTTTGAGAATGAAACATTGATATTAATTGAATTCAGTGATTGGTGGAGAATTCCTCAACAGTAATTATAGTTCGAAGGTTTTGTCATTACTTCTGTTAACTGAATGCTGTTTACAGTGTCTTTTAAGACTTGAAGAAGGTTCTTGTAATGATGTCTTTGGAGTAGTCCTGTCATATCTTTTGAAGTGATTAGTGCTAATAAAAACAATCTCAGTGTTGTTATGTTTGGATTACGACAGTTGGAGATTCCAGCTTATTAAAAAAGTTATCTCTTATTATTACACTTTTATTTTTGTACTTTCAAAATGAAAATAGAATGTGCCATAAACCTTTCTTTATTAATGTAATTCAAAACTTTTTTGTATTTATATATTTTGAAATTTAGTTCTTCGTAATTATTTTGATAATTTTAAGACAACATCTGGTAATTAATGTAACTTAGAATTAATACAGTGTGTGTTGTTCTGGTCCTGGTTTCTTTGCTGTAAATCTTGGAATAAACACTTGTCATCACAGCACTTGTGCACTTCTAGTCTTTAAATAGCACTTGGCACCTACTAAGCATGACCATAACTGTCTGTAATACTATCACTATTCTACTCTTGTTTTATATTGTGGAAGAACACCTTTGGTTATTAATTATAATATTGGATGCTGGAACAAGTGTAACTGTGATATGCTTGTAAAACTGTTTTATTAAAATTGGAAGTGGACTAAAACTGCATTAAAACGTACAAGATAAGTCATCGCACACGTTTTCACAAACATGTAATCACCAGTAAATGCTTTGGACTAATTTTTAAAATTATTAACAGAAACTGTTTTCATAATTAAAATGGTCATTATATTTCATTTTACGGATTTGATGTACAACACATTTTATTCTCGGTAAATCTTTTAAAGATTGCAACATACCGTTGGAGCCATTAAGAAATAATAATAGTTTGTTAGATAGCTTATTTTGATCTAAAGATGATTTTATTAGAAGAAACAATTTCTTTTAAAACACGATAGTTGTCAGTAATAGCCAACAACAGTAAGGACATCACGAAATGGAATAACATTCACTGTTTTGTAATAAATTAGGGGTTTATGGTAAGAAAGCTATATTATCTCACAGTCTAATATTTAGTGTATTGTAGCTGGAACTACTGGGTTTACTGTCTTGTTATAATGCAGATAGACTTTAACTGACAAATTTTAATATGTAGCACTTTTAAGTATTAGCCGCATTCTTATTGTAATTATTAAAGGGAACCTATATTATCTGACTGTTTTCTTATGATATACACAGGTGTAGTCATCACTATTTACTGAAAGGTTGTCATCTTGTACTCTTCTTCAGTAGTGTTCGTGTTTATAATATATCCTTTGTTTGTACAACACATGCAGTGTGTTAATTCGTCAACTGTTCTACATTACATGTAATAAAAACATCTGTATTCTATAATATCTTATTCAGTTGAAACACCTATACAAAATTTCATTGTAGACTGTAACATTTATCTTTCCGTTAGACATTGGTATTTATATTTGTACAGAAGGTAATCCAAGATATATTAGTATCTTTATAAATCTTTGCAAACAAACCATGATAACCTTAGAAGGAGCAGTTTTAACAACTGTCACTTTCCTGGAAATGCTGGTAACAGGCTACCAAATTAATATGAATACCATATTATAGTTTGATAGTCCACAGTTTACTAATTGTAGTTTTTTTTGTGTTCTGCCAAGCCCTGGAGCTGTCTGCTCAGTTACAGACATGTACTTTTCATGGTGTCTTGGTTAGAATTATGAAAACTAAAATTTTACTTGCAAATGCATGTATTCTCAATCTGGATAAATGTGTTTTAAACCTATGTTATAATTGCCTTGTGTGCTTGCCAACGTAGCAAGAAATGTTAGATTTACTCATAGAGTGACACAATACACACTCTCACTTTGTGAATGATTCTTTGTTAATGTAGACATTGTTTCAGTCTTTATCTTTAAGGAACACTATGTTGTGGGAACAATAAATGCATGTGTAATCTTGTGATTCCTATGTAAAATGTAAAGGTGCGATTTGGTGAAGTTTCTGATGTTGTCTCACATTGTGTTATTCCATACTCGTGTTCAATTTGGAAAATGTACGGTATATGATAATATAATTTATATACACTTTGTGTTGAGATTATGTTAAAAATATGTCCAAAGTCATCACTACTGCAGAATCTGTGGGTTTTCCTGAAGATGATCGTACATTTTGCACCTCGCCGTGTAAACTTGTATTCATCAGATATCTGTGTTTGAAATCAATAGTTTTAAACACTGAAAATAACAAAACTAATACTTGCAATGAATATTTTGTTTCCACCATCAAGTAGTAATTACTTTTTTTAGTATTTAACCAAATGTGATTCTCTAAATTGTGGGTTATTTGTCTGTTTGCTATCATAGGTGTAATATATTTTTTGCACATTACAAAAAGTATCTAGTAATTTGTGTGATAGCCAAATAAAATAATGCATTTTGAAGAAGTGGATTGTGTGATTTTGGCAATTGTTCTGACTTGTTATGTATAGTTTGAAAAATACTTTTGGGATATAAGTTTGTTTTTCTTCTGATTTAGGGCTTGCAGTGTTGATTAAAGTTTATAGGCCATTGTTACAGTAAAACTCTGAAAGGTAACATTGTTTAGCTTTTGTAGTGATAATTTCTATATTAAATCTTATGAGCTAGCAAACCATTTGTAAGACAGCTATTGTGAAACTAAAGATTGAACTTGGAGAGTTTGTCTTCCACTGTATTTATTGCAATTGTTAGTTTTCTGTAAAGTTGTGAACTATTACTGTTTGCTCATACTTTGACAAGATAATTCGTAACATTTCAATCAAACTAAATTTTAAACACAAATCAGAGGACACATTACTGAGGACAGGTTTTAAACACAAATCAGAGGATACATTACTGAGGACAATTTTTAAACAAATCAAAAGGACACATTACTGAGGACAAGTTTTAAACACAAATCATAGGACACATTACTGAGGACAAGTTTTAAACACAAATCAGAGGACACATTACTGAGGACAAGTTTTAAACACAAATCATAGGACACATTACTGAGGACAAGTTTTAAACACAAATCATAGGACACATTACTGAGGACAAGTTTTAAACACAAATCAGAGGACACATTACTGAGGACAAGTTTTAAACACAAATCAACAGGACACATTACTGAGAACAAGTTTTAAACACATCATAGGACACATTACTGAGGACAAGTTTTAAACACAAATCAAAAGGACACATTACTGAGGACAAGTTTTAAACACAAATCAGAGGACACATTACTGAGGACAAGTTTTAAACACAAATCAGAGGACACATTACTGAGGACAAGTTTTAAACACAAATCAAAAGGACACATTACTGAGGACAAGTTTTAAACACAAATCAACAGGACACATTACTGAGGACAAGTTTTAAACACAAATCAAAAGGACACATTACTGAGGACAAGTTTTAAACACAAATCAGAGGACACGTTTTAAAAAATATCTTGTGGAAAAAGAAATTTAACTCCCAAACAACAACCACACGTTGCAACAACTCACTCAAACAGTTTGAAGGATGAAAATAGATGAAGACCTACAGGGTAGAGATGATCAAATCTGTGAAGATAGAAAGGAAGAACACAAAAGGGTAGAAAGTGCTTTAAAGATAAGTGAGGCCCCAGGAAGGACAAACTCTATTTAACAAAATGTTGCATAAAAGATTATATTAAACACATGGAAAATTGTAACTTTGGTGAATAAAACATACCCAAATGTCTACTATTACATTTACAAACTTTTTTTAAATATCTCTAGTGAACATGTGTATTAACCAAACTGAAGAACAAGTTGGCTTTAAAAAGTGTATTCCACAACTGCATGTTTAGCATGAATGATAAACCTGAACCTAGTGGTGATAAGATTATTAAACACAGATGTCTTTTGTTGTAGTAAGATCAGTTGGCATCACGTTCAAACACTGGAAGATGTCTGTTCAGATACAACATCCAGAATAAATGTAATTAACAATTTTTCTTCGAATATGAACATCAAATAGTGTGTTAGACATGGAGACGAAACATTTACAGCAGTGTCGGAATGTGTAATTGGTAGACGTGGATATCAAGCTACTTACAGCAATATTAGAATGTATTTTTGTGAAATTAGTAGGCATGGAAACCAAACTGTTTGAAACAGTAAAATATGCGTTTCAAAAGGAACAATCAGAAAAAGTAACTCGACAGCTGACACTAACATAGTTACTTACAGATAGAAGGTGTAGATATTTGGTGAATGAAGTCGAAAGTTCGAACATCGGACAGAAGATATATGTAAATACGGGACAGTTTTGTTTTTATAAACGAAGAACTAAAATAAGAACAGCATGTTAAGAAAAAATGTCATTGAAGAGACAGATCTCTTTAAACACGAAAGTTTGTAACATGCGTACAAACAGTAATAACATTAAAAATATATATTAGTTTCAAAGAAAAGGAAAGCAGTCGAAAAATAAACCAATGAAAAATATAATGATCGAGCAAAGAGCTATAAGCAGTGGGCTAAAATTACACATTTAAGTGTTAAAGATGGATAGGTATGATAGTGGGTAAGTAAAAACAGCTTAATGAGAAGGATAATATGTATACCAGATACCCAGTGGAGAGAGTTACAGGAAGGTACGAAGGATGGAATTTATATGGGGAGTTCCTGAGAAAACTTTATGTTCGTTGTTGAGTTTTAAGCTTTTGTTACACATGATTAGAACACAAAATAGTTTGATTGTATGTCTATGAAACGGTGATTTATTCTAATTTTGCCAGACTACCAGTTTTATTGCGTAATATCTATTTTCGATACAAATAAACATTAACTGCATGTGTGAACTTCTCCCTGGAGAAAATGTTTAATCCCAGTGTGTAGAAGTTTTCAAGCCTGTTTTTTTATATAATAAAATAGGACTCCCAACCCCAATAAATGCATATTTTCATACTTCGTACAGCACTGAAACTGGGAATTTAGATTATATCAATAAAACCAACAGGCCTTTCAAACAACAATTACTATTTAAACAGGTGCATTCTAACACTATTTACACTTCTTTGATTTAAATATTTACTCTAGAACTACAAATGTGAGGTACAATTTTAGTTTTGTTTTTTAGCATCTGAATATTTAAAACGTTTTTATTTGCTGATACAATATTCCGTAATCTTGTTGACCACCTCAGAAAATTTGTGTTTGAATAAATATTTCTTTTATGTATCGTGTGTGTTTTTCTTATAGCAAAGCCACATTTGGGCTATTTGCTGAGTCCACCGAGGTCGACCACCTGATTTTAGCGTTTTGAATTCATAGATTTATCGCTTTACCAGAGGGGGACGAGTGTCTTATACTAATTGCTTTCAAATTTGTTTGGAGAAACCACAACTTTGTTGTTTACTCGATGTGGTTCCTGGAATAAATTTAAAGAACAATTACCTGATTACACTGGTTTACAAAGAAATTGAGGCAAGCACAAAAAATAGCTGTTTTAACCTAATTTGGGGGTGCTGAATTCAGATTTGAAATCCGTTTTTACTCATCACCTCTAGTGTTTTAGATATGCATACTGTATATTTTGTACACATATTGTACATAAAGGCGTATATGCATTCAGGGTTAATTTCTAATATTGTGTGACTTATGTCTTCGTTTTTAGTTATTATGCAATAAATGTAAGTGATAGCATTACATTATATATATATATATATATCAAGACGGATCAACAGTTTCAGTAATCGGAACAAAGACCTTGCTTCATTTTTCGACATGGAAAACAAGTTGTGCTACTGCACAAATGTACCTGGCTTGTTCACTTTCCTTGGTTTGCCACATAATCCTTCAGAATGGCGTATTTTCATAGACCCTTCCAAGCGAAGTCTCAAGGCTGTGCTTCTGCACAACGAGAATAAATATCCCAGCATTCCCACTGCACGCTCTGTCCATCTAAAGGTGTTCTCTGACAATATGGAACTTCTTTTAGAAGCTGTTAAGTACAACCAGTACCAGTGGGGACCTCAAGGTCATTGGTCTTCTTATGGGTATGCAAGCGGGCTTCACAAAGTACTGTTGCTTTCTCTGTCTTTGGGATAGTCGAGCTGTATCCCAGCATTACAAGCAGAAAGACTGGGGGTCTAGAAGCACTTTCGTTCCTGGCGAACACAGCGTCAAGGAGAATCCTCTGGTTGACATGAAGAAGGTGCTTCTTCCTCCTCTTCACATCAAGCTTGGTTTGATGAAGAATTTCTTGAAGGCCATGGACAAAAATGGTGCTACCTTCCAACACTTGTCTACTGTGTTCCCAGGTCTCGGTGCTGCTAAGCTTAAAGAGGGCATCTTTGTCGGACCTCAAATCCGAGAAGTGCTGAAGGATACTGATTTTGAGGAGCTTCTTGCCTTAAAGGAACTGAGAGCATGGGAAGCATTTAAGTCAGTCTGTAGGTAACACACGCGTACCAAATTACCAAGCCTGTATTGAGAAGTTGCTAAAGACTTATGAGGATATGGGATGCCAAATGTCACTCAAAATTCATTTTCTCCATTCCCACCTCAACTTCTTCCCTCCAAACCTTGGAGCAGTGAGTGATGAGCACGGAGAAAGATTCCACCAAGACATTACGAAGATGAAGAGCAACTACCAAGGCAAGTGGAACCCCAGCATGATGGGAGACTG
The DNA here is from genome assembly GCA_011833715.1 of Carcinoscorpius rotundicauda. Classification (NCBI taxonomy): domain Eukaryota; kingdom Metazoa; phylum Arthropoda; class Merostomata; order Xiphosura; family Limulidae; genus Carcinoscorpius; species Carcinoscorpius rotundicauda. The sequence continues at coordinate 6,984,394 of CM022399.1, read as the reverse complement.
CTGGATGCTCTTGTGTGACATCCCGGAGGCAAAATACACCAGATCATCTAAGAAAACACTTCTAACTGTCTGCGGTACTATGAATTGTGTCATCCATGTATATTTATTCCGTCGATGTTCTTTTTCTATCCTGTTTTATCTGTAATAAACTACTGCAACTGTTGAAATAAGCATGTATATACTAAAATGAGACTCTTTAAAAGCCAGAAAACTAGAGGTGATAGAGCAAAACTGTTTATAAATTTGAATTCAGCACACCCAAATTAGTAAAAAAACACCTATTCACATTCTTGCCTCAGACAAAAAATGGTTTTTTTTGTAAACAAGTGTTATTATTAAATGTGATATTATGAATGATAACAAAATTACCTCATGATCAGGGACGCTTTAACATTAACTATTCATACAATATTTTATTAGAAAAAATATTGTTTTGTTCTTTAAAATTATTCATTGAAAACAATTCAAAGTTTAGTCTACTTAACGATAACGAATCCATTTCTCGCTTAGCACTTCTGCAGACGTGTACACTAATTTGTAAACCTCGTTTATAGTCACATTAATTAAAAAAAACATTAGCTGGTTCACGTAATTAATTATCCAACAACTCTTTCTAGGCCTGGCAAGACCAGGTGGTTACGGTACTCGACTTTTAATCTGACAGGCTCGGGAATACCCGTCACATTAATCATGCTTGCCCTTTCATCCACGAGAGCGTTATAAGTTATAGCCAGTCCCACTATTCGTTGGTAAAAGAGTTGGCGATGGGTGGTGATATCTAGCTGCTTTCCCTTTACTCTTACACTGCAGAATTAGGGGCGGCTAGCGCAGATAGCCCTCGTGTAGTTTTGCGCTAAATTAAAAACAAACCAACACTTTGCATGCAAGCTATGTTCGCTACCTGTCATATTTATAATCTACGCCAAAACTTCACTAGAAATTCTGAAATAAAATTTTTTAAGGCCCATTTTATTAAACGTTTTGATCTTATACGTTCTCTAGCTAATGTCTGAATTACAACATTAAAATGCCCCCCCAGTGGCTCAGCGGTATGTCTGCGGACTTATACACTAAAATCCGGGTTTCGATACCCGTGGTGGGCAGAGCACAGATAGCCCATTGTGTAGCTTTGTGCTTAATTCAAAACTACTACAACATAAAATGTACAGCTTGTAGCAATTTGAACACGAGTTACCATTAAACGCTCTAGTAATAAACCTTTACTATGTTTGAGCACACCTAAATGACGGGGAAGAGCAGCAAAAATACATTAAACTATATAAATATTTAGGTTTTTGTTGCCAAGTATATATGTTTATATAAACGTGTTTGTGTATACTAGTAAAGAACAAATATTTGAATTGCTTAAACTCGGTAGGTTTTAAAATCTGAATGTTACGCTGTTCCATTAAGACGTTTTTCAAAATGATTTAATAATGTGTCAGTATTTAATTTTGAAAAATACATGCACTCCATCGTGTTATTTTAGTATATTAGGAGATCATCAAATGTGATGTGTGGCCTTTAGATGGTTAAGTCAATTGACTCGTAATCTGCCTTTCGCGAGTTGAAATCTCACGATCAAACATGTTCTTCCTTTCGTTATAAATACGAGGTTTACCTTTGTAAAACCTTCCATGACTGACATAACGGCATGTCTGTGGAGTTACAATGATGAAGACTGGGTTTCGATAACAATAGTGGGCACAAACCAGATTCTTCTCTGTGCAGTTTTGTCCCTAATCTCAAAATGATTATTACAAGCTTAAAATAATTTAACTTATAAATGAGTTACTTTAAACTCGTTGAACTGTTCTACATTATTTACAGAATGGAATTTTTTTCAAAATGAGTTTAACTACTTTTGTTGGTAATAGACGTAAAATAAATGAACAAGTGATAAAAATAAGAAATAAATTAGTACTAATTCGTTTTTAACCACAAAGATTTCTTATATTTTGCTTAATTACTTAAGTCAATCTGTTAACAAAATATACTAATAGTTAATTTATTTTGATGCACTTAATATTTTATTATTATTATTTTTTGGTTCTGAACAAATGTACCTCGCTGTTACAGTTGTAAGTCTACAAATTTATTGTGCTAAAGTCATTCGATTCCCCTCCGTGGACTCAGCAGATAGTTAGATGTGGCTTTGTAATGAGGAAACACGCACTCTATGATATTTAACTGGGTCATTTTTGTTTTCGGTATTGACAATTAATCTGTTGGAAAAAGACAAAAATAAAATAAAACAATGACAGAGTGGATACAAACTTGATTGGGCTCGTGGTTTTACAATCTAATGATTATTTTGTTATTAAGAAAACTATAAATCAAGTGTTTTTATATAAAAGCAAATTTAAATTGCAAACAGTTAGTAAAATAATTTGACTTCCACTTAGCAAAAACATTGTTTTTATTCGATAGAAAGTCACGAATTGGACAGACTGGGGAATGTTAATATTGTTTTAAGAGAAGATTACGTTATCGGAGGTCCTTGAGCTTCAGATTTTGACAAAAATAATTTTAATTAAAAAAAGCATGAATATGAGCCATAATTATTTTTGTATTAAATTTATTCCAAACAGACTCGAAAACAAAATCATTTCATTGAACTTTCTAATTCTAGAATTAAAAAAGAGCCTGGAGCTTATTTTTAACGTTTTAGAAAAAATGAAGGCTAGGTGGTTAGAAGGGTGCTTTACTCGCAGTCTTGGGTAGCTAATTCGAATTACCCTTCCACCAAACTTGCTCGCCCTTTTAATGTGAGTCAATCTTACTGTTCATTGGTAAAAAGTGTATCCCAATAGTTGAAGGTGGGGTGATGAGTTTCTGATTTCCCTCTTTTCCTTCACTGTTAAATTAGGTATACGTCTAGTACAGACGGCCCTCATACAATATGACAAGAAACTTATAATTTTCCTGTTATAGCCAAGTTATACGACAGAACACTCTGTAATTTTCATTTCTTATAAAATATGAAATATTATAAAACAAAATATTCTATAGTTTTCATGTTCTACACAGGTTGAAATGAGAGAAATATTTGTATTTTTCTTGTTACAGCTCAGTGGAAATATATAAAAAAATCATTCTACAGTTTTTATTTTATAGTCAAGTGGAAATATGTCCAAAAAGTAGTGAATTTCCTTTTGTTCACAAGCGGAAATGTGACAAAACAATAAGATTTTCCTGTTATAACCAACTGGAAATTAAAAAAAAAAACTACAAATTTTAACTTACAGCTGAGCGTTCTCATGATTTAAAAGACAATTTGGTGTAGATATTATTATTTAGTTTGCCAATACTTTATGGTTGTTTTGTTATTATTATAATAAGAGATTTGAAAGTAGACGATTATTGCAAGTTGTATTTCCAGTTTGTTGAAGTCGGGATTATAGTGAGTAGACAATTTATTAACGAACATATAAGTTTGTTTTTGGAAATTCGCACAAAGCTACTCGAGGGCTATCTGTGCTAGCCGTCCCTAATTTTGCAGTGTAAGACTAGAGGGAAGGCAGCTAGTCATCACCACCCACCGCCCACTCTTGAGCTACTCTTTTACCAACGAATAGTGGGATTGACCGTCACATTATACACCCCCACGGCTGGGAGGGCGAGCATGTTTAGCGCGACTCGGGCGCGAACCCGCGACCCTCGGATTACGAGTGCACGCCTTAACGCGCTCGGCCATGCCAGGCGAACATATAAGATAATAATGATAAAAGATTTTATAGTCAAATGCCAAGGAAAAGTTCCACGTGAAGTCAATAGCGGTAGAAGTAATAGGCCTAATGATTAACATATGCCTAACGTTTTACGTGTTAGAGTGAGATTAACAGTACAAAAGTAGATAAGAAAAATAATTTATTCTGGCAAAGTGTGGTTCTAAAGTACCTTAATCAGCCATAGTGCAAGTTGACAAATGGAAAAGATGAAATTTCAAAGAAAGAAGATCAAACGATATGGTAGAACAGTGTAGACAGACTGCGGTAACTCTCGTTACGATTGTAAGTGAATTATAAACATTATACTAATACGATAGACATAGGGAAAGGTAGTTCGGTTTGCCAACTAAAATTCTAAAACAACTGAATAGAAAAGTGGAAATACGATGAAACATTCTAAAATTTCCCTCTTATAGCTAAGGTAACTCATTGGTCAGTGCAATTTTCAGTATGACAAATACATTATATTAACAAATAATATATGTATATATGAAACTCAAGGTTTGTTTTTACTGAAATGATGAGTCTTCGATATCTCTCATTGTTCTATTATACATCTAATAACTATGATATTTGTGCTGATTAGTGTCCTACTGCGTGGAAACAGGAAATTGTGTTTTTTCCTAACTAAAAGTTTTTTAAACGCAAAAAGAATGACACGTCTAATTAAATTGGACAACTTTTAAATATTGTATAAAGAAGTTATGTAGTCTAATTTTCTCAATTCAAGTTAACCCTGTGAGGTAATAAAAAACTTTAACTGCTTAACTTATATTTTTGATAAATGAACTCAATTAAACCTAGAGTAACAAGGAAACACTTATGCCAATTCTTATTATTTGTAGTCGATTTTCACGTTCTTTCTAAACCTAATAACAATATTTTCTTAGTTAAAACCTTGAGTTTAAAGCTTCTTTAGAATGAAATTTCCTGCTGTTATGCTTTTAATATTTCCTGTATGTTAACAAACACATTTTGAAAAGTTACAATTCAAACTGTTGTGTTGTTTTTGTGATATCACATTTTTTAAAATCAGAGTTTGGGTTTAAGAAGTTCGCTGACTGATGATTAAAATAATCAAAGAGCATGACATCAAATCACTGACCTGGAAGGATATACCGTTAGTGTGTAGCTTTTTTCGTGTTTTATACTAAGGACAAATACATCTTGATGAATCAAAGTGCAAGGAAAATAAATTGAGAATTCATTTTTCTGGTGTAAATTATTCCTTGGCCTATTTTAAAATACATAAGGCTGAGTGCACCAAGGACGAAGCAATAGCGAAAATAATATCGGGAAAAAAGAAACCTCGCACATCCTTCAACTGTTATCTTCCGTCGATATATAAAATGTTGTCGTGAATTTTATTGAAGTTATGTGATATCAGTTACCTCTGGCTGTTTCTAATTTATATCACCTTCAACATATTAATTAGATCTCACGTACATGCTTGACATGATTTTTATTTCAGAGAAAAAAAATAAAGTCGTTGCTACATCTAAACGTCTCTTTCTTATGGTAAGGATAATTCGAAGTTCAATTATCTTTTTAACCGATCACTTTTAGTTTTATGATCATGTTGTATTTTAATGTTTTCGAACAAGCTAAGTTTTAGGCATGTGGGTGTCATTGTGTGTCGAAAAGCAACAGGTATATTATAGCTTCAACTTTGACTCGTTCACTCTAAGTAAAGAAAACAATTGTGAAATATTTAATGCTTTTTTTTTCAGAGTGTTGGCACAAAGATAATTAATGCTATTTAAATACCAGAATGCATGTTTGAATCCACTAGTGATAAAACGTGAGAGCTGCAGCTTAGATTTCTCTGCTATTCCACAAATTTCTTTATTTGAAGACCCCATCTCAAGATTGAATTCACACCCATTGAAATGGCTCAGCTGTCCTTCTCCACAGTCTTCTTAGTTTTCTCAGACATAAAACAAAATACTACTCTATCCTTCGAGACAGGCCTAACCTATGAATACGTGTGGGGCTGAAGAGAAATAACAGTTTCTGAGCGCCCCCTGGTTTGCCTCTTGGGTTATTCCGATAGAGGTTTAAAAACCCAGACTGCTACCATGTTAAATTTGGAATTTGTATTAAATCCACTATTAGTTGCCATATTCTTAAATCTATTGTACATTTGATTACCTAAGTCATGCTACGAACAGACTACTTAGATATTGTCCTGAAGTCCTGTTTAGAGGTATGCAGATAGTACCTAGAATTGTTTAAGCTGTAACAAACAGGCGTACGAATGGTACTGCATAAGCTAATGATTCAGAAATAAATACACTGGCTTATAAATATTTTTGAAATGTTTCTACTTAATAACCATGTAACAATATATTCACATGTAAACTCTACTTGTAGTAGCGTATTTGCGCCTAAGCTATCTACCTGACTGTCGTCTGGAAGTAGGTGAACTGTTGTGTCTTTCTTGTTTGTGGTGCTTTGGAACTCACATTTGAGGTGAGAAAAGCAAAATGCTACAATTTATTCTTGCTAATGAAAAGTGATTGTCTAAAGATAATATTGCGTTAAAACTATATACATGTAAGTTAAGGGTCGATTATAGAAGGTTATTCTTATATACATTTTGTTTCGAGTTTGCTCACATGTATATCTTAAGGGTATTTTTATGTACTTTGTTCACTGATCCTCAAATCGTTTGGTTTCGTTTGTATCATTCATATTTATGGTGCTGAGTAGTGACATGTTTGTTACAACATGTAATGTAAAGACTGTTCGTTTTTGAATTTCATGCAAAGCTACACGAGGGCTATCTGCGCTAGTCGTCCCTGATTTAGCAGTGTAAGACTATAGAGAAGACAGCTAGTGATAACCACCCACTGCCAGTTCTTGGGCTACTCCTTAATCTATGAATAGTGGGATTGACTGTAACATTATAACGCCTCTACGGCTGAAAAAGAGAGCATGTCTGATGTAACGGGGATTCGAGCCCACGACTCTCAGCGAGTCAAGCGCCCTTACAACTACTCCGTGCGGGATGAAAAATACTGGTTGTACTACACGCGCACTCATTCACATACACACACCAGTGAAAGACAACTGGTTATACTATTTATATGGGATCTTCAGATTACGAGCCATCCAGGGTCCCAGCATAAAGAAGCAACAAAACAGTTACGGTTTAAACATCAAAAGGGTCAGAAAGACAACAAGCCTAAAAATGTTGTAAAAATGGTTTAAACGTATATTTCTTGTTTATACCTTTCTTAACTTGTCCATTGTGGATTGAAAACCGAAAGAGAAGTAGGAGAAAGTAATGAATGGACTGCGTGTGTGTGTTTTTTTGCATAACAAAGTCACAGCAAGTTATCTGCTGAGTCCACCAAGGTAAATCGAAACCCTGATTTTAGCATTGTAAATCCGTTGACTTACCGTTGTACCAGTGGAAGACAACAATAGACTGCGTACTAAAACAGTTTGGGATCTGTGATGTTTTTCACGTATTGTCTAACAGAATTATTCAACTTAACCGATTAACATGTTAACTAATATTTATTTAAATAACTTCGTTTATGTTTAAAAGAGAGAAAAGAAACCCAACTGAAGTTACGATAATATAAACGTGCTATTTAATATTTGTATCATAGAGAACTTCTCAGAGTTATTACAAAGAACGTTACACACATCTGTCTTTGATATTGGAAACATAGCAGAATTAGATAGTACATATTTTTTGGGAATAATCAAGCACAGCAAATTACGATGTGAAGGCCTTCCTGAAAGTTATGTTTTTATCGAACAGATCTGTACATTATAAAGAATTTCTTTTAAAAATCACTAAAATAATGAACAACCTGCGATGACTAGGATCACCAGTTTTTATTTTAAGTAGCACAACAACCTATGATGACCAGCATCAGACTTTAAAAACAACCTATGATGGCCAGCATCAGACTTTTTAAAAACAACCTATGATGGCCAGCATCAGACTTTTTAAAAACAACCTATGATGACCAGCATCAGACTTTTTAAAAACAACCTATGATGACCAGCATCAGACTTTTAAAAACAACCTATGATGACCAGCATCAGACTTTTTAAAAACAACCTATGATGACCAGCATCAGTTTTTTTCAAAAACAACCTATGATGGCCAGCATTAGACTTTTTAAAAATAACCTATGATGACCAGCATTAGACTTTTTAAAAACAACCTATGATGACCAGCGTCAGACTTTTAAAAACAACCTATGATGACCAGCATCAGACTTTTTAAAAACAACCTATGATGACCAGCGTCAGACTTTTTAAAAACAACCTATGATGACCAGCGTCAGACTTTTTAAAAACAACCTATGATAACCAGCATCAGTTTTTTTCAAAAACAACCTATGATGGCCAGCATTAGACTTTTTAAAAATAACCTATGATGACCAGCATTAGACTTTTTAAAAACAACCTATGATGACCAGCGTCAGACTTTTTAAAAACAACCTATGATGATCAGCATCAGACTTTTTAAAAATAACCTTTGATGACCAGCATTAGACTTTTTAAAAACAACCTATGATGACCAGCGTCAGACTTTTAAAAACAACCTATGATGACCAGCATCACACTTTTTAAAAACAACCTATGATGACCAGCGTCAGACTTTTTAAAAACAACCTATGATGACCAGCGTCAGTCTTTTTAAAAACAACCTATGATAACCAGCATCAGTTTTTTTCAAAAACAACCTATGATGTCCAGCATTAGACTTTTTAAAAATAACCTATGATGACCAGCATTAGACTTTTTAAAAACAACCTATGATGACCAGCGTCAGACTTTTTAAAAACAACCTATGATGACCAGCATCAGACTTTAAAAAACAACCTATGATGACTAGCATCAGACTTTTAAAAACAACCTATGATGGCCAGCATTAGACTTTTTAAAAATAACCTATGATGACCAGCATTAGACTTTTTAAAAACAACCTATGATGACCAGCATCACACTTTAAAAAACAACCTATGATGACCAGCATCAAACTTTTAAAAACAACCTATGATGACCAGCGTCAGTCTTTTTAAAAACAACCTATGATGACCAGCATCAGACTTTTTAAAAACAACCTATGATGACCAGCGTCAGACTTTTTAAAAACAACCTATGATGACCAGCAATAGACTTTTTAAAAACAACCTATGATGACCAGCGTCAGTCTTTTTAAAAACAACCTATGATGGCCAGCATTAGATTTTTTGAAAATAACCTATGATGACCAGCATTAGACTTTTTAAAAACAACCTATGATGACCAGCATCAGACTTTAAAAAACAACCTATGATGACCAGCATCAAACTTTTAAAAACAACCTATGATGACCAGCGTCAGTCTTTTTAAAAACAACCTATGATGACCAGCATCAGATTTTTTAAAAACAACCTATGATGACCAGCGTCAGTCTTTTTAAAAACAACCTTTGATGATCAGCATCAGACTTTTTAAAAACAACCTATGATGACCAGCGTAAGATTTTTAAAAACAACCTATGATGACCAGCGTCAGTCTTTTTAAAAACAACCTTTGATGACCAGCGTCAGTCTTTTTAAAAACAACCTATGATGACCAGCATTAGACTTTTTAAAAACAACCTATGATGACCAGCATCAGACTTTTTAAAAACAACCTATGATGGCCAGCATCAGACTTTTTAAAAACAACCTATGATGACCAGCATCAGACTTTTAAAAACAACCTATGATGGCCAGCATCAGACTTTTTAAAAACAACCTATGATGACCAGCATCAGACTTTTTAAAAACAACCTATGATGACCAGCGTCAGTCTTTTTAAAAACAACCTATGATGACCAGCATCAGTTTTTTTCAAAAACAACCTATGATGGCCAGCATTAGACTTTTTAAAAATAACCTTTGATGACCAGCATTAGACTTTTTAAAAACAACCACTGATGACCAGCGTCAGACTTTTAAAAACAACCTATGATGACCAGCATCACACTTTTTAAAAACAACCTATGATGACCAGCGTCAGACTTTTTAAAAACAACCTATGATGACCAGCGTCAGACTTTTTAAAAACAACCTATGATAACCAGCATCAGTTTTTTTCAAAAACAACCTATGATGGCCAGCATTAGACTTTTTAAAAATAACCTATGATGACCAGCATTAGACTTTTTAAAAACAACCTATGATGACCAGCGTCAGACTTTTTAAAAACAACCTATGATGATCAGCATCAGACTTTTTAAAAACAACCTATGATAACCAGCATCAGACTTTTAAAAACAACCTATGATGACCAGCATCAGACTTTTTAAAAACAACCTATGATGACCAGCGTCAGTCTTTTTAAAAACAACCTATGATAACCAGCATCAGTTTTTTTCAAAAACAACCTATGATGTCCAGCATTAGACTTTTAAAAAATAACCTATGATGACCAGCATTAGACTTTTTAAAAACAACCTATGATGACCAGCGTCAGACTTTTTAAAAACAACCTATGATGACCAGCATCAGACTTTAAAAAACAACCTATGATGACTAGCATCAGACTTTTAAAAACGACCTATGATGATCAGCGTCAGTCTTTTTAAAAACAACCTATGATGACTAGCATCAGACTTTTAAAAACAACCTATGATGACCAGCGTCAGTCTTTTTAAAAACAACCTATGATGACCAGCATCAGACTTTTTAAAAACAACCTATGATGACCAGCGTCAGACTTTTTAAAAACAACCTATGATGACCAGCAATAGACTTTTTAAAAACAACCTATGATGACCAGCGTCAGTCTTTTTAAAAACAACCTATGATGGCCAGCATTAGACTTTTTAAAAATAACCTATGATGACCAGCATTAGACTTTTTAAAAACAACCTATGATGACCAGCATCAGACTTTAAAAAACAACCTATGATGACCAGCATCAAACTTTTAAAAACAACCTATGATGACCAGCGTCAGTCTTTTTAAAAACAACCTATGATGACCAGCATCAGATTTTTTAAAAACAACCTATGATGACCAGCGTCAGTCTTTTTAAAAACAACCTTTGATGATCAGCATCAGACTTTTTAAAAACAACCTATGATGACCAGCGTCAGATTTTTAAAAACAACCTTTGATGACCAGCGTCAGTCTTTTTAAAAACAACCTATGATGACCAGCGTCAGTCTTTTAAAAACAACCTATGATAACCAGCATCAGTTTTTTTCAAAAACAACCTATGATGGCCAGCATTAGACTTTTTAAAAATAACCTATGATGACCAGCGTCAGTCTTTTTAAAAACAACCTATGATAACCAGCATCAGTTTTTTTCAAAAACAACCTATGATGGCCAGCATTAGACTTTTTAAAAATAACCTATGATGACCAGCATTAGACTTTTTAAAAACAACCTATGATGACCAGCGTCAGACTTTTTAAAAACAACCTATGATGATCAGTATCAGACTTTTTAAAAACAACTTATGATGACCAGCATCAGACTTTTAAAAACAACCTATGATGACCAGCATCAGACTTTTTAAAAACAACCTATGATGACCAGCATCAGACTTTTTAAAAACAACCTATGATGACCAGCGTGAGACTTTTTAAAAACAACCTATGATGACCAGCGTCAGTCTTTTTAAAAACAACCTATGATAACCAGCATCAGTTTTTTTCAAAAACAACCTATGATGTCCAGCATTAGACTTTTAAAAAATAACCTATGATGACCAGCATTAGACTTTTTAAAAACAACCTATGATGACCAGCGTCAGACTTTTTAAAAACAACCTATGATGACCAGCATCAGACTTTAAAAAACAACCTATGATGACTAGCATCAGACTTTTAAAAACAACCTATGATGACCAGCGTCAGTCTTTTTAAAAACAACCTATGATGACTAGCATCAGACTTTTAAAAACAACCTATGATGACCAGCGTCAGTCTTTTTAAAAACAACCTATGATGACCAGCATCAGACTTTTTAAAAACAACCTATGATGACCAGCGTCAGACTTTTTAAAAACAACCTATGATGACCAGCAATAGACTTTTTAAAAACAACCTATGATGACCAGCGTCAGTCTTTTTAAAAACAACCTATGATGGCCAGCATTAGACTTTTTAAAAATAACCTATGATGACCAGCATTAGACTTTTTAAAAACAACCTATGATGACCAGCATCAAACTTTTAAAAACAACCTATGATGACCAGCGTCAGTCTTTTTAAAAACAACCTATGATGACCAGCATCAGATTTTTTAAAAACAACCTATGATGACCAGCGTCAGTCTTTTTAAAAACAACCTTTGATGATCAGCATCAGACTTTTTAAAAACAACCTATGATGACCAGCGTCAGATTTTTAAAAACAACCTTTGATGACCAGCGTCAGTCTTTTTAAAAACAACGTATGATGACCAGCGTCAGTCTTTTTAAAAACAACCTATGATAACCAGCATCAGTTTTTTTCAAAAACAACCTATGATGGCCAGCATTAGACTTTTTAAAAATAACCTATGATGACCAGCGTCAGTCTTTTTAAAAACAACCTATGATAACCAGCATCAGTTTTTTTCAAAAACAACCTATGATGGCCAGCATTAGACTTTTTAAAAATAACCTATGATGACCAGCATTAGACTTTTTAAAAACAACCTATGATGACCAGCGTCAGACTTTTTAAAAACAACCTATGATGATCAGTATCAGACTTTTTAAAAACAACCTATGATGACCAGCGTCAGACTTTTTAAAAACAACCTATGATGACCAGCAATAGACTTTTTAAAAACAACCTATGATGACCAGCGTCAGTCTTTTTAAAAACAACCTATGATGGCCAGCATTAGACTTTTTAAAAATAACCTATGATGACCAGCATTAGACTTTTTAAAAACAACCTATGATGACCAGCATCAGACTTTAAAAAACAACCTATGATGACCAGCATCAAACTTTTAAAAACAACCTATGATGACCAGCGTCAGTCTTTTTAAAAACAACCTATGATGACCAGCATCAGATTTTTTAAAAACAACCTATGATGACCAGCGTCAGTCTTTTTAAAAACAACCTATGATGACCAGCATCAGACTTTAAAAAACAACCTATGATGACCAGCATCAAACTTTTAAAAACAACCTATGATGACCAGCGTCAGTCTTTTTAAAAACAACCTATGATGACCAGCATCAGATTTTTTAAAACAACCTATGATGACCAGCGTCAGTCTTTTTAAAAACAACCTTTGATGATCAGCATCAGACTTTTTAAAAACAACCTATGATGACCAGCGTCAGATTTTTAAAAACAACCTTTGATGACCAGCGTCAGTCTTTTTAAAAACAACCTATGATGACCAGCGTCAGTCTTTTTAAAAACAACCTATGATAACCAGCATCAGTTTTTTTCAAAAACAACCTATGATGGCCAGCATTAGACTTTTTAAAAATAACCTATGATGACCAGCGTCAGTCTTTTTAAAAACAACCTATGATAACCAGCATCAGTTTTTTTCAAAAACAACCTATGATGGCCAGCATTAGACTTTTTAAAAATAACCTATGATGACCAGCATTAGACTTTTAAAAACAACCTATGATGACCAGCGTCAGACTTTTTAAAAACAACCTATGATGATCAGTATCAGACTTTTTAAAAACAACTTATGATGACCAGCATCAGACTTTTAAAAACAACCTATGATGACCAGCATCAGACTTTTTAAAAACAACCTATGATGACCAGCATCAGACTTTTTAAAAACAACCTATGATGACCAGCGTGAGACTTTTTAAAAACAACCTATGATGACCAGCGTCAGTCTTTTTAAAAACAACCTATGATAACCAGCATCAGTTTTTTTCAAAAACAACCTATGATGTCCAGCATTAGACTTTTAAAAAATAACCTATGATGACCAGCATTAGACTTTTTAAAAACAACCTATGATGACCAGCGTCAGACTTTTTAAAAACAACCTATGATGACCAGCATCAGACTTTAAAAAACAACCTATGATGACTAGCATCAGACTTTTAAAAACAACCTATGATGACCAGCGTCAGTCTTTTTAAAAACAACCTATGATGACTAGCATCAGACTTTTAAAAACAACCTATGATGACCAGCGTCAGTCTTTTTAAAAACAACCTATGATGACCAGCATCAGACTTTTTAAAAACAACCTATGATGACCAGCGTCAGACTTTTTAAAAACAACCTATGATGACCAGCAATAGACTTTTTAAAAACAACCTATGATGACCAGCGTCAGTCTTTTTAAAAACAACCTATGATGGCCAGCATTAGACTTTTTAAAAATAACCTATGATGACCAGCATTAGACTTTTTAAAAACAACCTATGATGACCAGCATCAAACTTTTAAAAACAACCTATGATGACCAGCGTCAGTCTTTTTAAAAACAACCTATGATGACCAGCATCAGATTTTTTAAAAACAACCTATGATGACCAGCGTCAGTCTTTTTAAAAACAACCTTTGATGATCAGCATCAGACTTTTTAAAAACAACCTATGATGACCAGCGTCAGATTTTTAAAAACAACCTTTGATGACCAGCGTCAGTCTTTTTAAAAACAACGTATGATGACCAGCGTCAGTCTTTTTAAAAACAACCTATGATAACCAGCATCAGTTTTTTTCAAAAACAACCTATGATGGCCAGCATTAGACTTTTTAAAAATAACCTATGATGACCAGCGTCAGTCTTTTTAAAAACAACCTATGATAACCAGCATCAGTTTTTTTCAAAAACAACCTATGATGGCCAGCATTAGACTTTTTAAAAATAACCTATGATGACCAGCATTAGACTTTTTAAAAACAACCTATGATGACCAGCGTCAGACTTTTTAAAAACAACCTATGATGATCAGTATCAGACTTTTTAAAAACAACTTATGATGACCAGCATCAGACTTTTAAAAACAACCTATGATGACCAGCATCAGACTTTTTAAAAACAACCTATGATGACCAGCGTCAGACTTTTTAAAAACAACCTATGATGACCAGCGTCAGACTTTTAAAAACAACCTATGATAACCAGCATCAGTTTTTTTCAAAAACAACCTATGATGGCCAGCATTAGACTTTTTAAAAATAACCTATGATGACCAGCATTAGACTTTTTAAAAACAACCTATGATGACCAGCGTCAGACTTTTTAAAAACAACCTATGATGATCAGCATCAGACTTTTTAAAAACAACCTATGATAACCAGCATCAGACTTTTAAAAACAACCTATGATGACCAGCATCAGACTTTTTAAAAACAACCTATGATGACCAGCGTCAGACTTTTTAAAAACAACCTATGATGACCAGCGTCAGTCTTTTTAAAAACAACCTATGATAACCAGCATCAGTTTTTTTCAAAAACAACCTATGATGTCCAGTATTAGACTTTTTAAAAATAACCTATGATGACCAGCGTCAGACTTTTTAAAAACAACCTATGATGACCAGCATCAGACTTTAAAAAACAACCTATGATGACTAGCATCAGACTTTTAAAAACAACCTATGATGACCAGCGTCAGTCTTTTTAAAAACAACCTATGATGACCAGCATCAGACTTTTTAAAAACAACCTATGATGATCAGCATCAGACTTTTTAAAAACAACCTATGATGACCAGCAATAGACTTTTTAAAAACAACCTATGATGACCAGCGTCAGTCTTTTTAAAAACAACCTATGATGGCCAGCATTAGACTTTTTAAAAATAACCTATGATGACCAGCATTAGACTTTTTAAAAACAACCTATGATGACCAGCATCAGACTTTAAAAAACAACCTATGATGACCAGCATCAAACTTTTAAAAACAACCTATGATGACCAGCGTCAGTCTTTTTAAAAACAACCTATGATGACCAGCGTCAGACTTTTTAAAAACAACCTATGATGACCAGCATCAGACTTTAAAAAACAACCTATGATGACTAGCATCAGACTTTTAAAAACAACCTATGATGACCAGCGTCAGTCTTTTTAAAAACAACCTTTGATGACCAGCGTCAGTCTTTTTAAAAACAACCTATGATGACCAGCGTCAGTCTTTTTAAAAACAACCTATGATAACCAGCATCAGTTTTTTTCAAAAACAACCTATGATGGCCAGCATTAGACTTTTTAAAAATAACCTATGATGACCAGCGTCAGTCTTTTTAAAAACAACCTATGATAACCAGCATCAGTTTTTTTCAAAAACAACCTATGATGGCCAGCATTAGACTTTTTAAAAATAACCTATGATGACCAGCATTAGACTTTTTAAAAACAACCTATGATGACCAGCGTCAGACTTTTTAAAAACAACCTATGATGATCAGTATCAGACTTTTTAAAAACAACTTATGATGACCAGCATCAGACTTTTAAAAACAACCTATGATGACCAGCATCAGACTTTTTAAAAACAACCTATGATGACCAGCATCAGACTTTTTAAAAACAACCTATGATGACCAGCGTCAGACTTTTTAAAAACAACCTATGATGACCAGCGTCAGTCTTTTTAAAAACAACCTATGATAACCAGCATCAGTTTTTTTCAAAAACAACCTATGATGTCCAGCATTAGACTTTTAAAAAATAACCTATGATGACCAGCATTAGACTTTTTAAAAACAACCTATGATGACCAGCGTCAGACTTTTTAAAAACAACCTATGATGACCAGCATCAGACTTTAAAAAACAACCTATGATGACTAGCATCAGACTTTTAAAAACAACCTATGATGACCAGCGTCAGTCTTTTTAAAAACAACCTATGATGACTAGCATCAGACTTTTAAAAACAACCTATGATGACCAGCGTCAGTCTTTTTAAAAACAACCTATGATGACCAGCATCAGACTTTTTAAAAACAACCTATGATGACCAGCGTCAGACTTTTTAAAAACAACCTATGATGACCAGCAATAGACTTTTTAAAAACAACCTATGATGACCAGCGTCAGTCTTTTTAAAAACAACCTATGATGGCCAGCATTAGACTTTTTAAAAATAACCTATGATGACCAGCATTAGACTTTTTAAAAACAACCTATGATGACCAGCATCAGACTTTAAAAAACAACCTATGATGACCAGCATCAAACTTTTAAAAACAACCTATGATGACCAGCGTCAGTCTTTTTAAAAACAACCTATGATGACCAGCATCAGATTTTTTAAAAACAACCTATGATGACCAGCGTCAGTCTTTTTAAAAACAACCTTTGATGATCAGCATCAGACTTTTTAAAAACAACCTATGATGACCAGCGTCAGATTTTTAAAAACAACCTTTGATGACCAGCGTCAGTCTTTTTAAAAACAACGTATGATGACCAGCGTCAGTCTTTTTAAAAACAACCTATGATAACCAGCATCAGTTTTTTTCAAAAACAACCTATGATGGCCAGCATTAGACTTTTTAAAAATAACCTATGATGACCAGCGTCAGTCTTTTTAAAAACAACCTATGATAACCAGCATCAGTTTTTTTCAAAAACAACCTATGATGGCCAGCATTAGACTTTTTAAAAATAACCTATGATGACCAGCATTAGACTTTTTAAAAACAACCTATGATGACCAGCGTCAGACTTTTTAAAAACAACCTATGATGATCAGTATCAGACTTTTTAAAAACAACTTATGATGACCAGCATCAGACTTTTAAAAACAACCTATGATGACCAGCATCAGACTTTTTAAAAACAACCTATGATGACCAGCGTCAGACTTTTTAAAAACAACCTATGATGACCAGCGTCAGACTTTTTAAAAACAACCTATGATAACCAGCATCAGTTTTTTTCAAAAACAACCTATGATGGCCAGCATTAGACTTTTTAAAAATAACCTATGATGACCAGCATTAGACTTTTTAAAAACAACCTAAGATGACCAGCGTCAGACTTTTTAAAAACAACCTATGATGATCAGCATCAGACTTTTTAAAAACAACCTATGATAACCAGCATCAGACTTTTAAAAACAACCTATGATGACCAGCATCAGACTTTTTAAAAACAACCTATGATGACCAGCGTCAGACTTTTTAAAAACAACCTATGATGACCAGCGTCAGTCTTTTTAAAAACAACCTATGATAACCAGCATCAGTTTTTTTCAAAAACAACCTATGATGTCCAGTATTAGACTTTTTAAAAATAACCTATGATGACCAGCGTCAGACTTTTTAAAAACAACCTATGATGACCAGCATCAGACTTTAAAAAACAACCTATGATGACTAGCATCAGACTTTTAAAAACAACCTATGATGACCAGCGTCAGTCTTTTTAAAAACAACCTATGATGACCAGCATCAGACTTTTTAAAAACAACCTATGATGATCAGCATCAGACTTTTTAAAAACAACCTATGATGACCAGCAATAGACTTTTTAAAAACAACCTATGATGACCAGCGTCAGTCTTTTTAAAAACAACCTATGATGGCCAGCATTAGACTTTTTAAAAATAACCTATGATGACCAGCATTAGACTTTTTAAAAACAACCTATGATGACCAGCATCAGACTTTAAAAAACAACCTATGATGACCAGCATCAAACTTTTAAAAACAACCTATGATGACCAGCGTCAGTCTTTTTAAAAACAACCTATGATGACCAGCGTCAGACTTTTTAAAAACAACCTATGATGACCAGCATCAGACTTTAAAAAACAACCTATGATGACTAGCATCAGACTTTTAAAAACAACCTATGATGACCAGCGTCAGTCTTTTTAAAAACAACCTATGATGACCAGCGTCAGTCTTTTTAAAAACAACCTATGATAACCAGCATCAGTTTTTTTCAAAAACAACCTATGATGGCCAGCATTAGACTTTTTAAAAATAACCTATGATGACCAGCGTCAGACTTTTTAAAAACAACCTATGATAACCAGCGTCAGTCTTTTTAAAAACAATCTATGATAACCAGCATCAGTTTTTTTCAAAAACAACCTATGATGGCCAGCATTAGACTTTTTAAAAATAACCTATGATGACCAGCGTCAGACTTTTTAAACACAACTTATGATGACCAGCATCAGACTTTTAAAAACAACCTATGATGACCAGCATCAGACTTTTTAAAAACAACCTATGATGACCAGCATCAGACTTTTTAAAAACAACCTATGATGATCAGCATCAGACTTTTAAAAACAACCTATGATGACCAGCGTCAGTCTTTTTAAAAACAACCTATGATGACCAGCATCAGACTTTTTAAAAACAACCTATGATGATCAGCATCAGACTTTTTAAAAACAACCTATGATGACCAGCAATAGACTTTTTAAAAACAACCTATGATGACCAGCGTCAGTCTTTTTAAAAACAACCTATGATGGCCAGCATTAGACTTTTTAAAAATAACCTATGATGACCAGCATTAGACTTTTTAAAAACAACCTATGATGACCAGCATCAGACTTTAAAAAACAACCTATGATGACCAGCATCAAACTTTTAAAAACAACCTATGATGACCAGCGTCAGTCTTTTTAAAAACAACCTATGATGACCAGCGTCAGACTTTTTAAAAACAACCTATGATGACCAGCATCAGACTTTAAAAAACAACCTATGATGACTAGCATCAGACTTTTAAAAACAACCTATGATGACCAGCGTCAGTCTTTTTAAAAACAACCTTTGATGACCAGCGTCAGTCTTTTTAAAAACAACCTATGATGACCAGCGTCAGTCTTTTTAAAAACAACCTATGATAACCAGCATCAGTTTTTTTCAAAAACAACCTATGATGGCCAGCATTAGACTTTTTAAAAATAACCTATGATGACCAGCGTCAGTCTTTTTAAAAACAACCTATGATAACCAGCATCAGTTTTTTTCAAAAACAACCTATGATGGCCAGCATTAGACTTTTTAAAATAACCTATGATGACCAGCATTAGACTTTTTAAAAACAACCTATGATGACCAGCGTCAGACTTTTTAAAAACAACCTATGATGATCAGTATCAGACTTTTTAAAAACAACTTATGATGACCAGCATCAGACTTTTAAAAACAACCTATGATGACCAGCATCAGACTTTTTAAAAACAACCTATGATGACCAGCATCAGACTTTTTAAAAACAACCTATGATGACCAGCGTCAGACTTTTTAAAAACAACCTATGATGACCAGCGTCAGTCTTTTTAAAAACAACCTATGATAACCAGCATCAGTTTTTTTCAAAAACAACCTATGATGTCCAGCATTAGACTTTTAAAAAATAACCTATGATGACCAGCATTAGACTTTTTAAAAACAACCTATGATGACCAGCGTCAGACTTTTTAAAAACAACCTATGATGACCAGCATCAGACTTTAAAAAACAACCTATGATGACTAGCATCAGACTTTTAAAAACAACCTATGATGACCAGCGTCAGTCTTTTTAAAAACAACCTATGATGACCAGCGTCAGTCTTTTTAAAAACAACCTATGATAACCAGCATCAGTTTTTTTCAAAAACAACCTATGATGTCCAGTATTAGACTTTTTAAAAATAACCTATGATGACCAGCGTCAGACTTTTTAAAAACAACCTATGATGACCAGCATCAGACTTTAAAAAACAACCTATGATGACTAGCATCAGACTTTTAAAAACAACCTATGATGACCAGCGTCAGTCTTTTTAAAAACAACCTATGATGACCAGCATCAGACTTTTTAAAAACAACCTATGATGATCAGCATCAGACTTTTTAAAAACAACCTATGATGACCAGCAATAGACTTTTTAAAAACAACCTATGATGACCAGCGTCAGTCTTTTTAAAAACAACCTATGATGGCCAGCATTAGACTTTTTAAAAATAACCTATGATGACCAGCATTAGACTTTTTAAAAACAACCTATGATGACCAGCATCAGACTTTAAAAAACAACCTATGATGACCAGCATCAAACTTTTAAAAACAACCTATGATGACCAGCGTCAGTCTTTTTAAAAACAACCTATGATGACCAGCGTCAGACTTTTAAAAACAACCTATGATGACCAGCATCAGACTTTAAAAAACAACCTATGATGACTAGCATCAGACTTTTAAAAACAACCTATGATGACCAGCGTCAGTCTTTTTAAAAACAACCTATGATGACCAGCGTCAGTCTTTTTAAAAACAACCTATGATAACCAGCATCAGTTTTTTTCAAAAACAACCTATGATGGCCAGCATTAGACTTTTTAAAAATAACCTATGATGACCAGCGTCAGACTTTTTAAAAACAACCTATGATAACCAGCGTCAGTCTTTTTAAAAACAATCTATGATAACCAGCATCAGTTTTTTTCAAAAACAACCTATGATGGCCAGCATTAGACTTTTTAAAAATAACCTATGATGACCAGCGTCAGACTTTTTAAACACAACTTATGATGACCAGCATCAGACTTTTAAAAACAACCTATGATGACCAGCATCAGACTTTTTAAAAACAACCTATGATGACCAGCATCAGACTTTTTAAAAACAACCTATGATGATCAGCATCAGACTTTTTAAAAACAACCTATGATGACCAGCATCAGACTTTAAAAAACAACCTATGATGACCAGCATCAGACTTTTAAAACAATCTATGATGACCAGCGTCAGTCTTTTTAAAAACAACCTATGATGACCAGCATCAGATTTTTTAAAAACAACCTATGATGACCAGGGTCACTCCTTTTAAAAACAACCTATGATGATCAGCATCAGTCTTTTTAAAAACAACCTATGATGACCAGCGTCAGACTTTTTAAAAACAACCTATGATGACCAGCGTCAGTCTTTTTAAAAACAACCTTTGATGATCAGCATCAGACTTTTTAAAAACAACCTATGATGACCAGCGTCAGACTTTTTAAAAACAACCTATGATGACCAGCGTCAGACTTTTAAAAACAACCTATGATGGCCAGCATCAGACTTTTTAAAAACAACCTATGATGACCAGCATCAGACTTTTTAAAAACAACCTATGATGACCAGCGTCAGACTTTTTAAAAACAACCTATGATGACCAGCATCAGTTTTTTCAAAAACAACCTATGATGGCCAGCATTAGACTTTTTAAAAATAACCTATGATGACCAGCATTAGACTTTTTAAAAACAACCTATGATGACCAGCGTCAGACTTTAAAAACAACCTATGATGACCAGCATCAGACTTTTTAAAAACAACCTATGATAACCAGCATCAGACTTTTAAAAACAACCTATGATGACCAGCATCAGACTTTTTAAAAACAACCTATGATGACCAGCGTCAGACTTTTTAAAAACAACCTATGATGATGAGCATCAGACTTTTTAAAAACAACCTATGATAACCAGCATCAGACTTTTAAAAACAACCTATGATGACCAGCATCAGACTTTTTAAAGACAACCTATGATGACCAGCGTCAGACTTTTTAAAAACAACCTATGATGACCAGCGTCAGTCTTTTTAAAAACAACCTATGATAACCAGCATCAGTTTTTTTCAAAAACAACCTATGATGTCCAGCATTAGACTTTTTAAAAATAACCTATGATGACCAGCATCAGTTTTTTTCAAAAACAACCTATGATGTCCAGCATTAGACTTTTTAAAAATAACCTATGATGACCAGCATCAGACTTTAAAAAACAACCTATGATGACCAGCGTCAGTCTTTTTAAAAACAACCTATGATGATCAGCATCACACTTTTTAAAAACAACCTATGATGACCAGCGTCAGACTTTTTAAAAACAACCTATGATGATCAGCATCACACTTTTTAAAAACAACCTATGATGACCAGCGTCAGACTTTTTAAAAACAACCTATGATGACCAGCAATAGACTTTTTAAAAATAACCTATGATGACCAGCGTCAGTCTTTTTAAAAACAACCTATGATGGCCAGCATTAGACTTTTTAAAAATAACCTATGATGACCAGCATTAGACTTTTTAAAAACAACCTATGATGACCAGCGTCAGACTTTTTAAAAACAACCTATGATGACCAGCATCCAACTTTTAAAAACAACCTATGATGACCATCGTCAGTTTTTTTCAAAAACAACCTATGATGGCCAGCATTAGACTTTTTAAAAATAACCTATGATGACCAGCGTCAGTCTTTTTAAAAACAACCTATGATAACCAGCATCAGTTTTTTTCAAAAACAACCTATGATGGCCAGCATTAGACTTTTTAAAAATAACCTATGATGACCAGCATTAGACTTTTTAAAAACAACCTATGATGACCAGCGTCAGACTTTTTAAAAACAACCTATGATGATCAGTATCAGACTTTTTAAAAACAACTTATGATGACCAGCATCAGACTTTTAAAAACAACCTATGATGACCAGCATCAGACTTTTTAAAAACAACCTATGATGACCAGCATCAGACTTTTAAAAACAACCTATGATGACCAGCGTCAGACTTTTTAAAAACAACCTATGATGACCAGCGTCAGTCTTTTTAAAAACAACCTATGATAACCAGCATCAGTTTTTTTCAAAAACAACCTATGATGTCCAGCATTAGACTTTTAAAAAATAACCTATGATGACCAGCATTAGACTTTTTAAAAACAACCTATGATGACCAGCGTCAGACTTTTTAAAAACAACCTATGATGACCAGCATCAGACTTTAAAAAACAACCTATGATGACTAGCATCAGACTTTTAAAAACAACCTATGATGACCAGCGTCAGTCTTTTTAAAACAACCTATGATGACTAGCATCAGACTTTTAAAAACAACCTATGATGACCAGCGTCAGTCTTTTTAAAAACAACCTATGATGACCAGCATCAGACTTTTTAAAAACAACCTATGATGACCAGCGTCAGACTTTTTAAAAACAACCTATGATGACCAGCAATAGACTTTTTAAAAACAACCTATGATGACCAGCGTCAGTCTTTTTAAAAACAACCTATGATGGCCAGCATTAGACTTTTTAAAAATAACCTATGATGACCAGCATTAGACTTTTTAAAAACAACCTATGATGACCAGCATCAGACTTTAAAAAACAACCTATGATGACCAGCATCAAACTTTTAAAAACAACCTATGATGACCAGCGTCAGTCTTTTAAAAACAACCTATGATGACCAGCATCAGATTTTTTAAAAACAACCTATGATGACCAGCGTCAGTCTTTTTAAAAACAACCTTTGATGATCAGCATCAGACTTTTTAAAAACAACCTATGATGACCAGCGTCAGATTTTTAAAAACAACCTTTGATGACCAGCGTCAGTCTTTTTAAAAACAACGTATGATGACCAGCGTCAGTCTTTTTAAAAACAACCTATGATAACCAGCATCAGTTTTTTTCAAAAACAACCTATGATGGCCAGCATTAGACTTTTTAAAAATAACCTATGATGACCAGCGTCAGTCTTTTAAAAACAACCTATGATAACCAGCATCAGTTTTTTTCAAAAACAACCTATGATGGCCAGCATTAGACTTTTTAAAAATAACCTATGATGACCAGCATTAGACTTTTTAAAAACAACCTATGATGACCAGCGTCAGACTTTTTAAAAACAACCTATGATGATCAGTATCAGACTTTTTAAAAACAACTTATGATGACCAGCATCAGACTTTTAAAAACAACCTATGATGACCAGCATCAGACTTTTTAAAAACAACCTATGATGACCAGCGTCAGACTTTTTAAAAACAACCTATGATGACCAGCGTCAGACTTTTTAAAAACAACCTATGATAACCAGCATCAGTTTTTTTCAAAAACAACCTATGATGGCCAGCATTAGACTTTTTAAAAATAACCTATGATGACCAGCATTAGACTTTTTAAAAACAACCTAAGATGACCAGCGTCAGACTTTTTAAAAACAACCTATGATGATCAGCATCAGACTTTTTAAAAACAACCTATGATAACCAGCATCAGACTTTTAAAAACAACCTATGATGACCAGCATCAGACTTTTTAAAAACAACCTATGATGACCAGCGTCAGACTTTTTAAAAACAACCTATGATGACCAGCGTCAGTCTTTTTAAAAACAACCTATGATAACCAGCATCAGTTTTTTTCAAAAACAACCTATGATGTCCAGTATTAGACTTTTTAAAAATAACCTATGATGACCAGCGTCAGACTTTTTAAAAACAACCTATGATGACCAGCATCAGACTTTAAAAAACAACCTATGATGACTAGCATCAGACTTTTAAAAACAACCTATGATGACCAGCGTCAGTCTTTTTAAAAACAACCTATGATGACCAGCATCAGACTTTTTAAAAACAACCTATGATGATCAGCATCAGACTTTTTAAAAACAACCTATGATGACCAGCAATAGACTTTTTAAAAACAACCTATGATGACCAGCGTCAGTCTTTTTAAAAACAACCTATGATGGCCAGCATTAGACTTTTTAAAAATAACCTATGATGACCAGCATTAGACTTTTTAAAAACAACCTATGATGACCAGCATCAGACTTTAAAAAACAACCTATGATGACCAGCATCAAACTTTTAAAAACAACCTATGATGACCAGCGTCAGTCTTTTTAAAAACAACCTATGATGACCAGCGTCAGACTTTTTAAAAACAACCTATGATGACCAGCATCAGACTTTAAAAAACAACCTATGATGACTAGCATCAGACTTTTAAAAACAACCTATGATGACCAGCGTCAGTCTTTTTAAAAACAACCTATGATGACCAGCGTCAGTCTTTTTAAAAACAACCTATGATAACCAGCATCAGTTTTTTTCAAAAACAACCTATGATGGCCAGCATTAGACTTTTAAAAATAACCTATGATGACCAGCGTCAGACTTTTTAAAAACAACCTATGATAACCAGCGTCAGTCTTTTTAAAAACAATCTATGATAACCAGCATCAGTTTTTTTCAAAAACAACCTATGATGGCCAGCATTAGACTTTTTAAAAATAACCTATGATGACCAGCGTCAGACTTTTTAAACACAACTTATGATGACCAGCATCAGACTTTTAAAAACAACCTATGATGACCAGCATCAGACTTTTTAAAAACAACCTATGATGACCAGCATCAGACTTTTTAAAAACAACCTATGATGATCAGCATCAGACTTTTAAAAACAACCTATGATGACCAGCGTCAGTCTTTTTAAAAACAACCTATGATGACCAGCATCAGACTTTTTAAAAACAACCTATGATGATCAGCATCAGACTTTTTAAAAACAACCTATGATGACCAGCAATAGACTTTTTAAAAACAACCTATGATGACCAGCGTCAGTCTTTTTAAAAACAACCTATGATGGCCAGCATTAGACTTTTTAAAAATAACCTATGATGACCAGCATTAGACTTTTTAAAAACAACCTATGATGACCAGCATCAGACTTTAAAAAACAACCTATGATGACCAGCATCAAACTTTTAAAAACAACCTATGATGACCAGCGTCAGTCTTTTTAAAAACAACCTATGATGACCAGCGTCAGACTTTTTAAAAACAACCTATGATGACCAGCATCAGACTTTAAAAAACAACCTATGATGACTAGCATCAGACTTTTAAAAACAACCTATGATGACCAGCGTCAGTCTTTTTAAAAACAACCTTTGATGACCAGCGTCAGTCTTTTTAAAAACAACCTATGATGACCAGCGTCAGTCTTTTTAAAAACAACCTATGATAACCAGCATCAGTTTTTTTCAAAAACAACCTATGATGGCCAGCATTAGACTTTTTAAAAATAACCTATGATGACCAGCGTCAGTCTTTTTAAAAACAACCTATGATAACCAGCATCAGTTTTTTTCAAAAACAACCTATGATGGCCAGCATTAGACTTTTTAAAAATAACCTATGATGACCAGCATTAGACTTTTTAAAAACAACCTATGATGACCAGCGTCAGACTTTTTAAAAACAACCTATGATGATCAGTATCAGACTTTTTAAAAACAACTTATGATGACCAGCATCAGACTTTTAAAAACAACCTATGATGACCAGCATCAGACTTTTTAAAAACAACCTATGATGACCAGCATCAGACTTTTTAAAAACAACCTATGATGACCAGCGTCAGACTTTTTAAAAACAACCTATGATGACCAGCGTCAGTCTTTTTAAAAACAACCTATGATAACCAGCATCAGTTTTTTTCAAAAACAACCTATGATGTCCAGCATTAGACTTTTAAAAAATAACCTATGATGACCAGCATTAGACTTTTTAAAAACAACCTATGATGACCAGCGTCAGACTTTTTAAAAACAACCTATGATGACCAGCATCAGACTTTAAAAAACAACCTATGATGACTAGCATCAGACTTTTAAAAACAACCTATGATGACCAGCGTCAGTCTTTTTAAAAACAACCTATGATGACTAGCATCAGACTTTTAAAAACAACCTATGATGACCAGCGTCAGTCTTTTTAAAAACAACCTATGATGACCAGCATCAGACTTTTTAAAAACAACCTATGATGACCAGCGTCAGACTTTTTAAAAACAACCTATGATGACCAGCAATAGACTTTTTAAAAACAACCTATGATGACCAGCGTCAGTCTTTTTAAAAACAACCTATGATGGCCAGCATTAGACTTTTTAAAAATAACCTATGATGACCAGCATTAGACTTTTTAAAAACAACCTATGATGACCAGCATCAGACTTTAAAAAACAACCTATGATGACCAGCATCAAACTTTTAAAAACAACCTATGATGACCAGCGTCAGTCTTTTTAAAAACAACCTATGATGACCAGCATCAGATTTTTTAAAAACAACCTATGATGACCAGCGTCAGTCTTTTTAAAAACAACCTTTGATGATCAGCATCAGACTTTTTAAAAACAACCTATGATGACCAGCGTCAGATTTTTAAAAACAACCTTTGATGACCAGCGTCAGTCTTTTTAAAAACAACGTATGATGACCAGCGTCAGTCTTTTTAAAAACAACCTATGATAACCAGCATCAGTTTTTTTCAAAAACAACCTATGATGGCCAGCATTAGACTTTTTAAAAATAACCTATGATGACCAGCGTCAGTCTTTTTAAAAACAACCTATGATAACCAGCATCAGTTTTTTTCAAAAACAACCTATGATGGCCAGCATTAGACTTTTTAAAAATAACCTATGATGACCAGCATTAGACTTTTTAAAAACAACCTATGATGACCAGCGTCAGACTTTTTAAAAACAACCTATGATGATCAGTATCAGACTTTTTAAAAACAACTTATGATGACCAGCATCAGACTTTTAAAAACAACCTATGATGACCAGCATCAGACTTTTTAAAAACAACCTATGATGACCAGCGTCAGACTTTTTAAAAACAACCTATGATGACCAGCGTCAGACTTTTTAAAAACAACCTATGATAACCAGCATCAGTTTTTTTCAAAAACAACCTATGATGGCCAGCATTAGACTTTTTAAAAATAACCTATGATGACCAGCATTAGACTTTTTAAAAACAACCTATGATGACCAGCGTCAGACTTTTTAAAAACAACCTATGATGATCAGCATCAGACTTTTTAAAAACAACCTATGATAACCAGCATCAGACTTTTAAAAACAACCTATGATGACCAGCATCAGACTTTTTAAAAACAACCTATGATGACCAGCGTCAGACTTTTTAAAAACAACCTATGATGACCAGCGTCAGTCTTTTTAAAAACAACCTATGATAACCAGCATCAGTTTTTTTCAAAAACAACCTATGATGTCCAGTATTAGACTTTTTAAAAATAACCTATGATGACCAGCGTCAGACTTTTTAAAAACAACCTATGATGACCAGCATCAGACTTTAAAAAACAACCTATGATGACTAGCATCAGACTTTTAAAAACAACCTATGATGACCAGCGTCAGTCTTTTTAAAAACAACCTATGATGACCAGCATCAGACTTTTTAAAAACAACCTATGATGATCAGCATCAGACTTTTTAAAAACAACCTATGATGACCAGCAATAGACTTTTTAAAAACAACCTATGATGACCAGCGTCAGTCTTTTTAAAAACAACCTATGATGGCCAGCATTAGACTTTTTAAAAATAACCTATGATGACCAGCATTAGACTTTTTAAAAACAACCTATGATGACCAGCATCAGACTTTAAAAAACAACCTATGATGACCAGCATCAAACTTTTAAAAACAACCTATGATGACCAGCGTCAGTCTTTTTAAAAACAACCTATGATGACCAGCGTCAGACTTTTTAAAAACAACCTATGATGACCAGCATCAGACTTTAAAAAACAACCTATGATGACTAGCATCAGACTTTTAAAAACAACCTATGATGACCAGCGTCAGTCTTTTTAAAAACAACCTATGATGACCAGCGTCAGTCTTTTTAAAAACAACCTATGATAACCAGCATCAGTTTTTTTCAAAAACAACCTATGATGGCCAGCATTAGACTTTTTAAAAATAACCTATGATGACCAGCGTCAGACTTTTTAAAAACAACCTATGATAACCAGCGTCAGTCTTTTTAAAAACAATCTATGATAACCAGCATCAGTTTTTTTCAAAAACAACCTATGATGGCCAGCATTAGACTTTTTAAAAATAACCTATGATGACCAGCGTCAGACTTTTTAAACACAACTTATGATGACCAGCATCAGACTTTTAAAAACAACCTATGATGACCAGCATCAGACTTTTTAAAAACAACCTATGATGACCAGCATCAGACTTTTTAAAAACAACCTATGATGATCAGCATCAGACTTTTTAAAAACAACCTATGATGACCAGCATCAGACTTTAAAAAACAACCTATGATGACCAGCATCAGACTTTTAAAAACAATCTATGATGACCAGCGTCAGTCTTTTTAAAAACAACCTATGATGACCAGCATCAGATTTTTTAAAAACAACCTATGATGACCAGGGTCACTCCTTTTAAAAACAACCTATGATGATCAGCATCAGTCTTTTTAAAAACAACCTATGATGACCAGCGTCAGACTTTTTAAAAACAACCTATGATGACCAGCGTCAGTCTTTTTAAAAACAACCTTTGATGATCAGCATCAGACTTTTTAAAAACAACCTATGATGACCAGCGTCAGACTTTTTAAAAACAACCTATGATGACCAGCGTCAGACTTTTAAAAACAACCTATGATGGCCAGCATCAGACTTTTTAAAAACAACCTATGATGACCAGCATCAGACTTTTTAAAAACAACCTATGATGACCAGCGTCAGACTTTTTAAAAACAACCTATGATGACCAGCATCAGTTTTTTCAAAAACAACCTATGATGGCCAGCATTAGACTTTTTAAAAATAACCTATGATGACCAGCATTAGACTTTTTAAAAACAACCTATGATGACCAGCGTCAGACTTTTAAAAACAACCTATGATGACCAGCATCAGACTTTTTAAAAACAACCTATGATAACCAGCATCAGACTTTTAAAAACAACCTATGATGACCAGCATCAGACTTTTTAAAAACAACCTATGATGACCAGCGTCAGACTTTTTAAAAACAACCTATGATGATGAGCATCAGACTTTTTAAAAACAACCTATGATAACCAGCATCAGACTTTTAAAAACAACCTATGATGACCAGCATCAGACTTTTTAAAGACAACCTATGATGACCAGCGTCAGACTTTTTAAAAACAACCTATGATGACCAGCGTCAGTCTTTTTAAAAACAACCTATGATAACCAGCATCAGTTTTTTTCAAAAACAACCTATGATGTCCAGCATTAGACTTTTTAAAAATAACCTATGATGACCAGCATCAGTTTTTTTCAAAAACAACCTATGATGTCCAGCATTAGACTTTTTAAAAATAACCTATGATGACCAGCATCAGACTTTAAAAAACAACCTATGATGACCAGCGTCAGTCTTTTTAAAAACAACCTATGATGATCAGCATCACACTTTTTAAAAACAACCTATGATGACCAGCGTCAGACTTTTTAAAAACAACCTATGATGATCAGCATCACACTTTTTAAAAACAACCTATGATGACCAGCGTCAGACTTTTTAAAAACAACCTATGATGACCAGCAATAGACTTTTTAAAAATAACCTATGATGACCAGCGTCAGTCTTTTTAAAAACAACCTATGATGGCCAGCATTAGACTTTTTAAAAATAACCTATGATGACCAGCATTAGACTTTTTAAAAACAACCTATGATGACCAGCGTCAGACTTTTTAAAAACAACCTATGATGACCAGCATCCAACTTTTAAAAACAACCTATGATGACCATCGTCAGTCTTTTTAAAAACAACCTATGATGACCAGCATCAGATTTTTTAAAAACAACCTATGATGACCAGCGTCAGACTTTTTAAAAACAACCTTTGATGATCAGCATCAGACTTTTTAAAAACAACCTATGATGACCAACGTCAGATTTTTAAAAACAACCTTTGATGACCAGCGTCAGTCTTTTTAAAAACAACCTATGATGACCAGCGTAAGTCTTTTTAAAAACAACCTATGATAACCAGCATCAGTTTTTTTCAAAAACAACCTATGATGGCCAGCATTAGACTTTTTAAAAATAACCTATGATGACCAGCGTCAGACTTTTTAAAAACAACCTATGATGACCAGCGTCAGACTTTTTAAAAACAACCTATGATGATCAGTATCAGACTTTTTAAAAACAACTTATGATGACCAGCATCAGACTTTTAAAAACAATCTATGATGACCAGCATCAGACTTTTTAAAATCAACCTATGATGACCAGCGTCAGACTTTTTAAAAACAACCTATGATGACCAGCGTCAGACTTTTTAAAAACAACCTATGATAACCAGCATCAGTTTTTTTCAAAAACAACCTATGATGGCCAGCATTAGACTTTTTAAAAATAACCTATGATGACCAGCATTAAACTTTTTAAAAACAACCTATGATGACCAGCGTCAGACTTTTTAAAAACAACCTATAATGATCAGCATCAGACTTTTTAAAAACAACCTATGATAACCAGCATCAGACTTTTAAAAACAACCTATGATGACCAGCATCAGACTTTTTAAAAACAACCTATGATGACCAGCGTCAGACTTTTTAAAAACAACCTATGATGACCAGCGTCAGTCTTTTTAAAAACAACCTATGATAACCAGCATCAGTTTTTTTCAAAAACAACCTATGATGTCCAGCATTAGACTTTTTAAAAATAACCTATGATGACCAGCGTCAGACTTTTTAAAAACAACCTATGATGACCAGCATCAGACTTTAAAAAACAACCTATGATGACTAGCATCAGACTTTTAAAAACAACCTATGATGACCAGCGTCAGTCTTTTTAAAAACAACCTATGATGACCAGCATCAGACTTTTTAAAAACAACCTATGATGATCAGCATCAGACATTTTAAAAACAACCTATGATGACCAGCAATAGACTTTTTAAAAACAACCTATGATGACCAGCATCAGTTTTTTTCAAAAACAACCTATGATGTCCAGCATTAGACTTTTTAAAAATAACCTATGATGACCAGCGTCAGACTTTTTAAAAACAACCTATGATGACCAGCATCAGACTTTAAAAAACAACCTATGATGACTAGCATCAGACTTTTAAAAACAACCTATGATGACCAGCGTCAGTCTTTTTAAAAACAACCTATGATGACCAGCATCAGACTTTTTAAAAACAACCTATGATGATCAGCATCAGACTTTTTAAAAACAACCTATGATGACCAGCAATAGACTTTTTAAAAACAACCTATGATGACCAGCGTCAGTCTTTTTAAAAACAACCTATGATGGCCAGCATTAGACTTTTTAAAAATAACCTATGATGACCAGCATTAGACTTTTTAAAAACAACCTATGATGACCAGCATCAGACTTTAAAAAACAACCTATGATGACCAGCATCAAACTTTTAAAAACAACCTATGATGACCAGCGTCAGTCTTTTTAAAAACAACCTATGATGACCAGCGTCAGACTTTTTAAAAACAACCTATGATGACCAGCATCAGACTTTAAAAAACAACCTATGATGACTAGCATCAGACTTTTAAAAACAACCTATGATGACCAGCGTCAGTCTTTTTAAAAACAACCTATGATGACCAGCGTCAGTCTTTTTAAAAACAACCTTTGATGATCAGCATCAGACTTTTTAAAAACAACCTATGATGACCAGCGTCAGACTTTTTAAAAACAACCTATGATGACCAGCGTCAGTCTTTTTAAAAACAACCTTTGATGACCAGCGTCAGTCTTTTTAAAAACAACCTATGATGACCAGCGTCAGTCTTTTTAAAAACAACCTATGATAACCAGCATCAGTTTTTTTCAAAAACAACCTATGATGGCCAGCATTAGACTTTTTAAAAATAACCTATGATGACCAGCGTCAGACTTTTTAAAAACAACCTATGATGACCAGCGTCAGTCTTTTTAAAAACAACCTATGATAACCAGCATCAGTTTTTTTCAAAAACAACCTATGATGACCAGCGTCAGACTTTTTAAAAACAACCTATGTGACCAGCGTCAGACTTTTTAAAAACAACCTATGATAACCAGCATCAGTTTTTTTCAAAAACAACCTATGATGGCCAGCATTAGACTTTTTTAAAATAACCTATGATGACCAGCATTAGACTTTTTAAAAACAACCTATGATGACCAGCGTCAGACTTTTTAAAAACAACCTATGATGATCAGCATCAGACTTTTTAAAAACAACCTATGATAACCAGCATCATACTTTTAAAAACAACCTATGATGACCAGCATCAGACTTTTTAAAAACAACCTATGATGACCAGCGTCAGACTTTTTAAAAACAACCTATGATGACCAGCGTCAGTCTTTTTAAAAACAACCTATGATAACCAGCATCAGTTTTTTTCAAAAACAACCTATGATGTCCAGCATTAGACTTTTTAAAAATAACCTATGATGACCAGCATTAGACTTTTTAAAAACAACCTATGATGACCAGCGTGAGACTTTTTAAAAACAACCTATGATGACCAGCATCAGACTTTAAAAAACAACCTATGATGACTAGCATCAGACTTTTAAAAACAACCTATGATGACCAGCGTCAGTCTTTTTAAAAACAACCTATGATGACCAGCGTCAGTCTTTTTAAAAACAACCTTTGATGATCAGCATCAGACTTTTTAAAAACAACCTATGATGACCAGCGTCAGACTTTTTAAAAACAACCTATGATGACCAGCGTCAGTCTTTTTAAAAACAACCTTTGATGACCAGCGTCAGTCTTTTTAAAAACAACCTATGATGACCAGCGTCAGTCTTTTTAAAAACAACCTATGATAACCAGCATCAGTTTTTTTCAAAAACAACCTATGATGGCCAGCATTAGACTTTTTAAAAATAACCTATGATGACCAGCGTCAGACTTTTTAAAAACAACCTATGATGACTAGCGTCAGTCTTTTTAAAAACAATCTATGATAACCAGCATAAGTTTTTTTCAAAAACAACCTATGATGACCAGCGTCAGACTTTTTAAAAACAACCTATGATGACCAGCGTCAGACTTTTTAAAAACAACCTATGATAACCAGCATCAGTTTTTTTCAAAAACAACCTATGATGGCCAGCATTAGACTTTTTAAAAATAACCTATGATGACCAGCATTAGACTTTTTAAAAACAACCTATGATGACCAGCGTCAGACTTTTTAAAAACAACCTATGATGATCAGCATCAGACTTTTTAAAAACAACCTATGATAACCAGCATCATACTTTTAAAAACAACCTATGATGACCAGCATCAGACTTTTTAAAAACAACCTATGATGACCAGCGTCAGACTTTTTAAAAACAACCTATGATGACCAGCGTCAGTCTTTTTAAAAACAACCTATGATAACCAGCATCAGTTTTTTTCAAAAACAACCTATGATGTCCAGCATTAGACTTTTTAAAAATAACCTATGATGACCAGCATTAGACTTTTTAAAAACAACCTATGATGACCAGCGTGAGACTTTTTAAAAACAACCTATGATGACCAGCATCAGACTTTAAAAAACAACCTATGATGACTAGCATCAGACTTTTAAAAACAACCTATGATGACCAGCGTCAGTCTTTTTAAAAACAACCTATGATGACCAGCATCAGACTTTTTAAAAACAACCTATGATGATCAGCATCAGACTTTTTAAAAACAACCTATGATGATCAGCATCAGACTTTTTAAAAACAACCTATGATGACCAGCATCAAACTTTTAAAAACAACCTATGATGACCAGCATCAGATTTTTTAAAAACAACCTATGATGACCAGCGTCAGTCTTTTTAAAAACAACCTATGATGATCAGCATCAGACTTTTTAAAAACAACCTATGATGACCAGCATCAGACTTTAAAAAACAACCTATGATGACCAGCATCAGACTTTTAAAAACAACCTATGATGACCAGCGTCAGTCTTTTTAAAAACAACCTATGATGACCAGCATCAGACTTTTTAAAACAACCTATGATGACCAGCATCAGTCTTTTTAAAAACAACCTATGATGACCGACATCAGACTTTTTAAAAAGATAACAAATCTGCTGTTCGTGAAAATTTCGATCAATAAATAAGCTTGTTCATTCATCTTAGTGTAAATCCACATTGGGCTATGTGTAATGTTCACTTACAGCAATGGAACCCAGGGTTTTAGCGTTATAAGTTCATTAAATTCATAGAAACTATCTGAAAGTGATAATTTCCAGCAGGTAATTATTTTAATTTGCATTAGAAAGTTAAGAAAATAAATTTAAATATTACTTGTGAAAAGGTAGGTGAAGTGTTTATTGTGAAAATTAGTTTCATTGAAAACATATTTACTAAACGTAATCATCTCTTTCCTTTCTCAATCACTATTACCAGATATCTTTTCTTGGTTAATAATAAATTACTCTGACATCACAATTACAACTTATCATATTTCTCCTTTCTCAAACACTATTACCAGACATCTCTTCTTTAATTTGTTAATAATGATTACTCTGACATCACAATTCCAACTGATCATATTTCTCCTTTCTCAAACACTATTACCATACATCTTTTTAATTGGTTAATAATGAATTACTCTGACATCACAATTCTAACTAATCATATTTTTCCTTCCTCAAACACTATGACCAGACATCTCTTCTTTAATTGGTTAATAATGAATTACTCTGACATCACAATTCTAACTAATCATATTTCTCCTTCCTCAAACACTATGACCAGACATCTCTTCTTTAATTGCTTAATAATAAATTACTCTGACAACACAATTCCAACTAATCATATTTCTCCTTTCTCAAACACTATTACCATACATCATGTCTTCATATTCCTTTTCCAGGTAGGCTGAAATGACAGATATGTCTGAACAGCTTCTTAAATAAATGACTATATTAAAGCTTCTCGTACAATTGTTTGCTTTTGGTTAATCAGAAAACTTCACAACAGGTTTGTTATGTAAATGTCATGTAAGTGTTTTGTAAACGACAACATGTGTTGTTTAACTTTTCATTTCTATTATTTATATTTCCATATTTATATTATTGTTTCAAAGTTTAAACCAATTAAAAGATATGTTTTTATTCATTTAAAATAACATTTAGAAATTTCTAGAATTAGGTAGATCAATTATATGACTATAAACGGAAATGTATGGCGGCCTAGTGTCTAGACGTTGAGTCTCGTGCAAGAACGGACATGCGCGTATTTCTCTGGAGCTCTGTTGAAGTTACGCGATGGTTCGAGAAGTCTAGGCCTACTAATATATAAAGAGACGGAGACGCACGAGAAGAAGAAGAATCATTAGTTTTTATTCGAAGAAAAGAAGAGTCAGTCATTCGTTTGAGAAAGTTTAAGTGTTTGCTGTGATTTTATTCAACTTGGATTTGTGACCAGAGCTAGATCTACAGAAGCTGTGATTTTGTCTCGTCAATCTTTGCGATTAATTCGAATTACTGGTTGTGCTGAGAGTCGTCACGTACGGACAATTTAGGGGAAACTGGGAAAATTGGAAGGCAGCAAGTTTGAGACGTTCATCAAGAAGCACCGTAAAAAGAACTTCGTTATTCTCCATTCAAACTTCGGTATTTCTTCGTGGGACCAAATTCACACCATAGACCGAAATTTTGGATTTCTGATCTGAACTTTTGGACTTTCATTCTAGATCATTATATTAGATACAGGCCAGTACCATTTTGTGTTGTAATTAATTTTGAAGGTTTAAACTTAATATCTGTCATTGTTGTTATATAATTTATGTTATATCTGTTATATATATAATAGCTTATTGTAATAAATTATACAAGCTGTTATCTGTGTCTTTCTGTTGCGTTTAGTCTACGAAAAACATAAAACATAAAAATAAAACATGACAAGGTTATCTACTTTTTATTCATTACGGATATCGAACCAAATTCTCTAGTGTTGTGGAATGCAAACTTTGCTTTTGTGACCTAGGTAATGAAATTTTCAAATTTACTCACTTTTCAGAACATTCCAGGTAGATTCAGTGCTGAGAAGCTGATAGACAATTTTCAAAAACATTTTAGAATTTTCTAGCATTTTCCATAGTAATGTATATACAGGGGCTCACCACTCACCACTTCAGTTTAGTTCTAGATGCTTAAGTGAACACATGGACCTATCTGACTTTATCAGAGATGGCATCAAGAAGCTGCAAGCATTCTCCAAACGCATTCTGCAATGTATGTGGCCAGTTTATTAAGATAATAATGAAAAAGTACTCTGTGACAGCATCTGCTAAAATGTGTGAAGCTGACAAGACATATTTCGTCATGCCTGTTGAGGATTAAGACAAACTCTGAGCACCTAATTTTACCTGCGAGCATTGCAAAAACAAACCTCTAGAAGGTAAGACGGACAATTTTTGCTTGCTTGAATAGTAAGATTTTACATTATACAAATTTTAGACCTTTTAAAATTTAAATATCTTTTAATTTTTTTTAATTTCCAATACTGTAGAAAAATATCACAAAATATTTTGCATGAACCTCTTACTCATTAGTCGTGTGTGAAATAAAGTTATTCTTCATGATAACAATTTAAGTTTGCTCGTTTGCAGGATGGTTCAGAGGGTAAAAGAGTCATGAAATTCGCTATTCCAAGAAGTTGACGTGAACCCACTGACAACTCAAGCAATTGTTACTTTTGCATGGTGGACCCTTTCAAACGTCGGACTGACAAGAATGCATCTGCTATCATGTATCCGGACCTGCCATCATCCATTGCACAGGTGCCACACTGCCCTGAGCTCCCTGTACCCACTCCGCCAGAGAGAAAGCAGCCATCTTTAAAAGAGAGCAGCAAATCAGGAGAGAAGGTTGACACTGAAGATCCAGATAACAATTTCAGAGGTGCAGCTAGTGAGAGAATCCCATACCACCCCAACCAGAGAAACCTCAATGACTTGATCAGATATCTTGGTCTAACAAAGTCTAATTCCAAGGTTTGACATCTAGGCTGAAGGAATGGGATTTGTTAGATGAAAGTGTGAAAGTCACAAATCAGAGGAAGAGTCAACAACAATTTTTAAAGTTACCCTGAACTTTGAACGCCGCTACCAGGGAGCGTATAACGAAAAAATGATGGAAGACTATATTTGTATATATTGCATTTTTGTATAACTTTAACATAAATACATGTAAATCTCTATTCATATGTTATTCTATCCAGATCTTATGTAAATGAAAATTTGCCTGTTTTTTATATAGAAAATAGATTAATTTCTAAATTTTATTATCTAAATCACGAAAGCAAAGTTTGAAGGGAATAATGGCCATTTTCTGTACTTTTGCAACATAAGCAATTAAGAAATAACACGTACTATTCAGGAACAAAATTTGTGTTACGTGGGGTAATTTGAGTTTTCTACGAATTTGTGTGTGTTCTGTTAAAGCACTCATCTATTACAACCTATTATTTTCCAAGTTACTCGATTTTGACAATCGAAAAAAAAGTTATTTTAGTGGAACTAGTAAGTTATTCATGAAAAGTATCATAATAAACAAAAACTATTCAATAACATATTGAAGTGTTAAAAACCTGATTTATTTGCTTTTGCCAGTCCAACCCCTTCAGGACAACCATTGTATTAATTAAAGATACGCCCATTTATACAATTTGTTTTTCACAAATATAACTGCAAGAACACTAAATGGCATTAGAAAAGTAAGTTTAAAAGGAAAGCAATCGATCTTCGAACGACTAACAGATAAATGTTTTTCTATTCAACTCGACATTTTGGTTCACGCCCTTTTCAAATATTTATGAACGTCATATGTTATATGTCGTCTTCGTTGTAATTTATTTCTATCTTTCAGTCAGCACTGAAAACTTTTAGAAGTATAGAAACTGACCTGATACGAATCTTAGAATACTGGTTAAACAGGAACTCAAGCTAATATGAATTAAACCTCAGTTTAACTCAGGAATATAGGCCTGGCATGGCCGAGCGCGTTAAGGCGTGCGCTCGTAATCCGAGGGTCGCGGGTTCGCGCCCGAGTCGCGCTAAACATGCTCGCCCTCCCAGCCGTGGGGGCGTATAATGTGACGGTCAATCCCACTATTCGTTGATAAAAGAGTAGCCCAAGAGTTGGCGGTGGGTGGTGATGACTAGCTGCCTTCCCTCTAGTCTTACACTGCTAAATTAGGGACGGCTAGCACAGATAGCCCTCGAGTAGCTTTGTGCGAAATTCCAAAAAAACAAACAAACAAACAAACTCAGGAATATAACTTTCAATGTACAAGGGACACAACCAACACTAGATTTCGGGGGGAAGTCTTTCGAAAACACTACCCAACAAAAATGTTGGCTTTTTTCTCCCACACGAAGAACTTAAGTCAACTTAAGTGAAAGTAAAGTGTATATTAAAAATAAAATAAGAAGATATTTTAGTGTTTTTATATTATTGAGCTGGACATTTGACTCCAGTTGTACTGTTTATGTAAACAGTTGTATCACTGCAGTTGAATGTGAGTGTTTAAGTTACGGTTTTAAGATCACTCAACGGATTTGCTCATTTCAAACAAATGTTAGAATTTGCTCAGTTTATATGGAATATAGAAATGTAATTATGTAGCAACGTGTATATTTTGTGCTAGTTCTAAACTTGTGAGGCAATGATGAAAAGTTGGCTGTTGACAAACAGGCGTTTAGTTTGCGAGTTGATTGTGAGGCAAAAGCTGTTGACAGTTGTGTGAGGTACACACAAATTGTTCTAAAGAGTCAGCGTTAAGCCACTAAAGTATGGACATCGAACAGGAAAACAAACGGAAAAACAGAAAATATGGACATCGAAAGGAAAACAAAATGAAAAACAGAAAATATGGACATCGAAAAGGAAAACAAAATGAAAAACAGAAAATATGGACATCGAAAAGGAAAACAAATTGAAAAACAAAATATGGACATCGAAAAGGAAAACAAAATGAAAAACAGAAAATATGGACATCGAAAAGGAAAACAAAATGAAAAACAGAAAATATGAACATCGAAAAGGAAAAGAAAATGAAAAACAAAATATGGACATTGAAAAGGAAAAGAAAATGAAAAACAGAAAATATGGACATCGAAAAGGAAAAGAAAATGAAAAACAGAAAATATGAACATCGAAAAGGAAAACAAAATGAAAAACAAAATATGGACATCGAAAAGGAAAACAAAATGAAAAACAGAAACTATGGACATCGAAAAGGAAAACAAATTGAAAAACAAAATATGGACATCGAAAAGGAAAACAAAATGAAAAACAGAAAATATGGACATCGAAAAGGAAAACAAAATGAAAAACAAAATATGGCCATCGAAAAGGAAAACAAAATGAAAAACAGAAACTATGGACATCGAAAAGGAAAACAAAATGAAAAACAGAAAATATGGACATCGAAAACGAAAACAAAATGAAAAACAAAATATGGTCATCGAAAAGGAAAACAAAATGAAAAACAGAAAATATGGACATCGAAAAGGAAAACAAAATGAAAAACAGAAAATATGAACATCGAAAAGGGAAAACAAAATGAAAAACAGAAAATATGAACATCGAAAAGGGAAAACAAAATGAAAAACAGTTAAGAGCTTCTACTATAAAAGAAAGAAGAAATTCATATAAAACCATTTGTAATATCACAAACAGTTATTGGACTGAACCAATCCATCGATTTGGAATATCACAAACAGTCACTGGACTAAACCAATCCATCGATTTGGAATATCACAAACAGTCACTGGACTACTAAAAACAAATTGTCGTAATTATCAGTAATGTTTTATCTATCAGTCAAGTAACGTATGTGGTCATCATAATGTATAATTACCAGAAATTATAAAGACAGGTGTTTCTTTATTATAACGTGTTATTATTAGTAACGCTTCATTAGTCACGTAACGTGTCCAGATATTACAGCGTGTTATTAATAATGTTTCATTAGTTACTAAACGTGTTTATATCATGTTATTACCGTTAGTAATCAGTGATGAAGAGAAAACCCACTTGTAGAGAAAAGTATGTATGTAAAAACGGCTGGTTTGGGTTGAGGAACATTTTTATTCAAAGGAGTGAACAACGTTTCGACCTTCTTCGGTGAACCTGACGATGACGGTCATCGTATCAAACAGTATATAGTGTAACACATGACCGAAGGTCGAAAAAGGCCGTAAGCATTCACCACTTCGCTTTGTTAGTCAACTCTTCGTGTAGCAGACAACAGTTTTATACGAAATAAACTGAAATAAGGAATGAGTTGGTTTTCAGAAACTATTTTTTTTGGATTAAGATGCATGTTAAGTATGTTAGTAATTTGAATTGCAAGGTCATCAATGTTATTATGTAATGTTATTTTTATGTAAACTGGAAGAAAAGATTGTTAAAACACATTCAAAGCGATGTAGATATGCTCTCTATAACTATATTCTGGTCGACCATGACTCTTGAAGGGACATGTAAACTGGCAGAACAGGTTGTTAAAACATATTCAAAGCGATGTAGATGTGCTTTCTATAACTATATTCTGGTCGACCATGACTCTTGAAGGGACATGTAAACTGGCAGAACAGGTTGTTAAAACAGATTGAAAGCGATGTAGATGTGCTTTCTATAACTATATTCTGGTCGACCATGACTCTTGAAGGGACATGTAAACTGGAAGAAAAGATTGTTAAAACACATTCAAAGCGATGTAGATATGCTCTCTATAACTGTATTCTGGTCGACCATGACTCTTGAAGGGACATGTAAACTGGCAGAAAAGGTTGTTAAAACAAATTGAAAGCGATGTAGATGTGCTTTCTGTAACTGTATTCTGATCGACCATGACTCTTGAAGGGTCATGTAAGCGTCAAGGTTGAAAAGTTAGTTTTTAAAGCAGAAAGAAAAAGAAAGAGAGCGTTGTTTGTCTTCCACTGGACGAGAAGTTTCGAGACAAAAAATCGTAAACATATGAAGACATGTAATTATATATACTTTGAGGTGTATAGAATAGTAATCAATAGTAATATAAAATCAAAAGAAAATACTGCGTGATAAACCTCAAATTCGAACTCTGACAAGCGATATTTTTTCTTTAAAAAATTATCTCTGGGGTGCAGGATATTATGTAAATATGAAGAGTACCTTAAGTTTTGGAGGTGACTTCAGAATAGGACTCACATTGCGGTGGGAATACACCGTCTATCAGTTCTAACCTCATTCGCCAGTCTCACATGAAGAATTGATGTTTTGAATTAAGCACAAAGCTACACAATGGGCTATCTGTGCTCTGCCCACCACGGGTATCGAAACCTGGATTTTAGCGTGTAAGTCCGCAGACATACCGCTGAGCCACTGTGGGGGGCCACATGAAGAAATTAATAAATAATAACAATATGATTAAATAAACAAAATAAATAGAAATTAGTAGAGTAAATGTGGGTTATTAAACCCACAACGTTCCACATCTTTATCACCCTTTTCTGCCTGCAGATAGTTGTGAGAAGATGATTGTTCTCCCAGGTAGAGAAGACCTGGGTGCAAGTTAGATAAGCTTTTCTCCTAAAGTTGGCATTCCAACCTCTTTTGTGGTGGTAAGGCACTAACAGCCCAGTAAACTAGTATAGAGAATTCCAACCAGTTATTGAAGGTATCTTGAATAATTCCTAACTACCACCCACTAAGTTCACTGTAACTATTAGTTTTCAGAATCCAAACAAGCCTTTATATGATAAGGTGTCCATCCGCATAAAATAGTGCCAAATTATTCAAATAACCTTATTAATAACTAAAAATACTCATCAGAAACCTTCAGTAAAATTTCTGTAGTTTTTCTTCATTATATTTATTTAATACGTTCTTACATTTATTAGAGAATATTTTAATGATTTTATTTAGAATTTATTTGTCAAATCTATTAAATATTAATTTTTGCATTAATATTTTAACATTAGTAATACAATATTTTACCAAATCTGAATAATTGTGAAGGTATGTAGAAGAATGTGATACATTAGTATTATACGAGGGTAAATCATATATTGGAAAAAAAATCTTTTATTAAAAGTATTTAGATCGATATTATTATTAACTATTTTAATTTATGTTTAAATACTGTGCCAATACATTAGAAATTGGAAATACTTCAATTTCTAATTCTACCATAAATAATGTTAATTACGCTATTTATTTCATGATTATTTGTACTAATTAAATCATTATTTGTTTGTAAGTTAGAGGTTTATGTTATTTTGAATAAATATATTTTAATAAAAATATATGATTATTTGTACTAATTAAATCATTATTTGTTTGTAAGTTAAAGGTTTATGTTATTTTGAATAAATATATTTTAATAAAAATAAAACAATTGCGATACAAGTGGAATAATTAACTACATTAGAATTTCTATTACTTGTTTAAATACCTGGTTATTGAAAAATATATGATTAGTATAAATACAGAATCTTAACTATCTTTTATGTTTTTCAGTTAAGTTTCTTCCATCCAGCACTGTTAAAAGAACTGTTCTGTTAATAATTTCATAACAAAAATAAAATATTTTAGTTGAATTGTGATGTATAGTATGGCAAAAACCAAATGCTTTAATATTCTTTAAATATTCACAGTTTCTTAGATATTCAAAAACAGGATGTTTATTTTTGTGTTCCAAAATGTGTTTCTTATTATTATAACTTATGTATTAAATTTTATTAAATAAAGTATTAAGTAATTTATTTAATAAAATGGCTGGTTGTTTTATCATTTTATTAAACTGGAAATAAATCTAAATTTAATCGAGATTTATGGAGTTTAGGAATACCATACAGAAAATGTAAATTAAATCTACAAATAATTTGGTTTTGAATAAAGTTTTTTGATAAGCTTTAATGAAATTATTAATTAATGTATCTTTAGATTGTTTAATAAGTTTAAATCTTTCTGTACTATTACTTAATGCATAAAACGTTTACAAATGAAAGAAAATTGTATTCAGCTTTATCAGTGGGAACTACAACATATTTTTCTTGTAATTTTTTAATCTTATCTTTATTAGATAAAATGATACATCTATTTAGTATTTCTTTAATTCTATAGAGGATAATTTAATCTTTTAATTTTTTTTTAAGTACATAAAACTTCCATTCCAAAAGCCTTCTTGAAGTATAAGACGCAGTTTAGAAAGTTTCAAAATATATTCTTTTAAA
This sequence comes from Carcinoscorpius rotundicauda, assembly GCA_011833715.1. NCBI lineage: Eukaryota > Metazoa > Arthropoda > Merostomata > Xiphosura > Limulidae > Carcinoscorpius > Carcinoscorpius rotundicauda. The sequence continues at coordinate 6,939,843 of CM022399.1, read as the reverse complement.
CAGATTTTATAGTATATAACATTTTGTAGCAATTTTGTATTTAGATCCATTTTTAAATATTTTAAAATACAATTTTTCTTTTGTAATTTGTAAGTTACCAACAAGAATAAGTTAATGAAAAGTATCAATAAATAAAGTATTTTCACACTAACAAGGTAAGTTATTAACTTCATCTACATTTAATTTATCAAAAATTTTTATTATTGTATAATAGTGAACCAAGTGGAACTTTGTATTTATAATTAGTGGCTGGCTATAAGTTTTTACAAGGAAAAATATTATTTCTTTATAGATTGATGAATATTTATAGAAGTGTGGAAGTCATTGAATACTTTACGTTTAAAATTAATTTCCATGTATGAAGGTTTAATTTGCAGTTTTTCTCTTTCAAAAACTTGATAAATCATTAACTTTAATCCATATTTATAATGTCTAAAAGTAAGTGGTTTGTTTAATGGTTTATAAAATCAAGACTTCTCATTATATTTGTCAATAGTCTTATTTTAGGAAGGTTAAGTTGATAATACTCGAATAAAGAATAGATTATGTAAATTCCTTTAAATTTCTGAAAAATTAACCTATATTAATTAATTTTTTCTTTCACTCCAAATTTTCTTACTTGTATTAAAAGTTATCTATAAAGAATAAATTAACAATGATGTAGGAATTATTTAAATACAAAGCAGTACAGCTATTAAAATATTGACTAAATATGTAAGATTATAATGTTCTTAATTTCAAAATATAGAAGTTTTCTCGTGAAGTCTATTGTTATCTTTATTAACAAAACATAAAACAGCTATATAAACAGAGGTAAAAGAATGAATTCTAAACTGTTTTAATTCTACGGAAATCATTAAAATGTTTTAAACTTGAGACTTGTGCAAGTTTGTATGTTTATGTAATGAACTAGGAGTTTGATCCTAATATTAAATTACATTTAGTACAAGTTAATAGATAAACGACATTATTTTTTTACAGAATGAATTTGTATAAGGAAAAGAATGAAATGTACTGAGAGCAGGACACCTGAGACAGCTTTTGTTATCACATTTTATAACATTAACAGCAATACAGTAATATCCCAAGCCCTTCTATTGTAACTTCACAGGTATTTAGATTTTGAAAATATTGTAATAAATTACAGTATCTTGTAATTAATGTTGAAATATTGACAGAAAATTAATAATTAATGGATATAATAAAGAAAATCTAAATATAATTATTAAAATATTCTATTATAAATATAAAGAATTAAATATTAAGGAAATTTTACTGAAGGTTTCCGACAAATAATTTGGTTGTTAATAAGATTATTTGAATAACTTGGCACTACTATTATATGGATGAACACTTTGTCACATATAAAGGCTTGTTTAGAGTTTGAATATTGGGTGTTACAGCCAACTTAACTGATAATGGTTGAGAGTTATACAAGTTAGTTTAGATAACTGGTTGGGAACCTCAATACTTTTTTCCTGGGCTACTAATTACCACCATAATGTGGAATGGAATGCTAACTTCAGGAGGTACATTTATCTTACTTACCTCCAAGTGGTTGTACTTTATTATTAGTAACTTCTTTTTCATAACTGTGAAGAGCAGTTATCTTCTCAAAACAGGCAGTGATGGACAAAACAGACTTGAACACCCATATCTTACTCTACTAATTTCTATTTCCGTCGATCATATTCTTCTTATTATTTATATGTATTTCTTTATGTGAGAACTACCAATGGAGATTAAAACTGATAGACGGTGTATCCCCAGTGCAATATGGGTCCTACTTCCTGCAGTCACCTTCAAAATCTAGAGCACATTTTTGATCCCACATTATTAAAGCCTGCATCCTGGGAATACTTTTGATTAATGCAGTGATTTTATTTTTGTTTGGCTTGTATTTTTTTTATATATAATGGTTATTATCACATGTATACATATATAACGGTTACTAGTGCTAACATTATTATACATTTACAATAACTTGGTTGATTTTGTGCTTTCCTTGTGATCCCTCTATACATCTACAATAACTTGAATTATTTTGTGCTCTCTTTGTGATCCCTCTATACATCTACAATAACTTGATTTATTTTGGGCTCTCCTTTGCTCCCTTTATACATCTACAATAACTTGATTTATTTTGGGCTCTCCTTTGCTCCCTTTATACATCTACAATAACTTGATTGATTTTGTGCTCTCCTTGTGATCTCTCTATACATCTACAATAACTTGATTAATTTTGGGCTCTCCTTTGCTCCCTTTATACATCTACAATAACTTGATTTATTTTGTGCTCTCCTTGTGATCTCTCTATACATCTACAATAACTTGATTAATTTTGGGCTCTCCTTTGCTCCCTTTATACATCTACAATAACTTGATTTATTTTGTGCTCTCCTTGTGATCTCTCTATACATCTACAATAACTTGATTAATTTTGGGCTCTCCTTGTGATCCCTCTATACATCTACAATAACTTGATTTATTTTGGGCTCTCCTTTGCTCCCTTTATACATCTACAATAACTTGATTGATTTTGTGCTCTCCTTGTGATCCCTCTATACATCTACAATAACTTGATTGATTTTGTGCTTTCCTTGTGATCCCTCTATACATCTACAATAACTTGAATTATTTTGTGCTCTCCTTGTGATTCCTCTATACATCTACGATAACTTGAATTATTTTGTGCTCTCCTTGTGATCCCTCTATACATCTACGATAACTTGAATTATTTTGTGCTCTCCTTGTGATCCCTCTTTACATCTACAATAACTTGATTGATTTTGTGCTCTCCTTGTGATCCCTCTATACATCTACAATAACTTGATTGATTTTGTGCTTTACTTGTGATCCCTCTATACATCTACAATAACTTGAATTATTTTGTGCTCTCCTTGTGATCCCTCTTTACATCTATAATAACTTGAATTATTTTGTGGTCTCCTTGTGATCCCTCTATACATCTACAATAACTTGAATTATTTTGTGCTCTCCTTGTGATCCCTCTTTACATCTATAATAACTTGAATTATTTTGTGGTCTCCATCTGTAGACTCAACACTTTAGGTTTGATAAAACAAACTTATTAGATTTCATTTTGCTCATAACAGAACAAGTTACCAAACTTTACCACAGAAGACACCTCTGATTGTATTAGAGCGCTTCATTAAAAGAAATGAAATCTCTTCTAAGCATTCCCCTCCACATGCTTACCAAGTTATAGATAGGACTAACTTCTGAAGAAGTCTTGATGGAACAATACTTGAATATGAAAGCTAGGAGGTTTTTACAATGATTTTAGTAAATATTTCCTTTTATAATATTACAATGAAACTTCTGAAACACACATGATGTCAGAAGAACACATAGGTTCAAGAAATCTTCAAACAGAGTAATGATAACCCTGAAACTCGAACACTTTCAAAAGGTGCACATTTTTCTTCAAAACACAGGACCACCTTTTGAAAGCTCTCGGGTTTTTATCACTTCTGAAAGGCATGATTGAAACATCTTTGTCAAATAAAATAAAGCTGTGAAGTGTCAACTTTACTTTTCATCACTTCTGAAAGGTATGACTGAAACATATTTTTCAGATAAAATAAAGCTGTGAGTGTCAACTTTAATTTTCATCACTTCTTAAAGGCATGACTGAAACATCTTTTTCAAATAAAATAAAGCTGTGAAGTGTCTACTTTAGTTTTTATCCCTTCTTCCTCAATCTATTCAGGTATTTCATGGCTGTAGGACCAACTATAAGGCTTAAGATTTAGTCTTGCTGGTCTACAGTTTAAAATGCTAATGATTTATGTTATGTGCTGCTGACCTTGGAAACAGCAAGGACAAAATACTGAAGTCAGTATAGAGTAACACTTGAAATATTTGAAAAAGTTGATCGTCAACCTGTCAATCCTGTCCTTGATGGTAAAAGATAAAACAACTACATTTGTGTGTTAGATTTTTGTTGTTTTTAGGTGTCCTTTTTTCTTAAGTTATATTACAATATCCAATCTAATATTCGATATAATCCTGAGATTTGTCTTCATTTTTTGTTATATTTTGGTGATATCTGTTCTTCACCTTGAAGTGTTATCATGGTTAAAATATCGTTTTTCATGGATATACGTTTTTCCTGTTAGCGATTTTCTCTTTCTATTATTAAAAATAACTGTAGAATCACAAACACAACAATTACTCATGTCAGAATTGTGTTTTTATAAGTTTTGTTAACACTTATAATCCATGTTTCATTATTAGCTCTGAGGTATTGCACTAGGTGTGAATTTCATAAATCTTAAGACAAATGCTTGTATAAGTAAACTCTCTATGTTAACAATAAAAATGATTTCACGTTTCCTTTCAGAGAAATATAGTATTTAAGATCCACCTTTAGAGCGTTTAGGTCTTCTGCCTAAATTCAACAGAATCAGAAAAGTAAAAACAGACAACTTTATTCCAGAATTAGTTAGATTATAAAACCAGCTGTAACTAATAAGTTGAGACACAGTTTTTCTCATCATGTAAATTAAATTGATATATATATAAAATATTTTTATATTCATTTTTAATTTCTAGTATTTTGATAAATAATTATATAATTTAATTATATATAATTTATATATTTTATAGTTTAAAGCTAATCAACAAAAGATGGCACAAAGTACGAGATTGCTACTTTAGTAAATACATCGGTTTAGGTGTTAGTTCAAAAACTTACATCTAGGCTACCTATTTCTTTAGTTGTTTATTTATATTTAAATATTTAATAAACGTGAACATTACTAGGTAATAAGGGCCGCAGATTATAATTGTCTAAGTTTTTATTGTTTAATGTGAATATGCTGAATCATGACTTTACATTATGATTTAAATAAGATACGTTTTGAATAACATGCTTTCTTTGGTTTATTTATTCTTGTATGTGAATCTCTGGCTTTACCTTTTTGATTTACCAAATATACGTTTTGAATAACGTGCTTTGTTTGGTTTATTTATTGTTGTATATGAATCTCTGGTTTTACCTTCTAGATTTACGTAATATACGTTTTGAATAATGTGCTTTGTTTATTTTGTTTATTGTCGTAAGTGAATCTCTGGTTTTACCTTCTTGATTTACGTAATATACATTTTGAATAACGTGCTTTGTTTGGTTTATTTATTGTCCCACGTGAATATCTGGTTTTACCTTGTGACTTAACTAATTTTCGTTTTGATCTACGTGCTTTGTTTGGTTTATTTATTGTTGGATATTAATCTCTGGTTTTCCCTTGTGACTTAACTAATCTACGTTTTGAATAACGTGCTTTGTTTGGTTTATTTATTGCATAAGTGAATGTCTGGCCTTACTTTGTGAGTTAACTGATTTAGATTTTGAATAACGTAGTTTATTTCGTGTATTGTTGTATGTGAATCTCTGGCTTTACCTGGTTATTTAACACGTATACGTTTTGAATACCGTTCTTTGTTTGGTTTTTTCATTATCGTTTGCGAATCTTATACGATAAAACATACATAAAATACAAAATTTATTAATGAATATAAATATACACAAAAACATAATTGATCAAAGTATATAAACATAAACAAAATACAGAATTGATGAAAGTCTATGAACATGCAAAAAATACAGAATTGATCCATGTGTATAAACATACACAATATACAGAGTTTATCAAAGTGCATAAGCATACACAAAATACAGAATTGATCAATGGGTATTAATATGCACACAAATACAGCATTCATGGAAATGTATAAACATACATCAAACGCAGAATTGATCAAAGTATGGAAAAACACAAAGTACAGAATTATCAAAGTCAAAAATACAGAATTGATCAAAGTGTGGAAACACACAAAGTACAGAATTATCAAAGTGTATAGATACACAAAGTACAGAATTATCAAAGTGTATAGATACACAAAGTACAGAATTATCGAAGTTTATAGATTTACAAAGTACAGAATTATCAAAGTGTATAGATACACAAAGTACAGAATTATCGAAGTTTATAGATACACAAAGTACAGAATTATCAAAGTGTATAGATACACAAAGTACAGAATTATCGAAGTTTATAGATTTACAAAGTACAGAATTATCGAAGTTTATAGATACACAAAGTACAGAATTATCAAAGTTTATAGATACACAAAGTACAGAATTATCAAAGTTTATAGATACACAAAGTACAGAATTATCAAAGTGTATAGATACACAAAGTACAGAATTATCAAAGTATATAGATGCACAAAGTACAGAATTATCAAAGTGTATAAATACACAAAGTACAGAATTATCGAAGTTTATAGATTTACAAAGTACAGAATTATCAAAGTGTATAGATACACAAAGTACAGAATTATCAAAGTGTATAGATACACAAAGTACAGAATTATCAAAGTGTATAGATACACAAAGTACAGAATTATCGAAGTTTATAGATTTACAAAGTACAGAATTATCGAAGTTTATAGATACACAAAGTACAGAATTATCAAAGTTTATAGATACACAAAGTACAGAATTATCAAAGTTTATAGATACACAAAGTACAGAATTATCAAAGTGTATAGATACACAAAGTACAGAATTATCAAAGTATATAGATGCACAAAGTACAGAATTATCAAAGTGTATAAATACACAAAGTACAGAATTATCGAAGTTTATAGATTTACAAAGTACAGAATTATCAAAGTGTATAGATACACAAAGTACAGAATTATCAAAGTGTATAGATACACAAAGTACAGAATTATCAAAGTGTACAGATACACAAAGTACAGAATTATCAAAGTGTACAGATACACAAAGTACAGAATTATCGAAGTGTATAGATACACAAAGTACAGAATTATCGAAGTGTATAGATACACAAAGTACAGAATTATCAAAGTGTATAGATACACAAAGTACAGAATTGATCAAAGTCAATAAACATCTGCGACATAGCCAAAAATATAGAATTGGTCAAAGCGTATAGATTTAAGGAAAACTAAATAATATATCTCGAAGTTACTTATTACCAGCAATAAGCAACATATTTACTGATAAAAAAATACAATGTATGTCAATATTTTTTCACTAACATTATAGTAAAATTTAGTCACGAACTCTGGGCTGGACTTGAAACCTAAAAAGACCGCAGTAACTGTGAAAGGATAATAATCTGAAACAGTTATTTAATTATTGTTTTGTATTTGAAAATATTTAATCTCGATGTTTATATATTTTTATCCGTTATAAAAGAAAACTATGTTATAAATTAGGATAAGTAGTTTAATGGGTTATGGGTGTGGTTTATACCAATAAATAATTAACGTGGGACAGTGGATATAAAGAACAGTAAGGTATAAGCGATAAAGCATCACGTGTGAACTGTTTTATATCTGTCTCGATCAGGCTATGCACTCTGTCTAGTGGGAAATAATTTAACTTGACCTTAGATTGCATGGAATTATTTTGTCTGTTAATTGTTACAGCCATAATTAAGTAGACGAGTTTTGTGTGGGAAATAATTTCTCAGTATGACCTTTTCTCTCAGATCTGTCCTGATAATTTTTATTATTTATCTACAATAAGAAATTATTATATATAGACCAGTTAGTGTTAAAATATCAACAAACTATCTCTGAGATTTTCTGTTTCTCTGGAGGGTTTTGGATGTTGGACTGGTAATGTCATAAGAATGAAATTCTACTCCTTAGTCCACATAGAATATTGGAATTTTTGTTGCAAATGTTTAAAAATCAGAATAATTCCGCAAAAGTTCAAAATTTTTCTTTGAAGTTTGCACAATATTATAGAGATGGGTGTCTAATATCACAGCAGATAAAGTATTTTCTTCGAATATTGTCCAACGTCACAGAGATAAATGTGTGTCCAATACCACAGTATTTAAAGTCCTTTCTTTCATGTTTGTACAATATTATAGATATGTGTGTCCAATACCACAACAGAAAAGTTTTTCCTTGAAGTTTGTACAATATCATAGAGAAATGTGTGTCCAATACTAAACATGTTAAAGTCTTTTCTTTTTGCCACACCATATATAGTCTTTTCTTTTATGTTTATACGATATCATAAAAATGTTTGTCCAATGGCACAACTGATGAAATTTCTTCTTTGAAGTTTGTACAATATTTTAGAGATATGTGTGTCCCATACCACAGCAGATAAAGTAATTTCTTTGAACTTCGTACAATATGAGAGACACGTGTGTACAATATCACATCAGTTAGTTTTTTCTTTGAACATTGCACAAAATCATAGAGATATACTTGTCCAATACCACGGCAGATAAAGTATTTTCTTTGAAGTTTGTGCGATATTAGAGAGATATGCGAGTTTAATACCACTTCAGTAAAAGTCTTTTCTTTGAAGTTTATAGAGTATCACAGAGATATGTATGTTGAATACCACAGCAGCTAGAGTCTTTTCTTTAAAACTTTCATCTAGTATGTCTTGCAATGTCTCTAGTGGTTATGAATGCCCTGTTGTTCACATAGTGTATTTGAGAATGTCTGTAGTAGCCATGGATGCCCTGTTGTTTTCTAGCATACCTAAGAATGTCCACAGATATGGTTGTCCTGTCGTTTCATAGTGTACCTGAGAATGTATGTAGTAATCATGGTTGTCCTGTCGTTTCATAGTATATCTAAGAATGTCCGTTGTAGTCAAGGATGTCCTGTCGTTTCTTTGTACTGTAATAACTTATATTCAAAGTTGTGTTTCACTTTTGTTAAAACGAGCTTTCTTTGTACTGTAATAACTTTTGTTCAAAGTTGTGTTTCACTTTTGTTAAAACGAGCTTTCTTTGTGTTGTAATAACTTATATTCAAAGTTGTGTTTTACTTTTGTTAAAACGAGCTTTCTTTGTACTGTAATAACTTATATTCAAGCGACGTTGGCAAGTTGTTTAGGGTGTTCGACTCGTAATCAGAGGGTCGCGAGTTTAATCCGTGTTACTCCAACATGCTCGCCTTTATATCCGTGGAGACTTTATAAGGTAACAGTCAATCCTACTATTTGCTGATACAAGAGTCGTCCGATAGTTGGTGGTAGCTAGAGATAACGACTAATTGCCTTCACTCTGATCTTTCACTGGTAAATTAGCAGACAGCCTTCGTGTATCTTTGAGCGAAATGAGGAAACAAACAAACAAACCAAGACGGTTTAAAACTGACCGTTGTTGGGCACGAATTTTTGTGTGAACGGGTACAAGATTGTGGAGGGCGTTGAAATTATATGTTAAGTTATTAATTTATATTGGTACATAAGAATTTCTTTATATTGGTTTAATTTTGGTTTCAGTTTTTGTGTTAATATGGTTTCTTTAATTTTACATCGGTTTGTATTTGCAGTGTTCTAGAACGTGAGAATGTTTTGTTTGTTTGTTCTTTGAATCTAGTTTCCATTTTTATGCTTGTTTCCTCGATACGGAATTCGTAGCAGTTGTTGCATTGTATTTTATCAATAATGTTGGGGTTATGTTGATCAGTGTAGTTTTTATACAGTGTAAATTTGGGTTTTGTATCTGAATTTTGAGTACTTTTAGTGTTTACGAAGATGTTATGTTTTATTGGAAGGTTTTCCTCCCAATTTTGGTTATCTTACCACTAATGCTCTCTACTGGAATGTTCTGTTTTATTGTAAGTTTTGTTTTCCAAGCGTAGGTTGTATTATCACTGATGTTTTCAACTGGAATATAATATTTTGTTGTAATTTATTTTTCCTGGTGTTAGTTATGTTATCGGTGACGTTTTTTAGTGGAATGTTGTGTTTTGTTGTAAGTATCTTCCTGGTGTAGTTATGTTATCACTAGTGTTTTCTACTTGAATGTTGTGTTTTGTTGTAAGTATCTTCCTGGTGTAGTTATGTTATCACTAGTGTTTTCTACTTGAATGTTGTGTTTTGTTGTAAGTATCTTCCTGGTGTTAGTTATGTTATCACTAGTGTTTTCTTCTGGAATGTTGTGTTTTGTTGTAAGTATCTTCCTGGTGTCAGTTATGTTATCACTAGTGTTTTCTTCTGGAATGTTGTGTTTTGTTGTAAGTATCTTCCTGGTGTTAGTTATGTTATTACTTGTGTTTTCTTCTGGAATGTTGTGTTTTGTTGTAAGTATCTTCCTGGTGTCAGTTATGTTATCACTAGTATTTTTTTTCTGGAATGTTGTGTTTTGTTGTAAGTATCTTCCTGGTGTTAGTTATGTTATCACTTGTGTTTTCTTCTGGAATGTTTTTTGTTGTACGTTTTTTTAGGTGTTAGTTATGTTATCACTAGTGTTTTCTTCTGGAATGTTTTTTGTTGTACGTTTTTTTAGGTGTTAGTTATTTTATCACTAGTATTTTTTTTCTGGAATGTTGTGTTTTGTTGTAAGTATCTTCCTGGTGTTAGTTATGTTATCACTAGTGTTTTCTACTTGAATGTTGTGTTTTGTTGTAAGTATCTTCCTGGTGTTAGTTATGTTATCACTAGTGTTTTCTTCTGGAATGTTTTTTGTTGTACGTTTTTTTAGGTGTTAGTTATGTTATCACTAGTGTTTTCTTCTGGAATGTTTTTTGTTGTACGTTTTTTTAGGTGTTAGTTATTTTATCACTAGTGTTTTCTTCTGGAATGTTTTTTGTTGTACGTTTTTTAAGGTGTTAGTTATTTTATCACTGATGTTTTCTTCTGGAATGTTGTGCTTTGTTGTAAGTTTTTCCAAGTGTAGATTATTTGTTACTTGGGAGACACTTAGCAGGGTCTTGGATTCAGATGTATCTTTGTTACTTGGGAGTCACTTAGCAGGGTCTTGGATTCGGGTGTATCTTTGTTACTTGGGAGTCACTTAGCAGGGTCTTGGATTCGGATATCAATTGTTATTCATTTTAATTTTTTATCACTGATGATTATGCTGTTTAGTACTATAAGGCTCTGAAGTTAAGCGTCAAGTATTGTATTTATTAACTTCGTTGTTAATAGATATTTTTAGATTAGTTGGAATCTGTCACGATATGAAATAATATTTCGAATGGATTGCTGAAACAAGATGTTGGAGCATGCGTAGAAAGAACTGAAAACCTACACAAGTTTGTTATTGTGAAACTTTTAGCCACCTACCTGGCTGCTCTAGAGATTTAGTTTACATACAAACTTTATTGTTATAGAGTATTATTTTAGACAGTTTATTCTAGTAAGAAATACTAAATCCCACACAAGTTTGTTATTTATACCGGGCATGGCCAGTTGGATTAAGGTTCTCGATTTGTAATCTGAGGGTCGCTGGTTCGAATCCCTGTCGCACCAAACATTCTCGCCCTTTCAGCCGTGTGAGCGATATAAGTTACGGTTAATCCCACTATTCGTTGGTAAAAAAGTAGCCCAAGAGTTGGCGGTGGATGGTAATGACTAGTTGCAGTCCGTCTTGTTATACACTACTAAATTAGGGATGGCTAGTGCAGATAGCCCTCGTGTAGCTTTGCGCGAAATTAAAAAAACAAACACGTTTGTTGTTGTGAAGCTGTTCGCCACCTACCTAGCTGCTCTAAAGTGATCTCTGGAGATTTATTTTTCACAGAAACTCTATTTTCATCCAGTATTATTTCAGACAGTTTCTTCTATCAAGGACTGCTAATACTTGCTCAAGTTTGATTATTTCCAACCATTGTTTTTAGATCGACTGCGGGTGGAAATAATAGATATTATGTGTTTAAACTGCTTGATGACGTCACCGTAATGGTTTGTGGAGAACGTGTTGTTAACGGGGTCATAGTAACGATACTTAGATGGAATATGTGGGAAACTTCGTGGTTAGGGAAAGAACGACACAGAATAACTTCTTACCTGGTGACCCATATATTTTATTTACTACAACTAGCATTTCTAACTAGTGTATGAAGATAAAAAAACAGTGAAAACGAACCGCTAATGGTGCAAAGTAAACTCGCGCACTTTTTGTTATTAGACCTTTTTAAGCCTTTTTTTTTCTTCTCAAAGTACTAGGTAACCTATTCTACTATGTTTCGACATATAATACACTGTATGGTAAACATTCCTTCCTGTTTTTCATTAAATTAGTGTTTTAAAAGCCGAGATGGGGTAGAGACTTTATCTCATTCACAAAGCGTGAACCTGTCCTTTCGTGCATAAAATAAGCCACAAAGTTAACCCTAGCCTATAGCTACCCATAAGTAAGTCTCTGGGTGGAATAACTCGACATGATTTTGAAACTTACATATCACGAGACTGGGGGATTATAAGGGATCACTTTTTTTCGTCAGTTTGGTGTTGTTGGTTTTGTTTTTTCCCGAGTTCAAAGGGTATAGACGTGACTTCACTGTTCTTTACTTAACGTAACTATACGTTATCTTCCCAGGATCTATTCTTGCACGTCTATATACATATACATTAATACCGATTTTCGATCAGAGCAACGTACAAAGAGCGAGAATGAAAATCAGCCTGTTGATGAGTATAACTAATTACAAATGCTTTTCTTACGTCATCACTTATTAGAATGCGTTATATCATCAGTTGGGTACCTTTGTTGTTAAAGACATTTTCGGCCATAATCCTGTTATGATTTAACATTAGACTCTTATTTTATATAAGTCAGTGAGTATCTTTTCTATACACTATGAATAGGCTAAGTAACAGAATCTTTAGGTTAAAGTATTATCTAAGAAGAACACTTCAATACCCCAAGCGACATTTTATGGAAATCTTTTTGTTTAAAATTTTCGTCATAACCTTCCTGAGGGTTTGAGAGCTACCACTGAACACATCTGACTACTGCAAACAGTTTCTACTTGAATACAAGACTCGTTTTGTGTAAACATATCGAGTTTATTACTTCTACTTTCTTCTGTGGTTTTTTATATTTAATCTGTATTTTATGTGGAACTTGCAAATCAAGTTTTATTTGATTTATTGTAACCTAATAATATGCTATACAAGAGCTGGTTTTATGACGCAAAGCTTCAATACAGAAAATTAACAACGTGCTAATATTTTTCTGTTGTGTACGATATCTCGATATAATCCTTTATTTACTTTATTTGTTGTTACTATCAAATAGGTAATTAATTAGTGACATTTAAGATATATAAACACGATAAATAAAATCGTACATAATGCAACAAGTGTGTCAGGTGCCTACATTATTATAGACGACAAATCTGAAGGCTGGACGACAGACTTCCACAGTTCTGTACTAAATATAGTTTGCCCTGGTGGTAGTGATCTATATTGATTTTTATCCATTAAAAATAATTATAAAGCATAGAAAAATCAGGATAATTAGGACGTTTACGTAGGAATTGTTTCTAGTTGTTTGTGACCCATGTCATCGGTATCATTTGTAGGTTTTCGTTATCCATTTTATGATTTAGTTCCAAAGTAAATGTGAACCATATCATATCTCTTACATAAATTTTTCTTAGCTTAAGCATAGCATATCCATGATATGTATTCTTTTCAGGTATTTTACATAGCAAGGTATGATGCAAAGATCTGTTCACTTAAAGAATGTGAGATTTGTAAAATAACGATATTAAGAATTCAACACTATAAACCGTTGTTAAGAATGAAAACTCAACACTATAAACCGTTGTTAAGAATGAAAACTCAACACTATAAACCGTTGTTAAGAATGAAAACTCAACACTATAAACCGTTGTTAAGAATGAAAACTCAACACTATAAACCGTTGTTAAGAATGAAAACTCAACACTATAAACCGTTGTTAAGAATGAAAACTCAACACTATAAACCGTTGTTAAGAATGAAAACTCAACACTATAAACCGTTGTTAAGAATAAAAACTCAACACTATAAACCGTTGTAAAGAATGAAAACTCAACACTATAAACCGTTGTTAAGAATGAAAACTCAACACTATAAACCGTTGTTAAGAATGAAAACTCAACACTATAAACCGTTGTTAAGAATAAAAACTCAACACTATAAACCGTTGTTAAGAATGAAAACTCAACACTATAAACCGTTGTTAAGAATAAAAACTCAACACTATAAACCGTTGTTAAGAATGAAAACTCAACACTATAAGCCGTTGTTAAGAATGAAAACTCAACACTATAAACCGTTGTTAAGAATGAAAACTCAACACTATAAACCGTTGTTAAGAATGAAAACTCAACGCTATAAACCGTTGTTAAGAATCAGTGATGTCGAGAAACCCACTTGTTGAGAACTTTTATATGCAAAAACGGCTGTTCTGGGCCCAGAAAACACTTCAAATAGAAGAGCGAACAACGTTTCGACCTTCTTCGGTCATCGTCAGGTTCACAAAGAAAGGGTTACTGGTCGGAAGCTGACCACGTGTTTGGGAGGGGTTGTATAATTGAGTGTTGCAATGTAGAGGGCGCGGTTTGAATATATAATTTTGTCTATAATATTAATATAGGTATAATGGTGTTCCTTTATATTGGTTTATTTTGGGTTTGAGTTGTTGTATAAGTAAGGCTTCTTTAATTTTTCGTTTGTTTATGTTTGTTTCTTTATTTAGTATTTTAGTGTTTTCTATGGTTATGTTGTGTCCATTTGACTTGCAGTGTTCGAAAACGTGTGAAGGTGACTTTTTATGTTCTTTGAATCTGGTTTCCATTTTTCTACTTGTTTCTCCTATATAGAAGTCGTGGCAGTTATCACATTGTATTTTATAAATAATGTTGGTGTGGTGTTTGTCAGTGTAGTTCTTACATAGTATAGACCTTAGTTTTGTGCCTGGTTTTTGAATAAATTTAGTGTTAACTGGAATGTTATATTTTGTTACTAGTTTTTGCCAAATGTTGGTTATTTGTTTGCTGATGTCAGGAATATATGGTATACAGCAGTATATGGTTTCGTGATTTTTTGATTCGTGAGATATATTTACTTTTGTTGGTTGATTTTGCTTTCTGTCTAGGTGTGTGCGTATAATGTTTTCTACAGTTTGTGGAGGAAACTTATTAATGTTGATGAAGTGTTGTTTTATTTTATCTAATTCATCGTTAATTTTATCTGGTGAGCATAGTTTTATGGCTGTGTTTATCTGGTTTCTTAGTATGTTGAGTTTTTGTTTTGTTTCATGTGCTGAGTCCCAAGGAATGTATAGTCCAGTATGGGTGATTTTTCGGTGGATTTCTGTTTTGAATTGTGTGTCGGTTCTTATAATTTTGAGGTTAAGAAATGATATTTGATTGCTTTCTTCCTGTTCACATGTGAAGTTAATGTTGGGATGTATAGAGTTAATGTGAGTGAAAAAGTTAAGTATGTGTTCTGTATATTCGAATCCCGCAATCGTGTCATCTACATATCTGTACCAGTATAGTGGTGGATGTAATGCTGTATTAATTGCTTGTGTTTCAATTTGTGTCATAAAAATATTGGCTAGAACTGGCGATACTGGGTTGCCCATGCTTAGGCCATTTGTTTGTATATAGTTTTGGTTGTTGAACATGAAGTTTGTCTTTATTGTGGTGAATTCTATGAGGGTTGCTAACTGGTTACTGGGAATGTCTATGATCGGGTTAGGGTCTCGAATATAGAGTTCTAAGGCTATCTTGCAGGCTTCTGTTGTTGGAACTTCTGTGAAGAGGGATATAACATCGAAGCTGGCCATTAAGGCTTTATGATTAAGTTGATTTAGATTGGACTTGAAATTAAAAGAGTCTTTGATGAATGAGCTGGCTGATGTTGCATATTTGGAGAATGCCCATGCTATGTATTTACCAAGATTGTAGTTAAACGATTCATATGTTGACATTATTGGTCGTAATGGACAATCTGGTTTATGAGGTTTGGGGATGCCGTATATTTGCGGTGTGCGTGAGTCGGTTTTACGTAGGTAGGAATAAAGTGTTTGTGAAATTGTGTTGGCTTTTTTTATTTGTAGTAGTAATTTGTTTAGTTGCGTCTCATGTGTCTTTGTTGGATTTGTGTGTATTGGTTTAAATTTGTTCGTGTCTGATAGGATGTTATTCATTTTTTGTATGTATTCATTCGTGTTCATTATTACTATAGCGTTACCTTTATCTGCTTTTAGAATTTTTATGTTTCTGTCTTGTTTTAGGTTTCTAATGGAATTAATGTCTGTTTTTGTAAGGTTGTTTTTTAGTTTTCTGTTTTGTGAAATTATGTTGATAGTTTTGTAAGAAAATTCTTTGAAAAAATCGTTTAAGATAATGTTTTTAGGTGGTTCTGGAAAATATAAATTTGTAATTTTACCTGGGAAGTTTGGCAGTTTGGCACTATAAACCGTTGTTAAGAATGAAAACTCAACACTATAAACCGTTGTTAAGAATGAAAACTCAACACTATAAACCGTTGTTAAGAATGAAAACTCAACACTATAAACCGTTGTTAAGAATGAAAACTCAACACTATAAACCGTTGTTAAGAATGAAAACCCAACACTATAAACCGTTGTTAAGAATAAAAACTCAACACTATAAACCGTTGTTAAGAATGAAAACTCAACACTATAAACCGTTGTTAAGAATGAAAACTCAACACTATAAACCGTTGTTAAGAATGAAAACTCAACACTATAAGCCGTTGTTAAGAATGAAAACTCAACACTATAAACCGTTGTTAAGAATGAAAACTCAACACTATAAACCGTTGTTAAGAATGAAAACTCAACGCTATAAACCGTTGTTAAGAATGAAAACTCAACACTATAAACCATTGTTAAGAATGAAAACTCAACGCTATAAACCGTTGTTAAGAATGAAAACTCAACACTATAAACCGTTGTTAAGAATAAAAACTCAACGCTATAAACCGTTGTTAAGAATGAAAACTCAACGCTATAAACCGTTGTTAAGAATGAAAACTCAACACTATAAACCATTGTTAAGAATGAAAACTCAACGCTATAAACCGTTGTTAAGAATGAAAACTCAACACTATAAACCGTTGTTAAGAATAAAAACTCAACGCTATAAACCATTGTTAAGAATAAAAACTCAACGCTATAAACCGTTGTTAAGAATGAAAACTCAACACTATAAACCGTTTGTTGTTAATACCAAGCACAACTCTTAATTTAAGTTGATTTTTCGCTAGTTGGTGTAATACGTTATTATCTGTTTTACTTGTATTCTGATAAAGGTAATATTACGTAACATAAGCTTTTGATGAATACCTGAAGAATACAACATTGTTCAAAATCTTGAAGAAGACAGGAAAGTGTATTGACGTAGTCTGTGTTATGTATGTATATATCGATATGTTTAGTGACGTAGTCTTTGTTATGTGTGTATATATCGATATTTTTAGTGACGTAGTCTGTGTTATATATGTATATGTATCGATATTGTTAGTGACGTATTATGTATATATATATATATATATATATCGTTATTTTTGGTGACGTAGTCTGTGTTACGTATGTATATGTCGATGTTTTTAGTGACGTAGTCTGTGTTACGTATTTATATATCGATATTTTTAGTGACGTAGTCTGTGTTATATATGTATATGTATCGATATTTTTGGTGACGTAGTCTGTGTTATATATGTATATGTATCGATATTGTTAGTGACGTATTATGTATGTATATGTCGATATTTTAGTGACGTAGTCTGTGTTATGTATATCGATATTTTTAAGATTCTGTGTTAATGTAACGATGGTTACTTAGTTTATTTATAATACTTCAAACTTATGTTTAATAATCAAACACTGGATGTTTTTTCTAAGTACTTTAACGGTGGTGAATTTAGTAAGACTACTGTCAGAACCCAAGACACCAGAGGAATCATGACAATAATGAATTGTAATGAAAGTAGCGACGTACCAGTCTTAACATATCAAGGATGAATTGTAATGTACCAGTCTAAACATGGCAATAATGAATTGTAATGTAAGTAGCGACGTACCAGTCTGAACATAGTAAGGATGAATTGTAATGTACCAGTCTAAACATGGCTATAATGAATTGTAATGTACCAGTCTGAACATAACAAGGATGAATTGTAGAATTGTAATGTACCAGTCTAAACATGGCAATAATGAATTGTAATGTAAGTAGCGACGTACCAGTCTGAACATAGTAAGGATGAATTGTAATGTACCAGTCTAAACATGGCTATAATGAATTGTAATGTACCAGTCTGAACATAACAAGGATGAATTGTAATGTACCAGTCTAAACATGACAATAATGAATTGTAATGAAAGCAGCGACGTACCAGTCTGAACATAGCAAGGATGAATTGTAATGTACCAGTCTAAACATGGCAATAATGAATTGTAATGTAAGTAGCGACGTACCAGTCTGAACATAACAAGGATGAATTGTAATGTACCAGTCTAAACATGACAATAATGAATTGTAATGAAAGCAGCGACGTACCAGTCTGAACATAGCAAGGATGAATTGTAATGTACCAGTCTAAACATGGCAATAATGAATTGTAATGTAAGTAGCGACATACCAGTCTGAACATAGTAAGGATGAATTGTAATGTACCAGTCTAAACATGGCTATAATGAATTGTAATGTACCAGTCTGAACATAACAAGGATGAATTGTAATGTACCAGTCTAAACATGACAATAATGAATTGTAATGAAAGTAGCGACGTACCAGTCTTAACATTACAAGGATGAATGGTAATGTACCAGTCTAAACATGGCAATAATGAATTGTAATGTAAGTAGCGACGTACCAGTCTGAACATAGCAAGGATGAATTGTAATGTACCAGTCTAAACATGGCAATAATGAATTGTAATGTAAGTAGCGACGTACCAGTCTGAACATAGTAAGGATGAATTGTAATGTACCAGTCTAAACATGGCTATAATGAATTGTAATGTACCAGTCTGAACATAACAAGGATGAATTGTAATGTACCAGTCTAAACATGACAATAATGAATTGTAATGAAAGCAGCGACGTACCAGTCTGAACATAGCAAGGATGAATTGTAATGTACCAGTCTAAACATGGCAATAATGAATTGTAATGTAAGTAGCGACGTACCAGTCTTAACATAGCAAGGATGAATTGTAATGTACCAGTCTAAACATGACAATAATGAATTGTAATGAAAGTAGCGACGTACCAGTCTGAAAATAGCAAGGATGAATTGTAATGTACCAGTCTAAACATGGCAATAATGAATTGTAATGAAAGTAGCGACGTACCAGTCTGAACATAGCAAGGATGAATTGTAATGTACCAGTCTAAACATGGCAATAATGAATTGTAATGAAAGTAGCGACGTACCAGTCTTAACATAAGAAGGATGAATTGTAATGTACCAGTCTACACATGGCTATAATGAATTGTAATGTACCAGTCTGAACATAACAAGGATGAATTGTAATGTACCAGTCTAAACATGACAATAATGAATTGTAATGAAAGTAGCGACGTACCAGTCTTAACATTACAAGGATGAATTTAATGTAGCAGTCTAAACATGGCAATAATGAATTGTAATGTAAGTAGCGACGTACCAGTCTTAACATAGCAAGGATGAATTGTAATGTACCAGTCTAAACATGACAATAACGAATTGTAATGAAAGTAGCGACGTACCAGTCTGAACATAGCAAGGATGAATTGTAATGTACCAGTCTAAACATGACAATAATGAATTGTAATGAAAGTAGCGACGTACCAGTCTGAACATAGCAAGGATGAATTGTAATGTACCAGTCTAAACATGGCAATAATGAATTGTAATGAAAGTAGCGACGTACCAGTCTTAACATAGCAAGGATGAATTGTAATGTACCAGTCTAAACATGGCAATAATGAATTGTAATGTACTAGTCTAAACATGGCTATAATGAATTGTAATGTACCAGTCTAAACATGGCAATAATGAATTGTAATGAAAGTAGCGACGTACCAGTCTGAACATAGCAAGGATGAATTGTAATGTACCAGTATTAACATAGCAAGGATGAATTGTAATGTACCAGTCTAAACATGGCAATAATGAATTGTAATGTAAGTAGCGACGTACCAGTCTTAACATAGCAAGGATGAATTGTAATGTACCAGTCTAAACATGACAATAATGAATTGTAATGAAAGTAGCGACGTACCAGTCTGAACATAGCAAGGATGAATTGTAATGTACCAGTCTAAACATGGCAATAATGAATTGTAATGTAAGTAGCGACGTACCAATCTGAACATTTCAAGGATGAATTGTAATGTACCAGTCTAAACATGGCTATAATGAGTTGTAATGTACCAGTCTGAACATAACAAGGATGAATTGTAATGTAGCAGTCTAAACATGGCAATAATGAATTGTAATGTAAGTAGCGACGTACCAGTCTTAACATAGCAAGGATGAATTGTAATGTACCAGTCTAAACATGGCAATAATGAATTGTAATGTAAGTAGCGACGTACCAGTCTTCACATAGCAAGGATGAATTGTAATGTACCAGTCTAAACATGACAATAATGAATTGTAATGAAAGTAGCGACGTACCAGTCTTAACATAACAAGGATGAATTGTAATGTACCAGTCTAAACATGGCAATAATGAATTGTAATGTAAGTAGCGACGTACCAGTCTGAACATAACAAGGATGAATTGTAATGTACCAGTCTAAACATGACAATAATGAATTGTAATGAAAGCAGCGACGTACCAGTCTGAACATAGCAAGGATGAATTGTAATGTACCAGTCTAAACATGGCAATAATGAATTGTAATGTAAGTAGCGACATACCAGTCTGAACATAGTAAGGATGAATTGTAATGTACCAGTCTAAACATGGCTATAATGAATTGTAATGTACCAGTCTGAACATAACAAGGATGAATTGTAATGTACCAGTCTAAACATGACAATAATGAATTGTAATGAAAGTAGCGACGTACCAGTCTTAACATTACAAGGATGAATTGTAATGTACCAGTCTAAACATGGCAATAATAAATTGTAATGTAAGTAGCGACGTACCAGTCTGAATATAGCAAGGATGAATTGTAATGTACCAGTCTAAACATGGCAATAATGAATTGTAATGTAAGTAGCGACGTACCAGTCTGAACATAGTAAGGATGAATTGTAATGTACCAGTCTAAACATGGCTATAATGAATTGTAATGTACCAGTCTGAACATAACAAGGATGAATTGTAGAATTGTAATGTACCAGTCTAAACATGGCAATAATGAATTGTAATGTAAGTAGCGACGTACCAGTCTGAACATAGTAAGGATGAATTGTAATGTACCAGTCTAAACATGGCTATAATGAATTGTAATGTACCAGTCTGAACATAACAAGGATGAATTGTAATGTACCAGTCTAAACATGACAATAATGAATTGTAATGAAAGCAGCGACGTACCAGTCTGAACATAGCAAGGATGAATTGTAATGTACCAGTCTAAACATGGCAATAATGAATTGTAATGTAAGTAGCGACGTACCAGTCTGAACATAACAAGGATGAATTGTAATGTACCAGTCTAAACATGGCTATAATGAATTGTAATGTACCAGTCTGAACATAACAAGGATGAATTGTAATGTACCAGTCTAAACATGACAATAATGAATTGTAATGAAAGTAGCGACGTACCAGTCTTAACATAGCAAGGATGAATTGTAATGTACCAGTCTAAACATGGCAATAATGAATTGTAATGTAAGTAGCGACGTACCAGTCTGAACATAGCAAGGATGAATTTTAATGTACCAGTCTAAACATGGCAATAATGAATTGTAATGTAAGTAGCGACGTACCAGTCTGAACATAGTAAGGATGAATTGTAATGTACCAGTCTAAACATGGCTATAATGAATTGTAATGTACCAGTCTGAACATAACAAGGATGAATTGTAATGTACCAGTCTAAACATGACAATAATGAATTGTAATGAAAGCAGCGACGTACCAGTCTGAACATAGCAAGGATGAATTGTAATGTACCAGTCTAAACATGGCAATAATGAATTGTAATGTAAGTAGCGACGTACCAGTCTTAATATAGCAAGGATGAATTGTAATGTACCAGTCTAAACATGACAATAATGAATTGTAATGAAAGTAGCGACGTACCAGTCTGAAAATAGCAAGGATGAATTGTAATGTACCAGTCTAAACATGGCAATAATGAATTGTAATGAAAGTAGCGACGTACCAGTCTGAACATAGCAAGGATGAATTGTAATGTACCAGTCTAAACATGGCAATAATGAATTGTAATGAAAGTAGCGACGTACCAGTCTTAACATAAGAAGGATGAATTGTAATGTACCAGTCTACACATGGCTATAATGAATTGTAATGTACCAGTCTGAACATAACAAGGATGAATTGTAATGTACCAGTCTAAACATGACAATAATGAATTGTAATGAAAGTAGCGACGTACCAGTCTTAACATTACAAGGATGAATTTAATGTAGCAGTCTAAACATGGCAATAATGAATTGTAATGTAAGTAGCGACGTACCAGTCTTAACATAGCAAGGATGAATTGTAATGTACCAGTCTAAACATGACAATAACGAATTGTAATGAAAGTAGCGACGTACCAGTCTGAACATAGCAAGGATGAATTGTAATGTACCAGTCTAAACATGACAATAATGAATTGTAATGAAAGTAGCGACGTACCAGTCTGAACATAGCAAGGATGAATTGTAATGTACCAGTCTAAACATGGCAATAATGAATTGTAATGAAAGTAGCGACGTACCAGTCTTAACATAGCAAGGATGAATTGTAATGTACCAGTCTAAACATGGCAATAATGAATTGTAATGTACTAGTCTAAACATGGCTATAATGAATTGTAATGTACCAGTCTAAACATGGCAATAATGAATTGTAATGAAAGTAGCGACGTACCAGTCTGAACATAGCAAGGATGAATTGTAATGTACCAGTATTAACATAGCAAGGATGAATTGTAATGTACCAGTCTAAACATGGCAATAATGAATTGTAATGTAAGTAGCGACGTACCAGTCTTAACATAGCAAGGATGAATTGTAATGTACCAGTCTAAACATGGCAATAATGAATTGTAATGTAAGTAGCGACGTACCAGTCTTCACATAGCAAGGATGAATTGTAATGTACCAGTCTAAACATGGCAATAATGAATTGTAATGAAAGTAGCGACGTACCAGTCTTAACATAACAAGGATGAATTGTAATGTACCAGTCTAAACATGACAATAATGAATTGTAATGAAAGTAGCGACGTACCAGTCTTCACATAGCAAGGATGAATTGTAATGTACCAGTCTAAACATGGCAATAATGAATTGTAATGAAAGTAGCGACGTACCAGTCTTAACATAACAAGGATGAATTGCAATGTACCAGTCTAAACATGGCAATAATGAATTGTAATGTAAGTAGCGACGTACCAGTCTAAACATGGCTATAATGAATTGTAATGTACCAGTCTAAACATGGCTATAATGAGTTGTAATGTACCAGTCTGAACATAACAAGGATGAATTGTAATGTAGCAGTCTAAACATGGCAATAATGAATTGTAATGTAAGTAGCGACGTACCAGTCTTAACATAGCAAGGATGAATTGTAATGTACCAGTCTAAACATGGCAATAATGAATTGTAATGTAAGTAGCGACGTACCAGTCTTCACATAGCAAGGATGAATTGTAATGTACCAGTCTAAACATGGCAATAATGAATTGTAATGAAAGTAGCGACGTACCAGTCTTAACATAACAAGGATGAATTGCAATGTACCAGTCTAAACATGGCAATAATGAATTGTAATGTAAGTAGCGACGTACCAGTCTAAACATGGCTATAATGAATTGTAATGTACCAGTCTAAACATGGCAATAATGAATTGTAATGAAAGTAGCGACGTACCAGTCTGAACATAGTAAGGATGAATTGTAATGTACCAGTCTAAACATGGCTATAATGAATTGTAATGTACCAGTCTGAACATAACAAGGATAAATTGTAATGTACTAGTCTAAACATGACAATAATGAATTGTAATGAAAGTAGCGACGTACCAGTCTTAACATTACAAGGATGAATTTAATGTACCAGTCTAAACATGGCAATAATGAATTGTAATGTAAGTAGCGACGTACCAGTCTGAACATAGCAAGGATGAATTGTAATGTACCAGTCTAAACATGGCAATAATGAATTGTAATGAAAGTAGCGACGTACCAGTTTGAACATAGCAAGGATGAATTGTAATGTACCAGTCTAAACATGACAATAATGAATTGTAATGAAAGTAGCGACGTACCAGTCTGAACATAGCAAGGATGAATTGTAATGTACCAGTCTAAACATGGCAATAATGAATTGTAATGAAAGTAGCGACGTACCAGTCGTAACATAACAAGGATGAATTGTAATGTACCAGTCTAAACATGACAATAATGAATTATAATGAAAGTAGCGACGTACCAGTCTTAACATAGCAAGGATGAATTGTAATGTACCAGTCTAAACATGACAATAATGAATTGTAATGAAAGTAGCGACGTACCAGTCTTAACATAGCAAGGATGAATTGTAATGTACCAGTCTAAACATGGCAATAATGAATTGTAATGTAAGTAGCGACGTACCAGTCTGAACATAGCAAGGATGAATTGTAATGTACCAGTCTAAACATGGCTATAATGAATTGTAATGTACCAGTCTGACCATAACAAGGATGAATTGTAATGTACCAGTCTAAACATGGCAATAATGAATTGTAATGTAAGTAGCGACGTACCAGTCTTAACATAGCAAGGATGAATTGTAATGTACCAGTCTAAACATAGCAATAATGAATTTTAATGTAAGTAGCGACGTACCAGTCTTAACATAGCAAGGATGAATTGTAATGTACCAGTCTAAACATGACAATAATTAATTGTAATAAAAGTAGCGACGTACCAGTCTGAACATAGCAAGGATGAATTGTAATGTACCAGTCTAAACATGGCAATAATGAATTGTAATGTACCAGTCTAAACATGGCAATAATGAATTGTAATGTAAGTAGCGACGTACCAGTCTTAACATAGCAAGGATGAATTGTAATGTACCAGTCTAAACATGGCAATAATGAATTGTAATGTAAGTAGCGACGTACCAGTCTTAACATAGCAAGGATGAATTGTAATGTACCAGTCTAAACATGGCAATAATGAATTGTAATGTAAGTAGCGACGTACCAGTCTTAACATAGCAAGGATGAATTGTAATGTACCAGTCTAAACATGGCAATAATTAATTGTAATGTAAGTAGCGACGTACCAGTCTGAACATGGCAATAATGAATTGTAATGTAAGTAGCGAGTACCAGTCTGAACATGGCAATAATGAATTGTAATGTACCAGTCTAAACATGGCAATAATGAATTGTAATGTAAGTAGCGACGTACCAGTCTGAACATAGCAAGGATGAATTGTAATGTACCAGTCTAAACATGGCTATAATGAATTGTAATGTACCAGTCTGACCATAACAAGGATGAATTGTAATGTACCAGTCTAAACATGGCAATAATGAATTGTAATGTAAGTAGCGACGTACCAGTCTTAACATAGCAAGGATGAATTGTAATGTACCAGTCTAAACATAGCAATAATGAATTGTAATGTAAGTAGCGACGTACCAGTCTTAACATAGCAAGGATGAATTGTAATGTACCAGTCTAAACATGACAATAATTAATTGTAATAAAAGTAGCGACGTACCAGTCTGAACATAGCAAGGATGAATTGTAATGTACCAGTCTAAACATGGCAATAATGAATTGTAATGTACCAGTCTAAACATGGCAATAATGAATTGTAATGTAAGTAGCTACGTACCAGTCTTAACATAGCAAGGATGAATTGTAATGTACCAGTCTAAACATGGCAATAATGAATTGTAATGTAAGTAGCGACGTACCAGTCTTAACATAGCAAGGATGAATTGTAATGTACCAGTCTAAACATGGCAATAATGAATTGTAATGTAAGTAGCGACGTACCAGTCTTAACATAGCAAGGATGAATTGTAATGTACCAGTCTAAACATGGCAATAATTAATTGTAATGTAAGTAGCGACGTACCAGTCTGAACATGGCAATAATGAATTGTAATGTAAGTAGCGAGTACCAGTCTGAACATGGCAATAATGAATTGTAATGTACCAGTCTAAACATGGCTATAATGAATTGTAATGTACCAGTCTAAACATGGCTATAATGAATTGTAATGTACCAGTCTAAACATGGCTATAATGAATTGTAATGTACCAGTTTAAACAAATTTTTTAAACTTAATCCAAAAAAATCAATCCACATATTAAAGAATTTCATGCTATTTACTGACAACATTTCTTTCAGAACCAATATTTTTATTTAAATAACTCAAATTAACCTTTTTAGGAATATAGGTGAATCTATATTTATACTAATTAGATTTCCACATTGTATTAAAATAAGTTTTTCACAATGAATTGTGTGTTTCGTTTCTCTGATGTGTTTTGCTAAAGGTGAAATAGTAATATTACTGTTTTTAACATTTCTTGTGTGTTTATTAATTGTGAATTAAAATTTCTTCTATTTTGTCCTCTGTAAGTTATTTCACACTTACATGATACTTTATGTATGCCAAATATTTGAATTAAATCAGTTTTATTTTTAACTGCATTAACAGCTTGTTTAACGTTGTTTATTGGATAAAATATTCAGTTTTTAAAATTTTGCTCGTTATTTGACATCATAAGCTTGTCATAAGTGGCTGTACCAAACATTGTTTTTTAGTTTTTCACCAAATGATTTTGTTAAAAAATAAATTTAATTATTAAATGAGAATGTTGGAGCTGATGTAAGTGTTGTTAGCATGAAATTATTTAATACGCAGATTGGTCTTTTAGTCTTTTTGACATATGAGGGTTGTTTGTTTGCCAAACATAGCACTCTTGAAGATGATGATTGGTTTGTGTCGAAGCATGTAGATTCTATGAGACTTTTTTCAGTTACATTGGGACTTTCTATTTATTGATTTTAATCAAGTACAGGGAGTTATTGGTATTTTATTGCAATTGTGAGATTGTAACTTATTATTTAGAATTGACCATAAATTAATCGTTGTAATGAAATTGAGTGTTTTTACATTGACCACTGCACAAGCACCAGGGATCTTTGAAATGAATCTAACGAAGGGATACATGGCAAATCTTAAGTAAGAGAAAGAATGAGGTTTTAAAAAATATCCAACAATTAACATTTATTAGCGAGGTATAAACAAAATGAGTTTATCAAATTTTATAACTTTTAGTTGTAGTATCATAAACAGAAACGTGGAATATCAACTCGGAAGATACTGAATATTGTGGTACAAAAACGTGGAATATCAACTCGGAAGATACTGAATATTGTGGTACAGAAACGTGGAATATCAACTTGGAAGATACGGAATATTGTGGTACAGAAACGTGGAATATCAACTCGGAAGATACTGAATATTGTGGTACAGAAACGTGGAATATCAACTCGGAAGATACTGAATATTGTGGTACAGAAACGTGGAATATCAACTCGGAAGATACGGAATATTGTGGTACAGAAACGTGGAATATCAACTCGGAAGATACTGAATATTGTGGTACAGAAACGTGGAATATCAACTCGGAAGATACTGAATATTGTGGTACAGAAACGTGGAATATCAACTCGGAAGATACTGAATATTGTGGTACAGAAACGTGGAATATCAACTCGGAAGATACTGAATATTGTGGTACAGAAACGTGGAATAGCAACTCGGAAGATACGGAATATTGTGGTACAGAAACGTGGAATATCAACTCGGAAGATACTGAATATTGTGGTACAGAAACGTGGAATATCAACTCGGAAGATACTGAATATTGTGGTACAGAAACGTGGAATATCAACTCGGAAGATACTGAATATTGTGGTACAAAAACGTGGAATATCAACTCGGAAGATACTGAATATTGTGGTACAGAAACGTGGAATATCAACTCGGAAGATACTGAATATTGTGGTACAAAAACGTGGAATATCAAATCGGAAGATACTGAATAATCAGAGATGGATGAAGATTTAACGGAGCAGGAAAGTAAGACGTAAGTAAATACACCAAATACTATTAGTAAATGTAAAATTATGTTGGACAAAAAGTTAATTATTAGCTTAGAAAGAAGTGAATGAAAAATGTTATAAGCTAGATTTATTGATAGAGACGTACACCCACCGTCAACTAGAGGGCTCCTATTTTACAAACAGTGGGATTGACTGTGACTTTATAAGTTTACGTTGTACTTTGTAGATGTGTTAGCGAATGTTCCACGAGAAAAGTGAAACTATTTTTGTTTTTACAACTTCTCGCCAATATCTAGATATTTTAGAAATTATACGAAACACACAATACAATGTAAACCTTAAGTAGACTAAACAATTTCCAAGGAAGAATCTTTACTCTATAGATCACAACAGTTTCCATTTCAGTGTCACTTAATAAAAAAACTTTTTAGAAGGTTTGAAACTTGTGGAGAACAATTTTAACATAATATTTAGTGATTACTGAAGATTGTGACTTATATAGAAGATAAACTTATATAGAAACGTTTACATACATCCTCATTTTGAACAATCTGACATGAGAACGAATACAAACTTATATGGAAACATTTACTTACATCCTGATTTTGTACAATTTGATGTGAGAATGAATAATACAAACTTATATGGAAACATTTACTTACATCCTCATTTTGTACAATCTGATATGAGAACGAATACAAACTTATATGAAAACATTCACTTACATCCTCATTTTGTACAATGTGACATAAAACGAATACAAACTTATATGGAAAGATTTACTTACATCCTCATTTTGAAGAATCTGACATGAGAACGAATACAAACTTATATAGAAACATTTACATACATCCTCATTTTGAAGAATCTGACATGAGAACGAATACAAACTTATATAGAAACATTTACTTACATCCTCATTTTGTACAATCTGATATGAGAACGAATACAAACTTATATGAAAACATTCACTTACATCCTCATTTTGTACAATCTAACATGAGAACGAATACAAACATATACAGAAACATTTATTTACATCCTCATTTTGTACAATCTGATATGAGAACGAATACAAACTTATGTAGAAACATTCACTTACATCCTCATTTTCAACAATCTGATATGAGAACGAATACAAACTTTTATGGAAACATTTACTTACATCCTCATTTTGTACAATGTGACATAAAACGAATACAAACTTATATGGGAAGATTTACTTACATCCTCATTTTGTACAGTCTGATATGAGGACGAATACAAACTTATATGGAAAGATTTACTTATATCCTCATTTTGTACAATCTGACATGAGAACGAATACAAACTTATATGGAAACATTTACTGACATCCTCTTTTTGTACAATCTGACATGAGAACGAATACAAACTTATATCGAAACATTTACTTACATTTTCATTTTGTATAATCTGACATGAGAACGAATACAAACTTATATCGAAAGATTTACTTGCATCCTCATTTTGTACAATCTTATATGAGGACGAATAGAAACTTATATAGCAAACGAATACAAACTTATACAAAAACATTTTCTTACATCCTCTCTTGGTACACTCTGACATTAGAACGACTACAAATTTATATAGAAACATTTACTTACATCCTCATTTTGTACAATTTGACATGAGAACGAATACAAACTTATCTGGAAAGATTTACTTGCATCCTCATTTTGTTCAATCTGACATGAGAACGAATTCAAACTTATATGGAAAGATTTACTTACATCCTCATTTTGCACAATCTGACATGAGAACAAATACAAATTTATATAGAAACATTTACTTACATCCTCATTTTGTACAATCTGATATGAGAACAAATACCAACTTATTTAGAATACGAATATAAACTTATATAGAAACATTTATTTACATGCTCATTTTGTACAATCTGACATGAGAACGAAAAGAAACTTATATAGAAACATTTACTTACATCCTCATTTTATACAATCTGATTTGAGAACGAATACAAACTTATTTTGAAACATTTACTTACATCCTCATTTTGTACAATCTGACATGAGAACGAATACAAACTTATATAGAAACATTCACATATATCCTCATTTTGTATAATCTGATATGAGAACGAATACAAACTCATATGGAAACATTTACTTACATCCTCATTTTGTACAATATGACATGAGAATGAACACAAACTTATATAGAAAACGAATACAAACGTATGTAGAAAACGAATACAAACTTATATAGAAAACGAATACAAACTTATGTAGAAAACGAATACAAATTATATCGAAACATTTACTTTATCCTCTTTTCGTATAATCTGACATGAGAACGAATACAAACTTATATAGAAACATTTAGATATATCCTCATTTTGTATAGTCTGATATGAGAACGAATACAAACTTATATCGAAACATTTACTTTATCCTCTTTTCGTATAATCTGAAATGAGAACGAATACAAACTTATATAGAAACATTTAGATATATCCTCATTTTGTTCAATCTGACATGAGAACGAATTCAAACTTATATGGAAAGATTTACTTACATCCTCATTTTGCACAATCTGACATGAGAACAAATACAAATTTATATAGAAACATTTACTTACATCCTCATTTTGTACAATTTGACATGAGAACGAATACAAACTTATCTGGAAAGATTTACTTGCATCCTCATTTTGTTCAATCTGACATGAGAACGAATTCAAACTTATATGGAAAGATTTACTTACATCCTCATTTTGCACAATCTGACATGAGAACAAATACAAATTTATATAGAAACATTTACTTACATCCTCATTTTGTACAATCTGATATGAGAACAAATACCAACTTATTTAGAATACGAATATAAACTTATATAGAAACATTTATTTACATGCTCATTTTGTACAATCTGACATGAGAACGAAAAGAAACTTATATAGAAACATTTACTTACATCCTCATTTTATACAATCTGATTTGAGAACGAATACAAACTTATTTTGAAACATTTACTTACATCCTCATTTTGTACAATCTGACATGAGAACGAATACAAACTTATATAGAAACATTCACATATATCCTCATTTTGTATAATCTGATATGAGAACGAATACAAACTCATATGGAAACATTTACTTACATCCTCATTTTGTACAATATGACATGAGAATGAACACAAACTTATATAGAAAACGAATACAAACGTATGTAGAAAACGAATACAAACTTATATAGAAAACGAATACAAACTTATGTAGAAAACGAATACAAATTATATCGAAACATTTACTTTATCCTCTTTTCGTATAATCTGACATGAGAACGAATACAAACTTATATAGAAACATTTAGATATATCCTCATTTTGTATAGTCTGATATGAGAACGAATACAAACTTATATCGAAACATTTACTTTATCCTCTTTTCGTATAATCTGAAATGAGAACGAATACAAACTTATATAGAAACATTTAGATATATCCTCATTTTGTTCAATCTGACATGAGAACGAATTCAAACTTATATGGAAAGATTTACTTACATCCTCATTTTGCACAATCTGACATGAGAACAAATACAAATTTATATAGAAACATTTACTTACATCCTCATTTTGTACAATCTGATATGAGAACAAATACCAACTTATTTAGAATACGAATATAAACTTATATAGAAACATTTATTTACATGCTCATTTTGTACAATCTGACATGAGAACGAAAAGAAACTTATATAGAAACATTTACTTACATCCTCATTTTATACAATCTGATTTGAGAACGAATACAAACTTATTTTGAAACATTTACTTACAACCTCATTTTGTACAATCTGACATGAGAACGAATACAAACTTATATAGAAACATTCACATATATCCTCATTTTGTATAATCTGATATGAGAACGAATACAAACTCATATGGAAACATTTACTTACATCCTCATTTTGTACAATATGACATGAGAATGAACACAAACTTATATAGAAAACGAATACAAACGTATGTAGAAAACGAATACAAACTTATATAGAAAACGAATACAAACTTATGTAGAAAACGAATACAAATTATATCGAAACATTTACTTTATCCTCTTTTCGTATAATCTGACATGAGAACGAATACAAACTTATATAGAAACATTTAGATATATCCTCATTTTGTATAGTCTGATATGAGAACGAATACAAACTTATATCGAAACATTTACTTTATCCTCTTTTCGTATAATCTGAAATGAGAACGAATACAAACTTATATAGAAACATTTAGATATATCCTCATTTTGTTCAATCTGACATGAGAACGAATTCAAACTTATATGGAAAGATTTACTTACATCCTCATTTTGCACAATCTGACATGAGAACAAATACAAATTTATATAGAAACATTTACTTACATCCTCATTTTGTACAATCTGATATGAGAACAAATACCAACTTATTTAGAATACGAATATAAACTTATATAGAAACATTTATTTACATGCTCATTTTGTACAATCTGACATGAGAACGAAAAGAAACTTATATAGAAACATTTACTTACATCCTCATTTTATACAATCTGATTTGAGAACGAATACAAACTTATTTTGAAACATTTACTTACAACCTCATTTTGTACAATCTGACATGAGAACGAATACAAACTTATATAGAAACATTCACATATATCCTCATTTTGTATAATCTGATATGAGAACGAATACAAACTCATATGGAAACATTTACTTACATCCTCATTTTGTACAATATGACATGAGAATGAACACAAACTTATATAGAAAACGAATACAAACGTATGTAGAAAACGAATACAAACTTATATAGAAAACGAATACAAACTTATGTAGAAAACGAATACAAATTATATCGAAACATTTACTTTATCCTCTTTTCGTATAATCTGACATGAGAACGAATACAAACTTATATAGAAACATTTAGATATATCCTCATTTTGTATAGTCTGATATGAGAACGAATACAAACTTATATCGAAACATTTACTTTATCCTCTTTTCGTATAATCTGAAATGAGAACGAATACAAACTTATATAGAAACATTTAGATATATCCTCATTTTGTACAGTCTGATATGAGAACGAATACAAATTTATATAGAAACTTTTACTTGTTTTAGAACTGTCATAAACACAAGATGATTTTTTTCTGGGGATAGAGGGAATGTCGAGGATACTGTTGAAGAAGAAAGATTAACATTTGAAAATTCACTCGGGTTACAGGGTTTTCTTCAGTTTTGTAGCAAGACTCAGTTGACCCCAGTTGAAGGTCGAAACGTTGTTCGCTCTTCTATTTAAAATATTTTCTCAACCCAAACCAGCCGTTTTTGCATATAAAATTTTTATTCTTGCTTAAAACTGTTAACATAATGTTAACACAATACAAAAATGCTTTAAAAGTTTTTTCATAATGGAAAGTAATATCTTAGTTGTGAGTTAAAACAACCTACAATTGAATTATATAATGTGGGTGCACTACGTTAAGAATTGTATTGTTTTATAAATAACGTGTAGATTTTATTATGGTTTCAATTTTCACAAATAATCAAATCGTGTCACAGTATTTATTTAATGCTTGTATATCTTTCTTATTGTATATCTTGTATATCTTTCTTAAAGTATATCTTGTATATCTTTCTTGAAGTATATCTTGTATGTCTTTCTTAATTTTTATCTTGTATATCTTTCTTGGAGTATATCTTATATTTCTTATTGTATATCTTGTATATCTTTCTTAAAGTATATCTTGTATATCTTTCTTATTGTATATCTTGTATATCTTTCTTGAAGTATATCTTGTATGTCTTTCTTAATTTTTATCTTGTATATCTTTCTTGGAGTATATCTTATATTTCTTATTGTATATCTTGTATATCTTTCTTAAAGTATATCTTGTATATCTTTCTTGAAGTATATCTTGTATGTCTTTCTTGAAGTATATCTTGTATGTCTTTCTTAATTTTTATCTTGTATATCTTTCTTGGAGTATATCTTATATTTCTTATTGTATATCTTGTATATCTTTCTTAAAGTATATCTTGTATGTCTTTCTTGAAGTATATCTTGAATGTCTTTCTTAATTTTTATCTTGTATATCTTTCTTGGAGTATATCTTATATTTCTTAATGTATATCTTGTATATCTTTCTTAAAGCGTGCTTGAACAATAAATAAATAATTAAGGATGTTTTTTGAAAATCTGTTATGACTAAATTTAGTGTAAGATCACTTGAACTCGTACAGGACTAAATTTAGTGTAAGATCTCTTGAACCCGTACAGGACTAAATTTAGTGTAAGATTACTTGAACCCGAACAGGACTAAATTTAGTGTAAGATCACTTGAACCCGAACAGGACTAAATTTAGTGTAAAAATCACTTGAACTCGTACAGGACTAAATTTAGTGTAAGATTACTTGAACCCGAACAGGACTAAATTTAGTGTAAGATCACTTGAACCCGAACAGGACTAAATTTAGTGTAAAAATCACTTGAACTCGTACAAGACTAAATTTAGTGTAAGATCACTTGAACCCGAACAGGACTAAATTTAGTGTATTAAGATCACTTGAACAGGACTAAATTTATTGTAAGATCACTTGAACCCGAACAGGACTAAATTTAGTGTAAGATCTCTTGAACCCGTACAGGATTAGATTTAGTGTAGTAGGATCACGTGAACCGGTACAGGACTAAATTTAGTGTAGTAAGGTCAGTTGAACCGGTACAGGACTAAATTTAGTGTAGTAAGGTCAGTTGAACCTGCACAGGACTAAATTTATTGTAAGATTTCTTGAACCCGTACAGGACTAAATTTAGTGTAAAAATCACTTGAACTCGTACAAGACTAAATTTAGTGTAAGATCGCTTGAACCCGTACAGGACTAAATTTAGTGTAAGATTACTTGAACCCGAACAGGACTAAATTTAGTGTAAAAATCACTTGAACTCGTACAAGACTAAATTTAGTGTAAGATCGCTTGAACCCGTACAGGACTAAATTTAGTGTAAGATTACTTGAACCCGAACAGGACTAAATTTAGTGTAAGATCACTTGAACCCGAACAGGACTAAATTTAGTGTAAAAATCACTTGAACTCGTACAGGACTAAATTTAGTGTAAGATTACTTGAACCCGAACAGGACTAAATTTAGTGTAAGATCACTTGAACCCGAACAGGACTAAATTTAGTGTAGTAAGATCACTTGAACCCGTACAGAACTAACTTTAGTGTAAGATCACTTGAACCCGAACAGGACTAAATTTAGTGTATTAAGATCACTTGAACAGGACTAAATTTATTGTAAGATCACTTGAACCCGAACAGGACTAAATTTAGTGTAAAAATCACTTGAACTCGTACAAGACTAAATTTAGTGTAAGATCGCTTGAACCCGTACAGGACTAAATTTAGTGTAAGATTACTTGAACCCGAACAGGACTAAATTTAGTGTAAGATCACTTGAACCCGAACAGGACTAAATTTAGTGTAGTAAGATCACTTGAACCCGTACAGAACTAACTTTAGTGTAAGATCACTTGAACCCGAACAGGACTAAATTTAGTGTAGTAAGATCACTTGAACCCGTACAAGACTAAATTTAGTGTAAGATCACTTGAACCCGTACTATTTTCCTCGTGTACAACAGTATCTAAATATATTTAGTCCTAAAAATCACATAACAACATTGCAAATACTGCATTCTGATAACGCATTCGAAACTATATTCTATTTGTATCTCGCGTCTTATCCACGATAAGTGTATTCAGATTTTTCATTTAAAACTATACAGTAAATTCGTTTTGATCTAGTCCAACTTTCCAGATCTGGATATCATC
This sequence comes from Carcinoscorpius rotundicauda, assembly GCA_011833715.1. Lineage (NCBI taxonomy): Eukaryota > Metazoa > Arthropoda > Merostomata > Xiphosura > Limulidae > Carcinoscorpius > Carcinoscorpius rotundicauda. The sequence goes on along the minus strand of CM022399.1, from coordinate 6,903,898 downwards.
ATGCAATAAAATAAACTTTCTTTAAAGTTAATGTTTGTAGTTCAACATGTTTATAAGTGTTAATGCCCTAAAATATCGTGTTAATTTTAAAATAGTCTGTTTTGTACGTATTTCTCTTAATATTTTAACACGCTGCTAACACCTCAAATTCAACAACGAACGAACCGAAATGTTTCATTCGTTCAATTTAAATCATTAAGTTTTCTTTAGTGACATTTGGTACAGATTAGCGTTTATTAATGTTGACATTTGGTACAGATTAACGTTTATTAATGTTGACATTTGGTACAGATTAGCGTTTATTAATGTTGACATTTGGTACAGATTAGCGTTTATTAATGTTGACATTTGGTACAGATTAGCATTTATTAATGTTGACAGTTGGTACAGATTAACGTTTATTAGTGTTGACAGTTGGTACAGATTAGCGTTTATTATTGTTGACAGTTGGCACAGATTAGCGTTTATTAATGTTGACAGTTCGTACAGATTAGCATTTATTAATGTTGACAGTTGGTACAGATTAACGTTTATTAATGTTGACAGTTGGTACAGATTAACGTTTATTAATGTTGACAGTTGGTACAGATAAGCGTTTATTAATGTTGACATTTGGTAGAGATTAGCGTTTATTAATGTTGACATTTGGTACAGATTAACGTTTATTAATGTTGACATTTGGTACAGATTAGCGTTTATTATTGTTGACAGTTGGCACAGATTAGCGTTTATTAATGTTGACAGTTGGTACAGAGTAGCATTTATTAATGTTGACAGTTGGTACAGATTAACGTTTATTAATGTTGACAGTTGGTACAGATTAGCGTTTATTGTTGACATTTGGTACAGGTTAACGTTAATTAATGTTGACAGTTGGTACAGATTAACGTTTATTAATGTTGACAGTTGGTACAGGTTAACTTTTATTGTTGACATTTGGTACAGGTTAACGTTAATTAGTGTTGACAGTTGGTACAGATTAGCGTTTATTGTTGACATTTGGTACAGGTTAACGTTAATTAATGTTGACATTTGGTACAGATTAACGTTTATTAATGTTGACAGTTGCTACAGATTAGCGTTTATTAACGTTGACATTTGGTACAGATTAACGTTTATTAATGTTGACAGTTGGTACAGATAAGCGTTTATTAATGTTGACATTTGGTACAGATTAGCGTTTATTAATGTTGACATTTGGTACATATTGGCGTTTAGTAATGTTAACATTTGGTACAGATTAGGGACGGTTTGTTTATTAATGATTGTTTACATTTATCGTCATCATTACGATAAAGTACGTGATTTAAATAATATTTCTATAAATGAGACTTCACCCAGAATCATGCCCCAAGTTGAACAAGATACGCGGTCTGCTTATCTAAGTTGCCCCCCAGTGGCTCAGCGGTATGTCTGCGGACTTACACGCTAAAATCCGGGTTTCGATACCCGTGGTGGGCAGAGCACAGACAGCCCATTGTGTAGCTTTGTGCTTAATTCAAAACAACAAAACAACAACTTATCTAAGGAACGAATATTTACTGTAAAAATTCTTACTAATGCTATGGTTTGGTAGTTAACTTTGACTTCATTACTTTAACTTCCTCACTGAAACTTGTCCCCACATAAGATGTTTTCGTTGTATCGGGTTTAACTGGAACTATTTTTCGATAATTCTGATAGAATATCATAAGGCACGAGTAATTACTGCACGACTACTTTAAAGTGTTTTAATGAATTGTGACACGAAGCTTTAGTTGAACTGGTAAGATTTGTTATTTTATGTAAAGTTTCTGGTAAAAAGCTCAGTGAAAACGCAGATTGTAAAACCACGTTAGATATTTGTGTATCCTGAAATACTCTTCCATGAATTCAACCCATTTCATCTCTTGTGGACTGTCTTTTAAAAACCGATTTCAATAACACTCACAAAGACAGTCAGTGCGCATGTCCCTTTACCACGGTTGTCAGTTGAAAATGTCTCTCATTTCCAACTTGAGAAACATTTCCAGATTATGGTTCATGGTAACTTTTACCTGCTTGTAACAACAGAGAACAGTTCAAATAATAAAACTGATTCTAGTTTCGATCCATGAAAGATAAAAACAACTAAAATTCCTTATGGGAGCTTGGTAGAACCGAGAAGTAATTACTATCAGTGATATAATACTAAATAACTCTCAACCCTCTCATATAATAGACAATTAATAGCTTCTTGTTAGCCATATTATTAAATACATATTAAAAATAAAAACTAGTGTGAACATTCTTTAGGGTTAGAGTAATTTTGTGGAGGTGAATAAGTTAGCGTCTAGTATAGAAGCGCCTGCCATGTCCAGTTGTTTAGGGCGTATGACTCGCAACCTGAGTGTCACGGGCTCGAATTTCTAGCCCACCAAACGTCCTCGCCCTTTCAGCTGTGGGGTGCTACCATTAGCTGGTAAAAGTGTCATCTAAAGTTTGATGGTGGAGAAGATGGTAACCAGATGCCTTCCCTCTTGTCTCCCACTGCTAAATTAGGGACCTTTGTGTAGTTTTGCGCGAAATTCGAAATAAACTTATCTTGGTGTTGAACAAGCCAGCATTTCTTTCGAAACTTTTCTTTTAGGTTTTTATGAAATAATCAATACGGAATCATTAGAAGAGAGATCCCTCCGTTTGGAATCATGACCGAATGACCCATGTTATCTAAAGAACGACATTTTAACAGAATCCATGTGTTGAATTTGAAAGACTATTGAGTCAATGAATGAAGTCTGCTTCTTTGTTTTGGAGCCGCTATCTGTTGGTGAGTTTATTTGTAGAAATCGAGTCCCACTGTGCATAGCAGGGTAAGAAAACTTGAACGACACACTAAGACTAAAGCTACAGTCGTAATGAGGATGTGAAATACAGGTTGGTGTTCTGGTAAAAATTAAACACTTTAAAAATTTCTTTTAAATCTTCATTCACGATAAAGTTAGTTTCATATTTTAAGAAGTTACGTAACGATCACTTTGAGAGGTTAAAAGCATAAAAAAAAGAGGTTTAGCAAACAGAAGTATGCTAAACTTGATATATAATATTCTAGACGGTCCAGTAACCTGGTCTCCGAGCCGCAAGGTTCGGTCATTATATCTTACCTGGTTCGAACCTAGCCGACGGCAGTTCGTCACCTGCGCGACGTAACATTCTCTTTGTCGATCTGTTGCTACTTGTACCCGTTTCTTCTTCCGCATGTTTTAGAGTGGCTTACAAAGACGTAATTGTGGCTGACTGACACAGAGATGCATTACACAACCAAGATGGTATTGGTAGCAGATTCTAGTGGCTCGAAAATTATGAGGAAAATTTTAGGTTTATATATGTCGTCCAGTTTTGTTGCTATTTTTTACTTGGTATAGATCAGATGTCAGACAGCATTCTTCTGGATATTCGTGCACAGTTAAATATCGGTTACAATTTAAAAATTAAATATGGCTGAATTTATACAATCTACTCAACATTATCGACAGTCTTTGAATAATTCTTTACACTTCTGAATACAAACTCGAGCAATAACGTATTTGTAACCCGTGTGAGCCAGTTAAATATTGTTTGTTTTCTATACTTAACTATAAGCCCTAACAGAGTAATATTGAAATGATAAACCACAAAGAAGGCAGCTCCCACTAACACGTTCTGATATGACGTCACTTTTCGAGCGTGCATTGAAGTTCGAAGCAAGTTTTTGAAGTAACGTGACGAGAACCATGAACCGTCGGACTCATAAGACGCTATCCATTAGGCGTAAAGTTCACCATTGGTTAAGAATATTTCTAACTTATTAATTTAAACCACAACATAGAGTTATCAATGTTGTAGCGTCACCAATTCAAGGCATTGGTTCATGATTTACTATATGGGAACTTTCCTTTCTTATAATGTTGAGTTATATAATGTTATAATGCACTTCTCAGTAGATAAACAAATGTCTCTAAACATATTATAAGATAGGAGTTATTCTCACACAGATAAACAGGAATGTTTCGTCTGAAGCATCAGTTTTGTATATGGAACCGAGGAGTGAAGAAAAATTCTATACGATTCAGCCGATCCTGTAGCTAGGAGTATTTTGTTGAATATAATTTGAAGATCTTATGTAATTAGCCTCTTACGATGCAGAACAATGTATATTGTTTTTATTTAACACATCATTTTTTGGATCTACAACAACAAAATATTTCTACAATATGAAAATTAACTTATCACTAAATGTCTGCAGCTTGTTCTGATTAAGCACTCTAAGTAAAACCAAGTTTACGTAGTTATCTGTGTCACGTTAAAGACAGAAATAATACAAACGTGTAGTATCTAGTAGAATCGTGTTTCATCAGCACAAACACGTCACGTTTCTTCACGTTAATCCAATTAGTACCAAATAAGACCGTCTACAGTACTCAAAGTACACACCATAAATGCCCCCCCAGTGGCTCAGCGGTATGTCTGCGGACTTACACGCTAAAATCCGGGTTTCGATACCCGTGGTGGGCAGAGCACAGGTATCCTATTGTGTAGCTTTGTGCTTAATTCTAAACAACTACAAACAACAACACACCATGTGTTACTGTGGTAGTTAACACTACAAATAATTTGTTTTCGTCGGAATCTTTAATTTCAAAATGTTATATTCTGTCAGTTTAATCTATAATAATGAAAATGTTGGTAATATACATCTTCAGAGATTTAAGTATTACTGTTTAGCTCTGATTATTTTAATTTGACTGGTCAACCTCTAATATTAAGTTATTTAAATTAAATATAAGCAAAAGCATATTCAGTAATTTCTTACTTCGTGAATCAACAAACACATAATTTTTTTTCTCTCATGGTTATTTATCCTCCATGGTTGTATCTTTATCAGATAATAACTTATTATTCTTTAAACCAGATGAGTTAAAACTTAACTTATAAAACTTTAAAGAATTGCATCATTTGTATTATTCTCTCTACTTTTATCTTGAATAGTGTTAGTAGGCTAATAGATTGCAAAAATCAAACTGTCATCTGTTTCTACAATATTTTCTTTATTGTTGAAGTTATAAGAACTGGAATAACCAATAAAGAAAATATTGTAGAAACAGATGACACAGTTTGATTTTTGCAATCTATTAGCCTACTAACACTATTCAAGATAAAAGTAGAGAGAATAATACAAATGATGTAATTCTTTAAAGTTTTATAAGTTAAGTGTTTAGGCTATCCACCAATATTACTCGTGTTATATATTACAAAAACTATTTCTCAAACAGTGTGACCATGTTTCTCCAGCGATTCACGTCTCTCTGTCTTAATATTTGGTTCCATATCTTCCCTCTGTACAAGTTAACCTTTAGTAGTTACCTCTTTGGTTCCATATCTTCCCTCTGTACAAGTTAACCTTCAGTAGTTACCTCTTTGGTTCCATATCTTCCCTCTGTACAAGTTAACCTTCAGTAATTACCTCTTTGGTTCCATATCTTCCCTCTGTACAAGTTAACGTTCAGTAATTACCTCTTTGGTTCCATATCTTCCCTCTGTACAAGTTAACGTTCAGTAATTACCTCTTTGGTTCCATATCTTCCCTCTGTACAAGTTAACGTTCAGTAATTACCTCTTTGGTTCCATATCTTCCCTCTGTACAAGTTAACCTTCAGCAATTACCTCTTTGGTTCCATATCTTCCCTCTGTACAAGTTAACCTTCAGTAATTACCTCTTTGGTTCCATATCTTCCCTCTGTACAAGTTAACGTTCAGTAATTACCTCTTTGGTTCCATATCTTCCCTCTGTACAAGTTAACCTTCAGTAATTACCTCTTTGGTTCCATATCTTCCCTCTGTACAAGTTAACGTTCAGTAATTACCTCTTTGGTTCCATATCTTCCCTCTGTACAAGTTAACCTTCAGTATTTACCTCTTTGGTTCCATATCTTCCCTCTGTACAAGTTAACCTTCAGTAGTTACCTCTTTGGTTCCATATCTTCCCTCTGTACAAGTTAACCTTCAGTAGTTACCCCTTTGGTTCCATATCTTCCCTCTGTACAAGTTAACCTTCAGTAGTTACCCCTTTGGTTCCATATCTTCCCTCTGTACAAGTTAACCTTCAGTAGTTATCCCTTTTATTTTTCAAGTAGCACAAGGTGACAACATAATTAGAATATTTTCAAACTTTCTGTGGTAATAAGCTTTTCCATTGAATTGGATAAACTGTGGGTAGATGTGCCAAAACCTTGTGAAATAAAAACTATAGGTAGATGTGCCAAAACCTCGTGAAATAAAAACTATTGGTAGATGTGCCAAAATCTCTAACTGTTTCATCAAATAAAAACTGCTGTTTATTGTGAAACACTTGTCGTAAAAACAAGCTAATTATATATATATATATATAAATAACAAACAAACTAACAATTGTAGATATTCAATGTAATGGCTTAACTAGGAGTAGATGAACTCAAAACAAATATTGTAAATTCATCCGTTAAGAATTCTTTCTGTTATTGGCTATAATTTTAATGATATCTTACGAGGTTAGGGCATATGAAAATGTTTTAGGTTCATTCTAATTCTATATACAAAATTAACGATGTAAAAATACATCCATTTTCCTTTTATATTTATTGTGAACTCCTTCAGTTGGCAACAATACTGAAAATCACTAGTCTTTACATACACACATAGTACACTGGAATCTTCTACAAATTTAGGAAATAGGCGGGAATTTCGCAAAACAGATGTAATAATATAATTTAAGTGCATTTCTGAATATATTTAACTGAAACAAATATCGATATTAAATCAAATATATCAGTAAATCCGTCACAGGGTGGTATTTCTGTACATTACATGGTAATATTATACATAGATTCTTTCCATACAAGTTATAAGCCTAATAAGACCCTGCTAGTACAGCCGTATATCTACGGATTTACAATGCTATAATCCGGGGTTCAATTCACCTTTGTGGATTTGCTGATTGTCCGATGTGGCTTTGCAATAAGAAAACACTCACACTCTAAGCCTAACCAATTTCAAAGGTCTCTTATACATAATACTAATTGTTTTCTTGTATAAATTAAACGTTTTTCAAAATCTTGCGAGGAATTAAACTAACATTGGAGAAATTGTTATCGTAAAGAAGAATAACTGTGTCGTATTCTCAGATTTTTATACCAAGTAAGACCAACAGAACAGAAACGTTGAAAACTAAACTGAACAAACCACACGTGTTCAGGAATAACCGTAATTCAAACAAGTTATTGTTCAGTAGAGTTCTGTTGTACTATGTATTGGCGTTATTTAAATAAAGTTATAACAGAAGTAATTCATAATGTTATTTTTCCTTTAAAGTACACTATATCTGGTTAAATTACATTATGCAGTGAATGAGGTAATAGTTCAAAGCACTTCTAAGAAAACAAGTTTCAGTGCTTCACTGTATCATAACAACCAGATTTAAGAAATGTGGTAATTGATGGAGTTCCTAATTAATCTAACATTATGTTGCATGGAAGTATCGACTGATATGTTGATATAACTCCAACAGTGCCCACGAAGTACCTTACCACAGTATCCAACACTGAGGCTGAAAGTTGCTGTAAGCTTCGACAATGCTGAGGCAAGACCTTGCTGTAAGTTTTAACAGTACATTAGTGTATTTCGGAGTACCAACGTTTAACACCGTGAAACTCGTCTGTTGGTGGTTTGTAAAGTAACAATAACCGAATAATACAGTGTGAAGTGAAAAATCCATACCAAGCTGTATGCTTCTCTAACCCACTTTGGTACACATAAACACGTTTGTAAATATCTGCAAAAAATGACACAAATAACGCTAAAATGGATGATATCTGTCCATTTATGTGTAGCAAATAATCCTCTTGAGTTATGGTCACACCACAAGCCAGATGTGTCCAGATGCTGAGATCTTTAGCTGTGAAAAAATATGCACAAGCTTACTTAAATAACTACCTCATTGAAAGTGTACGTTGCGCAAAATAGCTTTTCGATAGGATATTTTTACTCGATGTTGTGTGATATATGTCCTTATTCTCTGATTCAATATCCTTATTTGTGATATTACTGAATATTGCTACTCCTTGTTATGGTTGTATGTGACTATTAGATACGGTGGTGTGTAGATGCACATTGCTGGTTTGAAATCCTTATTAACCAACACTAATCTGAAATTCATATTTTATTCGTCCAACAATGATTCCAGAAGTCGTCACTCAGAACCGTGTGTTATCTTCGTTTACATCAGAAACACGTTTTCATCCTTTACAAACAAAACTTTTATACCAAATTGTTAATTTTCAGAAATGCGTTTGTTAGATTATTCATATACCTCAGACCTTGCAACCTGGACCTACCTCAGATTATTCAGGGTTTAAGAATCAGACCCTGTATGTGTGTAGCTTGGACCTACCTCAGATTATTCAGGGTTTAAGAATCAGACCCTGTATGTGTGTAGCCTGGACCTACCTCAGATTATTCAGGGTTTAAGAATCAGACCCTGTATGTGTGTAGCCTGGACACACCTCAGATTATTCAGGGTTTAAGAATCAGACCCTGTATGTGTGTAGCCTGGACACACCTCAGATAATTATCCTTTCTGTCTCTTTGAACTTATATTTTAATCCAAGCGAAGACTGAGTGTAAGAATGGTTTTTCACCTAGCTCTACACATGTTAAACCATACTGGTGTGATAAATATCTCAAGGAAACATATCTGTAAACGTATCTCCTCCAAAACGATTTGACCCATCAACTTTGTATGTTAACTTACTCCAAAACGATATGACCCATCAACTTTGTATATTAACTTACTCCAAAATGATTTGACCCATCAACTTGATATGGTAACTTACTCCAAAACGATTTGACCCATCAACTTTGTATGTTAACTTACTCCAAAACGATTTGACTCATCAACTTTGTATGTCAACTTACTCCAAAACGATTTGACCCATCAACTTTGTATGTTAACTTACTAGTCCAACAACAAATCAGTTTCATATTCAAGTTTCCATGTATTAAAAAATAAAAAAATAAAATAATTTTTAAAACTTCCTGTATGATGTTAATTCAACAAAATTCTGTAAGACAAAGATTATAAATACACTTTTCTGTTTTTCGGTTGTTTCCTCTAATAACTTAACAAAACAATAATGAAATATTTAGCCACAATGCAGATAATGGAAATATTATTGCTGTTTAAGTTTCCTCATTCACATTATTTAACTTCCGGCTTCAACTATCGTTAAAATAAGTGATTAAATATCTGTTAGAGAAGTATTTTACAATTGAAATATTTTAAAAGACCTTTGTTATTTCTGATGCAAAACAATTTTTCCTAGATTCAAAGTTCAACATTACTATTGAAGTTAATTAATTAAATGTACCAAATTCAGACAGTAGAAATATTAACCATATTGTTACTATGAAATGAATGGCTTTGATCAGGAAGTAACACAACTCCTGTCAAGTTTCTACACTTCCTACTTCCGATCCACTTCCACGAACAAATTTCTTCAACAACAGCGACACTGAAAATGTTTGCAGAGAATTTTCTCATTTTGATTTGGTTAGTTATGTACGTTTTCAAGAGAAAGACGGAGAAATAATCTCCTTAAAATGTCTTACAAAACCTTAAAGTGAGACATTTAAAATACATTAAGTTTCGAAAAGAAATTCCATTATGGACTGAGTTCACTTGTATGTACTCCTAGACTTTCACTGTATCTGTCAGGTTTTAATCAAAGGGTATTAAATTTGTCCCTAAAATTATGCTTAATTAAAAATATATCTCGGATTACGCATCCTTTTAATGTTTGGAGACAATTTTTAGCCGCTAATGTTTGTCCTTTGAACTATATACTTATTTAACTTGACCCCTTATCATCATGAAATCGTCGTTTTATAAATTTCCCTGAACATTTTGTTAAAGATTTTTTTTTCAGTCTTATTTATGTTATAGGAAGATACAGTTTTTAGTGCTATGTTAATACCCTTATTTCGATATTAACATTCCAAATGTATCTTTTTAAATGTATTTAGACCTTCAACTATAGTATAAAAGTACTTTAGGCATTTGGTGTATAAAGTGGGACACATACCAAGTTCGTGTATCATTTCCGAGGATAGAAGGCCACCGATTTGTCCGACTTACCTCGACTAAGAGAACTTAATGAGATGACCGCGCAGACTCAGTTCCGTGATTTAAAGAGAATTCCTTAACTCGAGTATGCTCTGTTGTTAACTCGTGCGTTTCCTAGTGCTGTAATATTAGTCTCGCGGAGCACCTCGTGACCCAGTTTAACTTTAATTGACGAGATGTGTAAAATGTTAGCCACTGAGATATTAACTTGATCTGATTACTGATAGCCACTGAGATATTAACTTGATCTGATTACTGATAGCCACTGAGATGTTAACGAGAGTTGTTAACTGTTAGCCACTGAGATATTAACTTGATCTGTTTACTGATAGCCACTGAGATATGAACAAGAGTTGTTAATTGTTAGGACACTGAGATATTAACTTGATCTGATTACTGATAGCCACTGAGATGTTAACGAGAATTGTTAACTGATAGCCACTGAGATATGAAATTGATCTGTTTACTGATAGCCACTGAGATATTAACTTGATCTGTTTACTGATGGCCACTGAGATATGAACAAGAGTTGTTAATTGTTAGGACACTGAGATATTAACTTGATCTGTTTATTGATAGCTACTGAGATATTAACTTGATCTGTTTGCTGATAGCCACTGAGATATTGACTTGATCTGTTAACTGATAGCCATTGAGATATTACCAACACAGTTAACAGTACATAAAATATCATGGTTGACTAAAATCTTTGTTAGTTTAACAAATATACAAATGTAAGGTGACTAAAACGCCTGTAATTCTTTAAAACAAAAATCTTAGAACCAGCTAAATGTTAAATTTAGGTTCAAGCTTTTATGGCAACAGATATAAAAATAACTTTCATTGTGGAAAGTGAGACAATATATAGACTTTAATACTGAAAAATTATGACAAAATATCTTGGTAATATACCTTCCATACTGGGCAGGTGGCTTAGACACTTCCCTTGCACGTTGTGAATGTGGTTTAGATACTTCCCTTGCACGTTTTGAATGTGGTTTAGACACTTCCCTGGCACGTTGTGAATGTGGTTTAGATACTTCCCTTGCACGTTGTGAATGTGGTTTAGATACTTCCCTTGCACGTTGTGAATGTGGTTTAGATACTTCCCTTGCACGTTGTGAATGTGGTTTAGATACTTCCCTTGCACGTTGTGATTGTGGTTTAGACACTTCCCTTGCGCGTTGGAAATGTGGTTTAGATACTTCCCTTGCACGTTGGGAATGTAAGTAAGACACTTCCCTTGCACGTTGGGAATGTGGTTAAGATACTTCCCTTGCGCGTTGGGAATGTGGGTAAGACACTTCCCTTGCGTACCAGCTAACAAGGTGGCCCTCTTTTTTCATCCATGATGGACTGGTGGTGAGGACTCTTCTTTCCATCACTGAGTAAATAATATTGCGATTAACTGTCACATTCTAAAGGCTGAAGAGTTTGGTTTCCGCATCCCAATTATTTTGAATCGATTGTTCTAACCACTTGGGATGCGGAATCGAAGCCCTTCACTTTTCAGCTATTGAGGCGTTATAATGTAAAGGGACAGCAGTAACATTACGAACTTACAAATTAACTGTGTAGAGGGACAGCAGTAACCTTACGAACTTACAAATTAACTGTGTAAAGGGACAGCAGTAACATTACGAACTTACAAATTAACTGTGTAGAGGGAGAGCGGTAACCTTAGGAACTTACAAATTAACTGTGTAGAGGGACAACAGTAACCGTACGAACTTACAAGTTAACTGTGTAGAGGGACAGTGGTAACATTACGAACTTACAAATTAACTGTGTAGAAGGACAGTGGTAACATTACGAACTTACAAATTAACTGTGTAGAGGGACAGCGGTAACATTACGAACTTACAAACTAACTGAGTAGAGGGACGGCGGTAACCTTACGAACTTACAAATTAACTGTGTAGAAGGACAGAGGTAACATTACGAACTTACAAATTAACTGTGTAGAGGGACAGCAGTAACCTTACGAACTTACAAGTTAACTGTGTAGAGGGACAGTGGTAACCCTACGAACTTACAAAGGTATAACTTGGGGCTGGATTTCCCTGAGTGAGCAGCTAGCCCATTCCACAACTACTTAAAACTACTCTCTTATTGAATCAGATTTACAGACTTATGACGTCAAAATGTGGAGTTTGATTCTCTTTGTACTATTTGAGAGAAATACTTTATTTTTACTTAAATAATTTTTACACGTTAATGGTGTTTGTAACGATCAAGTTATGCGTATTTATTCTTCTAAAATCTGAAATACATGGGTTTGAAAATTAGTTTATATATATTAAACTCTGCTTTCTTTATTGTTTATAATGTTCAAAGTTTTGTAAAGATTAACTTAGATGTTTTAACAGCTACTATGAATATATTATACATTAGTTAAGTTTCGTTTATTTTCATTATTTTAACTAAATCATTAAGGTGATTTAGTCCTCCAGTGGCTCAACTGTGTGTCTGCAGACTTAGACGTGAAAATCTGGGTTTTGATACCCGTGGTGGGCAGAGCACAGATAGCCCATTGTGTAGCTTTGTGCTTAATTCAAAAGCAGCTTATTATTATAAAGACATCTAAATTTACATCTGATTTCTTTTCATTTTATAATTTTCTGGGATTTCTAGACTTTTTCAACAATTTGTTTAGTAATTCTTAGAGTTACGATACATTGAAATATATGTGAGTGTTAATAATTAATAATATGAAAACTGATATTTAACCTGTTCGTTTGATATGATATTTGGATAGCTATTAATAACACTACCTCAATGGTACATTCTAATAAAAGTTTCAAGTAGTCCTAAAGGAAGAAAAGCAATATTTGTTTAAATGTATTAAATTAAAACTCGTGGTTTCATTTGGGACACATAAGAAACTTATTTTGTACTTTTTACTACTTTTAACTTGTTTCTCCTATCGCACACGTAAAACAAGCTAACAGAAAAGGAACAGATTTAGTGAGAAAAGCTACTCATATAAATTTTTGCCAAAATACAAAAATATTCATTAAAAGGAAAGAGAAAAGACAATTTAAATAAATATGTTAAAGAAATCTACAAACAGCTAACAAACAATAACATACAATTGAAAGTGAAAGTTTTAGAAGTAGGTTTTTGACATGTATACTGGGATCAGTAAATACGGTGATGAATGGTTTCACGTATATTTGATAAGACATATTCATCACTACTGTAAATTGCATTAAAAATTACGGACTAAACCTAATGATAAAAAGTGGTTCTAATGTTTGAAAACAAACTAGAATAAAGCTATAAAGATACAGAGATGTTTCTTTTTAACAAAAATCATGTTAATGTGTTTATGGCTTGAATATCTTATGGTTAGTGTGTACATATAGACACACACACTAGATCAAGAGAACTTTGTTTCTGTCTGAAAATCTACACGCAATGAAGACACTCGAAGTGTTTTATTAAATTATAATAATTCACACGATGAATAACAACAGAGTGCCATGTACTGAAGTTTTGTTTAGTTAGTTTATAAGTGTTTCGTTGTGAGATAATAACAAAAACATTTGTGTCAGACATTTCTAGGAATAAAAACACTGTCTGAAGTTTATATTATGCATTTGAAGCTCACAAAACATGTTTGTTTTTGAATTTCACGCAAAGCTACACGAGGGCTATCTGCATTAGCCGTCCCTAATTTAGTAGTGTAAGACTAGAGGTAAGACAACTAGTCCTCACCACCCACCGTCAGCTTTTGGGCTACTCTTTTACTGACTAGTAGTGGGATTGACCGTAACATTATAACGTCCCCACGGCTGCAAGGATGAGCATGTTCGGTTGTTGTTTTGAATTAAGCACAAAGCTACACAATGGGCTATCTGTGCTCTGCCCACCACGGGTATCGAAACCCGGATTTTAGCGTTTAAGTCCGTGGACATACCGCTGAGCCACTGGGGTCAAGCATGTTCGGTGTGACGGGGATTTGATTATTAATTGAGAGGAGTAACCAACCACCTTGCCGGGCTTACAAAGCACGTTCTTAAAGACAAAGCTGCTATTTATGAAATATTACACGTTATTAATTACATATTATTACTTGTGTCTTTCTATCTGTGGATATTTAAGACTAAAGACATGTGAAACAGGTAAGGTTAGCGATTAGAAAGATATGTATCAGAATAAACTGTTTTAGTGTTCGTTTTGTCAAGGGTTGGATCTTTGAGGATATAGGAAGTCGTTGGCAAGGGTTGGATCTTTCAGAATATAGGAAGTCATTTCAATAAAAATGAGTTCAAAAACTTTGGTTCCTCCTGTCTGACATATTTTAACAAAAGTTTCGGAATTTTCGTTCATTAAGTACGTCTTTATAATCTTCAAGGAAGTAATATTTTACGAACTATTCAAAAGTTTAAAGAAACTTATCAAATGGAAAACCAGCTGTATTTTCTGTACTGAGTTTCACACGTACATAAATATATATGCATGATAATTTTGTGAGAAGTTGTGTTATTGTTATAAACTGTGAAAAGAAAGTGAAGTAGCAGAAAGAATGAAAACAATGACTTGTGTTCTAGTGCGAAGGAACCATTCTTCAAAATAAGAACAGGTGAACGTCGTTGTTATTGAAGTAAGGTGCATTCATAACTGTTGTCTAAAGAGCGAATGTAAAGAAATATAGAACCGTTTAAAAGGTAACGTTTTTTATGTACTTTTATAACTTATTATTTAACAAAGAAATAAAACATTGTGGGACTGTAGTTAGTCACAATGACCCACATTGGTCGACAATCAGAGTCCAAGATCCCAGGCAGTCAACATTACCATATCGTTACTTATCAGAGTTACTTCCTGTTGATAACGAGATAGGAGTAATTGTTTTCAATGTTTCCTTCTGAAATACGTGATTATATACAAATAATTATAAGCGTAGTAAAAGTGTCACGAAAATAAGGGACACATCAAGCTATCTGATGTTGTAGTTACATATAAAACATTACTGTAAGCAAGAAATGAGAAATCAGACTTAAGCCTTAACGCAGCGAGAGATACTGACATTATTCCAGGTCTGTGTGAAAGTTCTTATATCGTAATTTCTAGTTACTATTATGTACTCAATTACTGTTTCTATTGTTTTTATTTAGAACTGTGACACATCCGCTGAGCTGAGCTGTTTCAGCGACACTGGTAGCAACAGGTCTTGTATATAAATAACAAAACGAAATTAGCTTGATAATTGGGCTCGTAACCCTTTATACATAATAGCATGAACACTTTTATCCTAATTACAACTCTGACAGAAGTAAACACTCATATTTTAAAATGCCTCAGTAGCTCTGACACGTGATGTGTTTATTCCTGATATGACGGTGTCTTTATCTTGGCGAGTTTTGATTGAATAATCTCCTATTTAAATTTTTATTTCAGTTTCTAGGTGATAACTTTATGGTGTTCTTTTTAATTTTTTTCAAGTGCAAACTTTTATGTCCGTCTTCTCTTTCGACTAATATATTTAATGACGTGCAATGTCTCGTATATTAATTTAATCTAATTCTGCTGGTGAGTAGTAAAACCGAATAGGTTAAAACTCGTGCCTCTCGTGTGCTGTTGTAGGCACACATAAATCCAGCTGACAAAACGATAGGGGTAAAAGGTTTTGGAGGTTACTGTACTCTAATCCTGCCTGAAAGTGCCGCTAGTATTGAAGATTCTCTGTTGCATATCTTTAGTTATCCACGCCAATAGTTCATCAGAACATATTCTGATAAGGATCTAATTGTGCAGGCTTTCACTTCAATAAAACCTTTATTGGTATGTCATTTAACACTGTATCAAAAGTGTCTTCAGAACACGTAACATTACGCGTGTTAATATCTGATCAAAGCAGTTTCTAAGAACGGTTTAATTGTGTTAGATTACAGGTGATTGAAGTGAAATGTATCTTTGATAATTACTATATGTATATATAAAACCAAACGATGTGTTAAGTTCATTATTACTTTCCCAGATCTTGGTGTGATCGTTCTGCTCCTTTGACTCATAAAACAAATCGTAAAGTAAATGATTAAAGATACGTCAGATTTTGATCATCACAAGCTAAACATATAAACTTTCAAATTAAGAACAAAGATAAATATCTGAAACATGGCAAGACGTGTGATGAACCATAGATATATCCAGTTTTAAACACTTCACTGGACCATTATGATAACTAAACAACATGGTCACTATACTAATAAAAAGAAATGTAGCATACTGAAGAATATCAATGATTTGTCATCCTTTAACTACATAAAACGGTGTGACGTCACTTTAACTACATAAAACGGTGTGACATCACTTTGACTACATAAAACGGTGTGACGTCACTTTAACTACATAAAACGGTGTGACATCACTTTGACTACATAAAACGGTGTGACGTCTTTTTTACTACATAAAACGATGTAACGTCACTTTAACTACATAAAATGGTGTGACGTCACTTTGACTACATAAAACGGTGTAACGTCACTTTAACTACATAAAACAGTGTAACGTCACTTCAACTACATAAAACAGTGTAACATCACTTTAACTACATAAAACAGTGTAACGTCACTTTAACTTCATAAAACGGTGTGACGCCACTTTAACTACATAAAACGGTGTAACGTCACTTTCACTTCATAAAACGGTGTGACGTCACTTTAATTACATAAAACGATGTGACGCCACTTTGACTATATAAAACGGTGTGACGTCGCTTTAAATATATGAAACTGACATCACTAACTACATAAAACGGTGTGACGTCACTTAAGAAAATTAGAATATTTTCAGGTTATCCTAAACTTTTATCAAGATGTGATGTTTGAAATAAATAAACTCTTGAAATGTGAACATAAGACCAAATAGTGGAATATTACAAAGAATCTAACATCCTTCTCAGTATCTAATTGTGCTTGAAATGTGAACATAAGACCAAATAGTGGAATATTACAAAGAATCTAACATCCTTCTCAGTGTCTAATTGTGCTTGAAATGTGAACATAAAACCAAATAATGGAATATTACAAAGAATCTAACATCCTTCTCAGTGTCTAATTGTGCTTCAAATGTGAACATAAGACCAAATAGTGGAATATTACAAAGAATCTAACATCTTTCTCAGTGTCTAATTGTAATTGAAATGTAAACATAAGACCAAATAGTGGAATATTACAAATAATCTAACATCCTTCTCAGTATCTAATTGTGCTTGAAATGTGAACATAAGACCAAATAATGGAATATTTAAAAGAATTTAAGATCCTTCTCAGTGTCTAATTGTGCTTGAAATGTGAACATAAGACCAAATAGTGGAATATTACAAAGAATCTAACATCCTTCTCAGTGTCGAATTGTGCTTGAAATGTGAACATGAGCCCAAATAGTGGAATATTACAAATAATCTAACATCCTTCTCAGTATCTAATTGTGCTTGAAATGTGAACATAAAACCAAATAATGGAATATTACAAAGAATCTAACATCCTTCTCAGTATCTAATTGTGCTTGAAATGTGAACATAAAACCAAATAATGGAATATTACAAAGAATCTAACATCCTTCTCAGTATCTAATTGTGCTTGAAATGTGAACATGAGCCCAAATAGTGGAATATTACAAATAATCTAACATCCTTCTCAGTGTCTAATTGTGCTTGAAATGTGAACATAAGCCCAAATAGTGGAATATTACATATAATCTACATTCCTTCTCAGTATCTAATTGTGCTTGAAATGTGAACATGAGCCCAAATAATGGAATATTACAAAGAATCTAACATCCTTCTCAGTATCTAATTGTGCTTGAAATGTGAACATAAGACCAAATAGTGGAATATTACAAAGAATCTAACATCCTTCTCAGTGTCTAATTGTGCTTGAAATGTGAACATAAAACCAAATAATGGAATATTACAAAGAATCTAACATCCTTCTCAGTGTCTAATTGTGCTTGAAATGTGAACATAAAACCAAATAATGGAATATTACAAAGAATCTAACATCCTTCTCAGTGTCTAATTGTGCTTGAAATGTGAACATGAGCCCAAATAGTGGAATATTACAAATAATCTAACATCCTTCTCAGTATCTAATTGTGCTTGAATCATTAACATGAGCCCAAATAGTGGAATATTACAAATAATCTAACATCCTTCTCAGTATCTAATTGTGCTTGAATCATTAACATGAGCCCAAATAGTGGAATATTACAAATAATCTAACATCCTTCTCAGTATCTAATTGTACTTGAAATGTGAACATAAGACCAAATAGTGGAATATTACAAAGAATCTAACATCCTTCTCAGTGTCTAATTGTGCTTGAAATGTGAACATGAGCCCAAATAGTGGAATATTACAAATAATCTACATTCCTTCTCAGTATCTAATTGTGCTTGAAATGTGAACATAAGACCAAATAGTGGAATATTACAAAGAATCTAACATCCTTCTCAGTATCTAATTGTGCTTGAAATGTGAACATAAGACCAAATAGTGGAATATTACAAAGAATCTAACATCCTTCTCAGTGTCTAATTGTGCTTGAAATGTGAACATAAAACCAAATAATGGAATATTACAAAGAATCTAACATCCTTCTCAGTGTCTAATTGTGCTTGAAATGTGAACATAAAACCAAATAATGGAATATTACAAAGAATCTAACATCCTTCTCAGTGTCTAATTGTGCTTGAAATGTGAACATGAGCCCAAATAGTGGAATATTACAAATAATCTAACATCCTTCTCAGTATCTAATTGTGCTTGAAATGTGAACATGAGCCCAAATAGTGGAATATTACAAATAATCTAACATCCTTCTCAGTATCTAATTGTACTTGAAATGTGAACATAAGACCAAATAGTGGAATATTACAAATAATCTAACATCCTTCTCAGTGTGTAATTGTACTTGAAATGTGAACATAAGACCAAATAGTGGAATATTACAAATAATCTAACATCCTTCTCAGTGTGTAATTGTACTTGAAATGTGAACATAAGACCAAATAGTGGAATATTACAAATAATCTAACATCCTTCTCAGTGTCTAATTGTGCTTGAAAGGTGAACATAAGACGAAATAGTGGAATATTACAAATAATCTAACATCCTTCTCAGTGTCTAATTGTACTTGAAATGTGAACATAAGACCAAATAGTGGAATATTACAAATAATCTAACATCCTTCTCAGTATCTAATTGTGCTTGAAATGTGAACATGAGCCCAAATAGTGGAATATTACAAATAATCTAACATCCTTCTCAGTATCTAATTGTACTTGAAATGTGAACATAAGACCAAATAGTGGAATATTACAAATAATCTAACATCCTTCTCAGTATCTAATTGTGCTTGAAATGTGAACATAAGACCAAATCGTGGAATATTACAAAGAATCTAACATCCTTCTCAGGGTCTAATTGTGCTTGAAATGTGAACATAAAACCAAATAATGGAATATTACAAAGAATCTAACATCCTTCTCAGTTTCTAATTGTCCTTGAAATGTGAACATGAGCCCAAATAGTGGAATATTACAAATAATCTAACATCCTTCTCAGTATCTAATTGTACTTGAAATGTGAACATAAGACCAAATAGTGGAATATTACAAAGAATCTAACATCCTTCTCAGTGTCTAATTGTGCTTGAAATGTGAACATGAGCCCAAATAGTGGAATATTACAAATAATCTAACATCCTTCTCAGTATCTAATTGTGCTTGAAATGTGAACATGAGCCCAAATAGTGGAATATTACAAATAATCTAACATCCTTCTCAGTATCTAATTGTACTTGAAATGTGAACATAAGACCAAATAGTGGAATATTACAAAGAATCTAACATCCTTCTCAGTGTCTAATTGTGCTTGAAATGTGAACATAAAACCAAATAATGGAATATTACAAAGAATCTAACATCCTTCTCAGTGTCTAATTGTACTTGAAATGTAAACATAAGACCAAATAATGGAATATAACAAAGAATCTAACATCCTTCTCAGTGTCTAATTGTACTTGAAATGTGAACATAAGACCAAATAGTGGAATATTACAAAGAATCTAACATCCTTCTCAGTATCTAATTGTACTTGAAATGTGAACATAAGACCAAATAGTGGAATATTACAAAGAATCTAACATCCTTCTCAGTATCTAATTGTACTTGAAATGTGAACATAAGACCAAATAGTGGAATATTACAAATAATCTAACATCCTTCTCAGTATCTAATTGTGCTTGAAATGTGAACATGAGCCCAAATAGTGGAATATTACAAATAATCTAACATCCTTCTCAGTATCTAATTGTACTTGAAATGTGAACATAAGACCAAATAGTGGAATATTACAAATAATCTAACATCCTTCTCAGTGTCTAATTGTACTTGAAATGTGAACATGAGCCCAAATAGTGGAATATTACAAATAATCTAACATCCTTCTCAGTGTCTAATTGTACTTGAAATGTGAACATAAGACCAAATAGTGGAATATTACAAATAATCTAACATCCTTCTCAGTGTCTAATTGTACTTGAAATGTGAACATAAGACCAAATAGTGGAATATTACAAATAATCTAACATCCTTCTCAGTGTCTAATTGTACTTGAAATGTGAACATAAGACCAAATAGTGGAATATTACAAATAATCTAACATCCTTCTCAGTGTCTAATTGTACTTGAAATGTGAACATAAGACCAAATAGTGGAATATTACAAAGAATCTAACATCCTTCTCAGTGTCTAATTGTGCTTGAAATGTGAACATAAAACCAAATAATGGAATATTACAAAGAATCTAACATCCTTCTCAGTGTCTAATTGTACTTGAAATGTAAACATAAGACCAAATAATGGAATATAACAAAGAATCTAACATCCTTCTCAGTGTCTAATTGTACTTGAAATGTGAACATAAGACCAAATAGTGGAATATTACAAAGAATCTAACATCCTTCTCAGTATCTAATTGTACTTGAAATGTGAACATAAGACCAAATAGTGGAATATTACAAAGAATCTAACATCCTTCTCAGTATCTAATTGTACTTGAAATGTGAACATAAGACCAAATAGTGGAATATTACAAATAATCTAACATCCTTCTCAGTATCTAATTGTGCTTGAAATGTGAACATGAGCCCAAATAGTGGAATATTACAAATAATCTAACATCCTTCTCAGTATCTAATTGTACTTGAAATGTGAACATAAGACCAAATAGTGGAATATTACAAATAATCTAACATCCTTCTCAGTGTCTAATTGTACTTGAAATGTGAACATGAGCCCAAATAGTGGAATATTACAAATAATCTAACATCCTTCTCAGTGTCTAATTGTACTTGAAATGTGAACATAAGACCAAATAGTGGAATATTACAAATAATCTAACATCCTTCTCAGTGTCTAATTGTACTTGAAATGTGAACATAAGACCAAATAGTGGAATATTACAAATAATCTAACATCCTTCTCAGTGTCTAATTGTACTTGAAATGTGAACATGAGCCCAAATAGTGGAATATTACAAATAATCTAACATCCTTCTCAGTGTGTAATTGTACTTGAAATGTGAACATAAGACCAAATAGTGGAATATTACAAATAATCTAACATCCTTCTCAGTGTGTAATTGTACTTGAAATGTGAACATAAGACCAAATAGTGGAATATTACAAATAATCTAACATCCTTCTCAGTGTCTAATTGTGCTTGAAATGTGAACATGAGCCCAAATAGTGGAATATTACAAATAATCTAACATCCTTCTCAGTATCTAATTGTGCTTGAAATGTGAACATGAGCCCAAATAGTGGAATATTACAAATAATCTAACATCCTTCTCAGTATCTAATTGTACTTGAAATGTGAACATAAGACCAAATAGTGGAATATTACAAAGAATCTAACATCCTTCTCAGTGTCTAATTGTGCTTGAAATGTGAACATAAAACCAAATAATGGAATATTACAAAGAATCTAACATCCTTCTCAGTGTCTAATTGTACTTGAAATGTAAACATAAGACCAAATAATGGAATATAACAAAGAATCTAACATCCTTCTCAGTGTCTAATTGTACTTGAAATGTGAACATAAGACCAAATAGTGGAATATTACAAAGAATCTAACATCCTTCTCAGTATCTAATTGTACTTGAAATGTGAACATAAGACCAAATAGTGGAATATTACAAAGAATCTAACATCCTTCTCAGTATCTAATTGTACTTGAAATGTGAACATAAGACCAAATAGTGGAATATTACAAATAATCTAACATCCTTCTCAGTATCTAATTGTGCTTGAAATGTGAACATGAGCCCAAATTGTGGAATATTACAAATAATCTAACATCCTTCTCAGTATCTAATTGTACTTGAAATGTGAACATAAGACCAAATAGTGGAATATTACAAATAATCTAACATCCTTCTCAGTGTCTAATTGTACTTGAAATGTGAACATAAGACCAAATAGTGGAATATTACAAATAATCTAACATCCTTCTCAGTGTGTAATTGTACTTGAAATGTGAACATAAGACCAAATAGTGGAATATTACAAATAATCTAACATACTTCTCAGTGTCTAATTGTACTTGAAATGTGAACATAAGACCAAATAGTGGAATATTACAAATAATCTAACATCCTTCTCAGTGTCTAATTGTACTTGAAATGTGAACATAAGACCAAATAGTGGAATATTACAAATAATCTAACATCCTTCTCAGTGTCTAATTGTACTTGAAATGTGAACATAAGACCAAATAGTGGAATATTACAAATAATCTAACATCCTTCTCAGTGTCTAATTGTACTTGAAATGTGAACATAAGACCAAATAGTGGAATATTACAAATAATCTAACATCCTTCTCAGTGTCTAATTGTACTTGAAATGTGAACATAAGACCAAATAGTGGAATATTACAAATAATCTAACATCCTTCTCAGTGTGTAATTGTACTTGAAATGTGAACATAAGACCAAATAGTGGAATATTACAAATAATCTAACATCCTTCTCAGTGTCTAATTGTACTTGAAATGTGAACATAAGACCAAATAGTGGAATATTACAAATAATCTAACATCCTTCTCAGTGTCTAATTGTACTTGAAATGTGAACATAAGACCAAATAGTGGAATATTACAAATAATCTAACATCCTTCTCAGTGTCTAATTGTACTTGAAATGTGAACATAAGACCAAATAGTGGAATATTACAAATAATCTAACATCCTTCTCAGTGTGTAATTGTACTTGAAATGTGAACATAAGACCAAATAGTGGAATATTACAAATAATCTAACATCCTTCTCAGTGTGTAATTGTACTTGAAATGTGAACATAAGACCAAATAGTGGAATATTACAAATAATCTAACATCCTTCTCAGTGTCTAATTGTGCTTGAAAGGTGAACATAAGACGAAACAGTGGAATATTACAAATAATCTAACATCCTTCTCAGTGTCTAATTGTACTTGAAATGTGAACATAAGACCAAATAGTGGAATATTACAAATAATCTAACATCCTTCTCAGTGTCTAATTGTACTTGAAATGTGAACATAAGACCAAATAGTGGAATATTACAAATAATCTAACATCCTTCTCAGTGTCTAATTGTGCTTGAAATGTGAACATAAGACCAAATAGTGGAATATTACAAATAATCTAACATCCTTCTCAGTGTGTAATTGTACTTGAAATGTGAACATAAGACCAAATAGTGGAATATTACAAATAATCTAACATCCTTCTCAGTGTCTAATTGTGCTTGAAAGGTGAACATAAGACCAAATAGTGGAATATTACAAATAATCTAACATCCTTCTCAGTGTGTAATTGTACTTGAAATGTGAACATAAGACCAAATAGTGGAATATTACAAATAATCTAACATCCTTCTCAGTGTCTAATTGTGCTTGAAATGTGAACATAAGACCAAATAGTGGAATATTACAAATAATCTAACATCCTTCTCAGTGTGTAATTGTACTTGAAATGTGAACATAAGACCAAATAGTGGAATATTACAAATAATCTAACATCCTTCTCAGTGTCTAATTGTGCTTGAAAGGTGAACATAAGACGAAATAGTGGAATATTACAAATAATCTAACATCCTTCTCAGTGTCTAATTGTACTTGAAATGTGAACATAAGACCAAATAGTGGAATATTACAAATAATCTAACATCCTTCTCAGTGTCTAATTGTACTTGAAATGTGAACATAAGACCAAATAGTGGAATATTACAAATAATCTAACATCCTTCTCAGTGTCTAATTGTGCTTGAAATGTGAACATAAGACCAAATAGTGGAATATTACAAATAATCTAACATCCTTCTCAGTGTGTAATTGTACTTGAAATGTGAACATAAGACCAAATAGTGGAATATTACAAATAATCTAACATCCTTCTCAGTGTCTAATTGTGCTTGAAAGGTGAACATAAGACCAAATAGTGGAATATTACAAATAATCTAACATCCTTCTCAGTGTGTAATTGTACTTGAAATGTGAACATAAGACCAAATAGTGGAATATTACAAATAATCTAACATCCTTCTCAGTGTCTAATTGTGCTTGAAAGGTGAACATAAGACCAAATAGTGGAATATTACAAATAATCTAACATCCTTCTCAGTGTGTAATTGTACTTGAAATGTGAACATAAGACCAAATAGTGGAATATTACAAATAATCTAACATCCTTCTCAGTGTCTAATTGTACTTGAAATGTGAACATAAGACCAAATAGTGGAATATTACAAATAATCTAACATCCTTCTCAGTGTCTAATTGTACTTGAAATGTGAACATAAGACCAAATAGTGGAATATTACAAATAATCTAACATCCTTCTCAGTGTCTAATTGTGCTTGAAAGGTGAACATAAGACGAAATAGTGGAATATTACAAATAATCTAACATCCTTCTCAGTGTCTAATTGTACTTGAAATGTGAACATAAGACCAAATAGTGGAATATTACAAATAATCTAACATCCTTCTCAGTGTCTAATTGTACTTGAAATGTGAACATAAGACCAAATAGTGGAATATTACAAATAATCTAACATCCTTCTCAGTGTCTAATTGTGCTTGAAATGTGAACATAAGACCAAATAGTGGAATATTACAAATAATCTAACATCCTTCTCAGTGTGTAATTGTACTTGAAATGTGAACATAAGACCAAATAGTGGAATATTACAAATAATCTAACATCCTTCTCAGTGTCTAATTGTGCTTGAAAGGTGAACATAAGACCAAATAGTGGAATATTACAAATAATCTAACATCCTTCTCAGTGTGTAATTGTACTTGAAATGTGAACATAAGACCAAATAGTGGAATATTACAAATAATCTAACATCCTTCTCAGTGTCTAATTGTGCTTGAAAGGTGAACATAAGACCAAATAGTGGAA
The DNA here is from genome assembly GCA_011833715.1 of Carcinoscorpius rotundicauda. Classification (NCBI taxonomy): domain Eukaryota; kingdom Metazoa; phylum Arthropoda; class Merostomata; order Xiphosura; family Limulidae; genus Carcinoscorpius; species Carcinoscorpius rotundicauda. The sequence goes on along the minus strand of CM022399.1, from coordinate 6,878,280 downwards.
TATTACAAATAATCTAACATCCTTCTCAGTGTGTAATTGTACTTGAAATGTGAACATAAGACCAAATAGTGGAATATTACAAATAATCTAACATCCTTCTCAGTGTCTAATTGTACTTGAAATGTGAACATAAGACCAAATAGTGGAATATTACAAATAATCTAACATCCTTCTCAGTGTCTAATTGTACTTGAAATGTGAACATAAGACCAAATAATGGAATATTACAAATAATCTAACATCCTTCTCAGTGTCTAATTGTACTTGAAAGGTGAAATGAGGAAACGAAAACATTGCTTTACTACATCCAATTTATTTAGTGAAGACATAACAATTGTTTGGTATTACGAGTTATCTTTATCATGGTATCATGTTACCTTATGAGCATCAGATTTGCTCAGCGTTATATATGAGGGATTGGAACATAGGAAATCGAGTTTCAATAGCTACAGAGCGCACAGCACAGACAGCCCATTATGTAGCTTTCTGCTTAACAAATAAAATCAAATAATCTACATGACGATAAAGGTTATGTTTAGTTGCCACTGTACCAGACGGAGAGATTGATATCAGGTATTAAAGTGATTTTGTAGGTGTTTACAGTAGCATTCTTCAGTTTACTTGCAAGTACTGATTTATCACAACGATTAACACCAGTTATTTTTTGAGTTTACAGTAACAAAACAGTTGTTTGTGTCAGTAGTTTCTATTTAAAAAAATCACTATATATGGGATTGAAAGGATTAGGTTTAACATAGTGTTATGAAGTTCAGATTGTTGCATATGAGTCTAACACAACGTCAAGCGGGTACGTTTTGTGTCATATTGAATCAAACCAAGGAGTTAACACATTGTGTCATTAATCATTTGGAGTTAGTGTTGTGTTTACGTAAAATCAAACAATACAAACATTGGCCTGGTTAATTATCCCTTGTATTAGCCTTCAAGCGATAACCTCAAATATAGGTTAGCAAAGCCAAAACATGCTTTGTTTTTTGAATTCCGCACAAAGCTACTCGAGGGCTATCTGTGCTAGCCGTCCCTAATTTAGCAGTGTGAGACTAGAGGGAAGGCAGATAGTCATCACCACCCACCGCCAACTCTTGGGCTACTCTTTTACCAACGAATAGTGGGATTGACCGTAACATTATAATGCCCCAACGGCTGAAAGGGCGAGCATGTTTAGCGCGACGGGGATTCGAACCGTACATATACGTACAGCGGTATATAGATATTACTAACCATATTGGTCTGTCGGTGGTACAGCGGTAAGTAGATATTACTAACCATATTGGTCTGTCGGTGGTACAGCGGTAAGTAGATATTACTAACCATATTGGTCTGTCGATGGTACAGCGGTAAGTAGATATTACTAACCATATTGGTCTGTTGGTGGTACAGCGGTAAGTAGATATTACTAACCATATTGGTCTGTCAGTGGTACAGCGGTAAGTAGATATTACTAACCATATTGGTCTGTCAGTGGTACAGCGGTATATACATTGTACTAACTATATTGGTCGTTTGGTTTATTGTATTCGTTTGTTTTGTATTTCACGCAAAGTTAAATGCGGGCTCTCTGTGTTAGCCGTCCCTGATTTAGCAGTATAAGGAGGGAAGGCAGCCAATCATCACTTCTCACCACCAACTTTTTGGCTTCTTTGTATCAACGAATAGTGGGATTGGTGATAACTTATAACGTACTCACGGCTGACATAACGAACATGTTTGGTGTGATTCGAAACCGCGACCCTCGGATTACGAGTGAAGCGCTTTAAACTCATTTGTGAAATTCAACTTTAAATTGACGTGATTAAAATAATAACATAGAAATCAACATAGTTTCTACATCACTATAGTTGGTAACTAATAATAACATAGAAATCAACATAGTTTCTACATCACTATAGTTGGTAACTTATAATAACATAGAAATCAACATAGTTTCTACATCACTATAGTTGGTAACTTATAATAACATAGAAATCAACATAGTTTCTACATCACTATAGTTGGTTACTAATAATAACATAGAAATCAACATAGTTTCTACATCACTATAGTTGGTAACTAATAATAACATAGAAATCAACATAGTTTCTACATCACTATAGTTGGTAACTCATAATAACATAGAAATCAACATAGTTTCTAAATCACCATAGTTTTATCATTCCAAAATGTTATATGACCGCACTTGACCCAAGAATTCAACTTCCGGGAAAATATGGGTCTCTAGTTAAGAGTTTGAATGTCTATAGTTTTTTTTATAGAACTCCATATTGAAGGTAGTTAGCAGGCTGAGAAGAGAACCGTTAGGGGATTTTGAAGGGGGTCATGTCCCTACTTCAGAACTTGCTTTGCCTGAGGTGGATTACCACCTGTACCATCTTTATGTCGTAACGATAGCAACTTCTTGTTTCTATGGTAATTTATCGGTTGTGGTCACCGTACAGAATACATTATAAGTTTATATATTTGCTAATAATTTTCAACTTGGGTAAGGGAAATAATTTCTTACGGAAAAATATTTTTTTTTAGCAAGCGAAACGCAGAGATTCCAAGCACTATGATCCTCTCCAAGTCACGTGATTAAGTCACTCACCTGAAAAGGTAAAGAGGTATGGTGTGAAGCGCGTGATAGGACCGCTAACCATTCAGAAGGAGGCAGGGTAGGTTGCTTGTTATCATAAGGAAGTTTGCCCTGCTGGGGACCATGTTAGAGTGTTAGTTGGTGCTGGCGACGTTCACGAGAAAGCAGCAAAAAAAATTGCCTCTGATTAAAGATAACTTACAGCGAATTTTTAAAGGAGACAGTTGATCATGTAAGAAAGGACGTTCCGTTCGTTGGTGATGGTTCAAGTTTTTCTTTGATACTAGTCTTCCGAGAGATCAATTTATGTATGGGATCTTAAGTGCTCGGACTAATCGCGCCAGCAAAGTGATGCCTACAGAATTGTGGCTTCTCTGTAGCACATTTCTTTTAGGATTTGTTAGTGTACATACAGGTAAGCAATGCATCATGTTTATTAGACCTGGTCAATATGCAAATGAACGAAGCATGTTGAATGTATGAACCAAATAATTGTAGTACGAATATTAGCGCGAGTATTTGTACTCGTGTATTTGATATCCAGTTTTATTGTGCTGGTTAATGTCTAAACATACGGATGTTAGCTTCTGAAAGTTAATTGTTAATGTGTGAAGAAAACTAATATGAATAGAAACATTCGTAGAGTATTACAACATTAAATCATCTATAGTTTATTACAACATTAAATCATCTATAGTTTATTACAACATTAAATCATCTATAGTTTATTACAACATTAAATCATCTATAGTTTATTACAACATTAAATCATCTATAGTTCCTGATTGATAACCAGATGAAACAAACGTACTTAATGGCAGGAAAGAAAGTAAATAATTTTGTCAAATAAATTAAAAACCTTACCTCACTCTATGTAAGAAGTATTTAACGGAATATAACAGTGTGCTATTAGAGCAATGTGACGCAGTGTGTTATTCTCAAAATAAAATGTATAAGGCTTAGTTAATCCTATGTTATATTTAGTGAGTTGTATTTAGGTGCCATAATAATATTATCAATAGCACTTAATGTAATTTCTTTTTATGCGTGTACGATGACGTAGTTTCTATTGACTTCATATTCCTATAGACTGAATTATTATTAATACACAGACGTTTATAACCATACATACTGGGTGTTAAAAGCACCTGTTAAGTTTGAACAAGTGATAAAAAATAAGATGTCGCAGTTAGTGAGATGTAAATATTAGAAAAATATAGTTGTGGAAAAGCGACACCTAACAGGTATTTCAAGAATCTAAATGAATAATATAACTGTTTTTCAACGTTTCATAACTTCGTTACTATTCATTACAATCGTAATGGTACGTTATAATGTAAATTCCTGAGATGTTATAGGTTGTTTAAGTTGAATATTCTTAAAACGTGTACAAAAAGAAGTTACACCAGTCTCAAAAAATGTAAATAACTGTAGTGTACATGTAGCTTAATGGTTATGTTTATATTATCAATAACCTTTGAACTTGGAATTCTAGGTACACATATCAGAAGCAAATGAGTAATGTAGGTAATGTCCAGTCGTAAAACGATTTATAGTGATTCAAATAATCTGATTTACAAACTGTCATTAACATACTTAACTGTCAAAAGAAATAATAATGAATATTTTATGAACACACATCGATAGTCACATATTTCTAAAATAAAAATGACTTGCTTTTCCGCTGATCGTCTTGACACATTCATTAGAACCATGTGTGAATCACGAGGCGTGTCAGAGGTGAAGATAACACGGAAGTTCTTCGGTTTAATTATATTGTTTTAAGAATTAAATATAATTTGTTGTATCTGGATTTTTAGATTTCATAAAAGTTGGTTATGAAATTATTTGAAATATAAGAAAGACTCCGTATTATGGTAACTGCAGACGGATTTGATACAAACAGCTCACAATTACAATTATCTCTTCAGTTATTCGGTGTGTATGAATACATTTATCTTAGTTGTCTATCATATCGGTTTACACCCTATATTCAAAATAATTATAATTTCTGAAATTTCGGTTTCAGTTTTGTATCAAATTATCATCTTCCATGTATCGGTTTCTACCCCTGTATCAAAACTTTTTATAATCTGTGACGTTTCAGATTTATTTTCTGATCACAACTTTTTGTGATATGTGACGTTTCAGATTTATTCCCTGTCCACAACTTTCTACCATCCTCAACTTTTCACCAAAGTATAACGTGTTATTTTCTGAAGTTTTTTTTATAGGGGTAGAAATTTTGGGTTCCATTAGATTAACTTAAAAGGATGAACAAAAAGGGAAATCATAAATTCCAAGTGAACATTGTTTTCACATATTACTCCTATAGTAACGTGTCTATCGACCTCTTGCACAACGTCTCTTTGTTTTGTGTAACCTCTCACCATTCTTTGATAGATTTGTTAGGCAGAAACTTTGTAGAATGGACAGCAACTGCCTGCTCAAGACAAAAGGCAGAATACTTTCGAAATGTCCTCTACGCTTGTGTCTCTACAATTGGCCGTTGTCGTCCATTTTACAAAGGTTCATCTCTCACCATTCTTCATCTCTTTCCTGTCCCGTACAATCTTTGACCATTCTTCAATTCTTCCCTGTTCTGTACAATCTTTGACCATTCTTCAATTCTTCCCTGTCCTGTATAATCTTTGACCATTCTTCATCTTTTCCCTGTCCTGTATAATCTTTGACCATTCTTCATCTTTTCCCTGTCCTGTACAATCTTTGACCATTCTTCAATTCTTCCCTGTTCTGTATAATCTTTGACCATTCTTCATTTCCTATAGTAACATCAAAGCTGTTCACAGGAACATTATCTCGCTACCTGTTTCTCAGTATTATCTTCACTAATTCGTTGCAATATGAAAATTAAGTTTAACGTTTTGTATGCAGTCAAATGTCGGGGCTGTATACTAATGTGTATATATTTAAATAAAGCAAATATATTGTTCGTGTCCAGTTTTGTTCCATCTGGTAAATGTTTTCCTTTCAACTCAATGACCACGACTAATCGTGTAAAACATCTGATTGGGTTCGAAACTTGTAACAACATAAACGATTTACATAATGATAAAATTTTCTCACCCGTTTCCTGAGAATTAATATTCTATTTACATTTTACTCGGACGCTTCTTCGTAGCAAACGTATAGGTAGAAAGAAGCAAGGATGGCAACTGCCCAAGATCAGTTAGTCCACTATCTGGTTTCAACTCGTTTGACAAGCCATACAGGTCATGGAAGATCTTAAAGCACACTTGTGTAAAGCTAGTTTTTGTACCAGACTAGTGCGCATCTGTTTGTTTGTGTTTCTAGAGGACTGTACAGGTAGGTATAAATTAATACAACTGATCATCTCTTCTGCAGTTTTTTCTTTGTTTTGAATTTCGCGCAAAGCTACACGAGGGCTATCTGCGCTAGCCGTCCCTAATTTAGCAGTGTAAGACTAGAAGAAAGGCAGCAAGTCATCACCACTCGCCGCCAACTCTTGGGCTACTCTTTGACCAACGAATAGTGGAATTGACTGTAACATTATAACGCCTCCACGACTCAGAGGGCGAGCACGTTTAGTGCGACAGGGATTCGAACCCGTGACCCACAGATTACGAGTCGAACGCCTTAATCCACCTGGCCATGCCGGGCCTTCCTCTCTTGTAAAGGAATTAAAGCGAAGTTCTAATAATGACATAAAACAGTAACTTTTTGTACATATTTTATAAGATAGTCTCAATACGGTATTTCTAGACATTATGAACAAACTAAAGTCCTTATATGTTTAGACTAAGTTTGTTACAGTGACAATGGGTTATCTGTGTTCTATTCACCATGAGTATTGAAACCCGATTTCTAGCAGTGTGAGGCCACTGGGGGCGCTCTCTTTGAAGGAAGCGTTTCTTTATAAGTACTATAATTAACGCGGTGTGAAATCAAACTCTGAATTATAGCTTTGAAAAGTAAACTAACCATTGAAATGACAATTTAGTGCTATGGTAAAAGGAACGTTGGCTGAGGAGTAGAAGACATTTTGTTTTGAAACATTTTGTAACTGAGAAACTTCTCTAGTGAAGTCACAGACGTGTAAATATACACCAAAAGTTCTACCTTTGTTTTAAAGATGTATTTATTTGTGTTTTTCGGTGGGTATGTGATAAGGCTACTGACTTACAATGTTAAAATCCGAGATTCGATTTGAAACGGTGGACGCAGCAATGTAGTTTCTCTCCAAATCAAATAAATGATTTCTATTTTCTTCCTTTAAGTCTGACATTAGGTTCTACACATAAAGTTGAAATGAATTATGATTGTGCGTGGAGTGATAAATGTAATCGTCATATTCATTCTATTTCCTTATACTTAGAATAATAACTTATATAAATCATCAGTTCCTCTCTTTGTTCAAGTTTAATTAATCTAGTTTGTGCGTCACAGAACTCACAACTTTTTTGTAACCCGAACTATACCTTATACCAGCTAATTACTCAGTTATAACCATTCCAAATTTTGAGCTACTGACCAGGCAGCCAATCAGCAGCACTCATCGCGAAAAGGGGTTTGTTCAGATTTGAATCGTATAATGGGACTGATTATAATGCTCTCACGTCTAAAGTGAAGAATGTATTCAGCGACATAACGTCGCGAACCTTAAACAGGCAGGCACGCAGCCCGACATGGTAGTCAAGCTTGGTCTAAGAAAATTCGAAGCTTATTTTTGCCAAAAGACAAATTACTAAAAAATTGGAGATTACAATGATTACAGACATAGAAATAAATGTTTATAAAAAAAATAAAGATAGAGAAAACACACTAACAACTGTGATACTTAGCTGTTCATTAATACACACTAACAACTGTGATACTTAGCTGTTCATGAATACACACTAACAACTGTGATACTTAGCTATTCATAAATACACACTAACAACTGTGACACTTAGCTGTTCATAAATACACACTAACAACTGTGATACTTAGCTGTTCATGAATACACACTAACAACTGTTATACTTAGCTGTTCATATTCTCTGAACAGGAAAGAAATAAAGACCTTTTTTAGATAAACTCCTGTTTCTACAATTGCAAATAGAACAACTGGTTTTTCTTATCGTATTTTCTTGGTCATTTCTTGTGGAAAAACGCAGATGTGATAGTTAATAGCTGTGGAATGTTTATCGTGTATAACTTACTTCTTGTAGAGTTCTTTATAAAAACACAGTATTATTGGTGTGGAGAGTGAAAGTTTTGCGAGTTCAGGCACAGTTATACATGACTAGCCACAAGAAACCTAGCATAATTTTCGACGCTAGGAGAGTAACAATTGCGTTATGTTACACGTGGTCCGAGTACCATCGTCCACGGTAGCTAAGCTTACCACTGTGACGTCGTCGTCGAGAAACGTGATGTCTTTACGCTGTTTTCACTAGAAAATGTTCGTCTATACATTTTAAACAACTTCAAATTGTTTTAGTTTTTTGGATAAGTTTCTTCCTTGTTGACACTGTAGAGGAAAGGTCAAGGACCTTTGATGAATGATGCGACTCGTATGATTCGATTTTAATGGTGTGGGAAACAGGTCTCTGCCTGTAACATGAAAGGTTAAACGAATTTATTTTCAATTACTACATTAGACACATGAGAAAAGCTATTTCTCTGAATTGGATACAAAGACACACGGGTGACTGAACAACATAAACATATGATTGGTTTGAAGAAAATATTTTAAATTAGAATTCAGAGGGAGAGTGACTGAGAGAAAACTTATGTTAAACTCGGCTTCATGTGACCGTGGAAACTTTCATAAAATTGGCTCTGGTTAGCTAGCTGCTTTAGAACCCGTGGACGTGTGTTAAAATTGACACTAGTTAGTGTGTTTAAAAACAAAGGTCATGTGGTAAAGATGACACTACTTAGTTTGTTTAAAATTAGTGGACATGTGGTAAAGATGACACTGGTAAGTTTGTTTAAAATTAGTGGACATGTGGTAAAGATGACACTGGTTAGTTTGTTGAAAATTAGTGGACATGTGGTAAAGATGACACTGGTTAGTTTGTTTAAAATTAGTGGACATGTGGTGAAGATGACACTGGTTAGTTTGTTTAAAATTAGTGGACATGTGGTAAAGATGACACTGTTTAGTTTGTTTAAAATTATTGGACAAGTGGTAGAGCTGGTATTGGTTACTGTTTAAACCGCATAGACGTGTAATAAAGCTGGCATTGGTTAGACTGTTTAAAACCTATTTCTTCATGATTCTACTCTAGATTCTGCGAGTTACAAGTAAAGTAAAAAAAAACAACAAAACCCAGTAAAACTTGACAAATTAATAACACTAACGGAATGACACAACTTGACAAATTAATGACACTAACGGAATGACACAACTTGACAAATTAATAACACTAACAGAATGACACATTAATAACACTAACAGAATGACACAACTTGACACATTAATAACACTAACAGAATGACACATTAATAACACTAACAGAATGACACATTAATAACACTAACAGAATGACACAACTTGACACATTAATAACACTAACAGAATCACACATTTTGACACATTAATAACACTAACAGAATGACACATTATGACACATTTTTATAATAAATGTAGATCATAACGGATCCAATGAAGGACATTAATAGTTCGAGATATAAAAACTTATTGAAAACAACAAGAAAAGTAATATAAATATTGATAGAGTTATAACTGTCAAGCTGCTACTTAACGTAGTTATAACTGTTAAGCTGCTAGCCTACTTAACGTAGTTATAACTGGCAAGCTGCTAGCCTACTTAACATAGTTATAACTGTTAAGCTGCTAGCCTACTTAACGTAGTTATAACTGTCAAGCTGCTAGCCTACTTAACGTGGTCATAACTGGCAAGCTTCTAGCCTACTTAACGTAGTTATAACTGGCAAGCTGCTAGCCTACTTAACGTAGTTATAACTGGCAAGCTGCTAGCCTACTTAACGTAGTTATAACTGGCAAGCTGCTAGCCTACTTAACGTAGTTATAACTGTTAAGCTGCTAGCCTACTTAACGTGGTCATAACTGGCAAGCTTCTAGCCTACTTAACGTAGTTATAACTGGCAAGCTGCTAGCCTACTTAACGTAGTTATAACTGGCAAGCTGCTAGCCTACTTAACGTAGTTATAACTGGCAAGCTGCTAGCCTACTTAACGTAGTTATAACTGTCAAGCTGCTAGCCTACTTAACGTGGTCATAACTGGCAAGCTTCTAGCCTACTTAACGTAGTTATAACTGGCAAGCTGCTAGCCTACTTAACGTAGTTATAACTCGCAAGCTGCTAGCCTACTTAACGTAGTTATAACTGTCAAGCTGCTAGCCTACTTAACGTAGTTATAACTGTCAAGCTGCTAGCCTACTTAACGTGGTCATAACTGGCAAGCTTCTAGCCTACTTAACGTAGTTATAACTGGCAAGCTGCTAGCCTACTTAACGTAGTTATAACTGGCAAGCTGCTAGCCTACTTAACGTAGTTATAACTGGCAAGCTGCTAGCCTACATAACGTAGTTATAACTGGCAAGCTACTAGCCGGCTTAACGTAGTTATAACTGGCAAGCTGCTAGCCTACTTAACGTAGTTATAACTGGCAAGCTGGACTTACGCAACAACGATATAAGCGTAATTTAATTTTTGTTTCTTATCAAACAACAAACAAAATTCTAAATTCGGGTGACAATGATGGCACAGTCTTTACAGTTACTATATTGGCACATACTTACAATCAGTGACTATACTGACAATGTCCTTACAGTTAATGTATTGGTACGTACTTTCAATCAGTGACTATACTGACAATGTCCTTACAGTTAATGTATTGGTACGTACTTTCAATCAGTGACTATACTGACAATGTCCTTACAGTTAATGTATTGGTACGTACTTTCAATCAGTGACTTTACTGACAATGTTCTTACAGTTAATGTATTGGTACGTACTTACAATCAGTGACTATACTGACAATGTCCTTACAGTTAATGTATTGGTACGTACTTTCAATCAGTGACTATACTGACAATGTCCTTACAGTTAATGTATTGGTACGTACTTACAACCAGTGACTATACTGACAATGTCCTTGCAGTTAATGTATTGGTACGTACTTACAACCAGTGACTATACTGACAATGTCCTTACAGTTAATGTATTGGTACGTACTTACAATCAGTGACTATACTGACAATGTCCTTACAGTTAATGTATTGGTACGTACTTACAACCAGTGACTATACTGACAATGTCCTTACAGTTAATGTATTGGTACGTACTTACAACCAGTGACTATACTGACAATGTCCTTGCAGTTAATGTATTGGTACGTACTTACAACCAGTGACTATACTGACAATGTCCTTACAGTTAATGTATTGGTACGTACTTACAACCAGTGACTATACTGACAATGTCCTTACAGTTAATGTATTGGTACGTACTTACAATCAGTGACTATACTGACAATGTCCTACAGTTAATGTATTGGTACGTACTTACAACCAGTGACTATACTGACAATGTCCTTACAGTTAATGTATTGGTACGTACTTACAACCAGTGACTATACTGACAATGTCCTTGCAGTTAATGTATTGGTACGTACTTACAACCAGTGACTTTACTGACAATGTCCTTGCAGTTAATGTATTGGTACGTACTTACAACCAGTGACTATACTGACAATGTCCTTACAGTTAATGTATTGGTACGTACTTACAACCAGTGACTGTGCTGCTATATTCTTTACGTTCAGTGACTGCACTGGGATACTCTTTACAATCTGTGACTATTATGGCACGTTGTTTACAAGCTATGACCATACTGATACGTTGTTTACAATCTCTAACCATACTGATACGTTGATTACAATCTCTGACTATACTGCTACATTGTTTACAAGCTGGGGCCATACTTATACGTTGTTTACAAGCTGTGACCATTTCTAAATGTTGTTTACAAGCTGTGACCATACTGATACGTTGTTTACAAGCTGTGACCATACCTATATGTTGTTTACAAACTGTGACCATACCGATAAGTTGTTTACAAGCTGTGACCATACTGATACGTTGTTTACAAGCTGTGACCATACCTATATGTTGTTTACAAGCTGTGACCATACCGATACGTTGTTTACAAGCTGTGACCATACTGATACGTTGTTTACAAGCTGTGACCATACCGATACGTTGTTTACAAGCTGTGACCATTCCTAAATGTTGTTTACAACCTGTGACCATACCGATACGTTGTTTGCACTCTAACAGTTTAAAATATGGGATTCAGCGAACATATCCTTTGCGTTTGCTCGAAGAACTGAAACAAAGTATCTTCAGTCTTTGCAAACTGCCCTTGTTTGTATATCAACTCAAATGTGCTTTTATATAATTGAATTTTCCGCTCGCGTCTTTTGTAACGTCAAAATCGCCAAGAAAAGAGTAAGAGAAAACGCACATTCCTCTTCCTTTGTGGACAATTCTGGTACTGCGACAAGTTTACAGAGTCACTCGAAAAGTATCATTTTACTACTAATTTGCTGGCATGACTGGCTATTCAGATTAACATCACTGAAACTTGATAAAACCAATCTTATGAACGTGTACACAAATATACTCCTAGCCTAATTACACTAATTACATAAAGACAACAAGTGGAAAAATATAATTAAAGTAATAAACATTGTGATCAAACACGAAATCTTAATTAACGGGAAAATTAGGTATTTTGATGTGTTACTACCAAGGGGAAATTAGGTAACGTAATTAATGTTCTTATTGTAATTGATCAACAGTAGAATTAGGTAAGTATAGTTGTAATTAAGCAGAGAGCTGCCACACAATGTGCTTTCTGTGTTATACCCACCAGGGGTATCTAAACCCTGTTTCAAGCGTTGTATGTCAGCAGACTTACTAATGCACCACAATTAGGGAAGCAGTCGAGCAGTATTTTCTAAACAGAAAGTGAGAAGATTGGTAGTGTATAAATCACGATAGCCAATGATTGGTAAACAATTATAATACCATTTTACAACGAGAAGTTAAACAAGCATTAGTACATATTGTAACAGAGAAAAGTTAACTGAGTATTCATTCATCATTCTACAACAATAAAGTTATCTGAATATTCACAAATCATTCAACAACAATAAAATTATCTGAATATTCACAAATCATTCAACAACAATAAAATTATCTGAATATTCACACATCATTCTACAGCAATAAAGTTATCTGAATATTCACACATCATTCTACAGCAATAAAGTTATCTGAATATTCACACATCATTCTACAGCAATAAAGTTATCTGAATATTCACACATCATTCTACAACAATAAAATTATCTGAATATTCACAAATCATTCAACAACAATAAAATTATCTGAATATTCACAAATCATTCAACAACAATAAAATTATCTGAATATTCACACATCATTCTACAACAAAATTATTTGAATATTCACACATCATTCTACAACAAAATTATTTGAATATTCACACATCATTCTACTACAATAAAATTATCTGAATATTCACACATCATTCTTCTACAATAAAATTATCTGAATATTTACACATCATTCTACAACAATAAAGTTATCTTGGTATTCATACATCATTCTGCAACAATATAGTTGTCTGAGCATTGACACATCATTCTACAACGAAGCGGTTAGTTGATCAATCATATATTGCTACACATAAAGGTGTCCATCTTGAATTATCGTTTAACATTGAAGTTGCTTCTTTAAAAGAGAATCACTACAATTACAATGTCCTACAATTTCGCTCAATGATTTCAATAACATAGAAAATCATTAAACTATTCACAACAATGCCGACCATTATTTAGGAAAAGCCACAACAAAGCTAGTTCTGTTCATTAGTTTCTGTCTTAATTAAACAGACTAATACAGAATTTAAGCAAATTCTCGTCGACTGAATAGACTTGAAAAATAAAAATTTATAAATACATTAAACTTGTTAAGACTTAGCCGCAACAAACGGACCGTGAGGTGTGTGGAGTTTACTTGATTTGTCAAATAAATTCTCTACATATTCTCACAACTTATACGGTTCATGACTCACCAACAATATAAAAGTTCAGTATTGCTGAATTGTCTTCTTTGACTGTTTTAGTTGTCCATGTAGACTCGTGTAATATGATAATATACTCCTGTAAGGACTTGTTAAAATATGATGATGTACTCCTGTAAGGACTTGTTAAAATATGATGATGTACTCCTGTAAGGACCTGTTAAAATATGATCATGTACTCCTGTAAGGACTTGTTAAAGTATGATGATGTACTCCTGTAAGGACTTGTTAAAGTATGATGATGTACTCCTGTAAGGACTTGTTAAAATATGATCATGTACTCCTGTAAGGACTTGTTAAAATATGATGATGTACTCCTGTAAGGACTTGTTAAAATATGATGATGTACTCCTGTAAGGACTAGTTAAAATATGATGATGTACTCCTGTAAGGACTAGTTAAAATATGATGATGTACTCCTGTAAGGACTTGTTAAAATATGATCATGTACTCCTGTAAGGACTTGTTAAAATATGATCATGTACTCCTGTAAGGACTTGTTAAAATATGATCATGTATTCCTGTAAGGACTTGTTAAAGTATGATGATGTACTCCTGTAAGGACTTGTTAAAGTATGATGATGTACTCCTGTAAGGACTTGTTAAAATATGATCATGTACTCCTGTAAGGACTTGTTAAAGTATGATCATGCAAGGTAAATGACATTCTTCAATAATTCACTGATTCTACTAGAAGTTTTTAGTTGTTTATTGAAAATAACATAATCTTTACAGTTCCAGTAAAGATGGGGTTTTCCGCTCTAACCAAAGTCCTACAGGCTTGGTAAGAGAGTTTGCCATGAAATAACTGAATATTATTTTAGTTTTTCTTGTGAATAAACATCTACTTGCCTTCTATGTGCTGTGAATCAGGTAAAACAAGTGTATAGTTAATATTTGTAATCCATCATTATTTATATATATATTGTACAAGGTGTTCAGTATGGTGTGTGATAAACGTATTTATATTAAAAGGAAAGAAACAAAGATGTCAGATTAATCGGCTGCAACTTTTATATTTTGTAATAAGTTTTCTAAATAGTTTGCTTCTGAACACTAGCAATACGTTTCTAGTATAAATATTCTGTATAAAGTAATCTCAAGGTTAGAGCTTCTATCAAGGAACAACCACAAAGTTTTAAGTAAACAAAATTTCACGTCCAACTGTTGTTTGAGAGGTTGTTTTATAACGGAAGCCAAGTTGCTGAAGGACATGTGACGTCATAAAAATGTTGAGCTTAAGTGACCTTCCGAAATGTTAATATTGTAGGTTATCCATAGTTACACCACCTTTATTGTGTTCCCTGATGCTCGTATTTAAGGCTTATTCTGTTTCACCAATATTGCCTTTCAGGTATAGACTTGTTCGAAGGTAGGATAGTTTAATACGATATCAATAAACAACGTTAAAAGTGATATTTTCTAGAATTTTCTGTAAAGCCGATACTAGAACTGTAACCAACCCTAAATATTTTACTTTAATTCACGTGTGGGCGATGTTTGTTGGTGGTTACAGATAACATAGCCTGCATGGTGTTGTAACCATTCAAAATATCTACAAGTATCTCATACTTCTAGTATGGTATAAGCTACTAAAAACATTATATATCACTAAACGACCTGATTCTAGTGTAAAGTCAGGTATGTTTAACTTTACACAACAATGGAATCCACTACTTGGGGCCGACGAAACTCCGTGGTCATGGTCAGTGAACCCGGCCACGCCTGTACGCACAAGTCTTTGAGCTGCTATTCTTGAGCTCAGGACTTCCGGAAACTTGAAAAGAGGTTTGCGCGCTAGTAAGGTGAAAGTAGGACTATATAGTGATTTAATTCTTGAAAGCAACACGAATTACATAAACACTGGTTCTCCTTAATGTAAACAGGGTTCGGTAAAGTATATCGTAGGACTATATAGTGATTTAATCCTTGAAAGCAACACGAATTACATAAACACTGGTTCTCCTTAATGTATCTATAAACAGGGTTTGGTAAAGTATATCGTAGGACTATATAGTGATTTAATCCTTGAAAGCAACACGAATTAAGTAAACATTGGTCCTCCTTAATGTATCCATAAACAGGGTTCGGTAAAGTATGTCGCAAATATTGATTTTGTAATATTGTTTTAAATTGGGTTTATGCATAACGTAAATCATACTTTGGAAAATAGTTAATATGTTTTTTGTTGTGACAATACCAACACTGGAGTTGCAGCTGGTGATAAAGTAGATTCGTATAGTCAGTAACATGTTTAGGGTAAAAAAAACGTACGTTAGTGATACGCTAACAATTAGCCCCACTATGTGTATTATGAAGCAATATTTATAACATACGTCTTGGCTGTTTTAAGTACAATTACTTCTAAAAATATTTTTACAGCATAGATACAACAATGAATATACACCAGAAATTAAGTGACGCTTGAAATACTATAACCCACGATACGATACGACATTCTATTTTTATTATAAGGAAATAATTAATGTTCAAATTATATGACTGGACACCAGATTATTAACAATATTTTTGTAGTTATTATAAAAATTGTATACGTTTGGTAACTGTTATACTATAGTAACAATTCTGATATCGTAGCATTCAATAATATAGTTATTTTATTGTTAGGCTGGTTTGGTAAGAGATACAACTGTTAGACTGTAGTAACAATTCTGATAACGTAGCATTCAATAATATTGTTATTTTAATGTTAGGCTGGTTTGGTAAGAGATACAACTGTTAGACTGTAGTAACAATTCTGATATCGTAGCATTCAATAATATAGTTATTTTATTGTTAGGCTGGTTTGGTAAGAGATACAACTGTTAGACTGTAGTAACAATTCTGATAACGTAGCATTCAATAATATTGTTATTTTAATGTTAGGCTGGTTTGGTAAGAGATACAACTGTTAGACTGTAGTAACAATTCTGATAACGTAGCATTCAATAATATTGTTATTTTATTGTTAGGCTGGTTTGGTATGAGATACAACTGTTGGACTGTAGTAACAGTTCTGATAACGTAGCATTCAATAATATTGTTATTTTATTGTTAGATTGAATCAAAGACACAAGAGACGATATTAGGTGAATATATTTTGTACATGTCAGTATAGTAAATCTTTGAAATAAGAGACTAAATCAAAAAGTAAGATACACCGATTAAGAATTACATTAGACAAAACCATAGACAACAACAGACAAGTTCGGGTTAGAATAGGATTTATTTATATCGCTCGTGAGTTGAGAGGGAGTAGAATAGAATTTATATCGCTCGTGAGTTGAAGGCGAGTAGAATAGGATTTATATCGCTCGTGAGTTGAGGGCGAGTAGAATAGGATTTATATCGCTCGTGAGTCGAGAGTAGAATAGGATTTATATCGCTCGTGAGTTGAGATTGAGTAGAATAAGATTTATATCGTTCGTGAGTTGAGAGTGAGTAGGATAGGATATATAACCCTCGTGAGTTGAGAGTGAGTAAAATAGGATTTATATCGTTCGTGAGTTGAGGGTGAGGTTGCTACAAATGTTTGACACTCATTAGTTGAAGTAACGGTCAATGAAAGGGAAAATAAAATAAATCGGTTTAGTGCATAATTAATGTGTGACAGTATGTTTACACACCTCTAGATAGGTGATGTTCTTGGTTTGACAAGACATCCTTGTTAGAGATGATTATTATATAATAACTTGCATCACAGCAGGTTTTATCGAGTTCTGATGTAAACATAACTGTTACTCAATTTGTTTTCTTTCTGTAATCCAATGAGGTTTCTGGTTCAATGTGACTAACATTAACTCGTACATTTCTGTCACATGTCGGTATGCGTGACACAGAAAGCTACGGGTTGCCTAGATCAACACAACTTCAATCTACGTTTTTATGACACAATGGATTACTACACTTAAACACATGAAGTGTTCAGGTTTGACAACGAGTACTGTCATAATAAATTATTAATTTTGGTATCCAGTTACTTTTTTACAATTTTATATCAGTGAACATCCTACAGAAATACAGTAAAATCACAGGTAAAGAAGCATGTTATTTATAGAAGTAATTGATTTCTTTCTGGTTTCAGTAATTGGTTCACATTGTTACATATTTCTTTATAAAATACTAAAGGTGCCCAACAATGTTAACATAATTATCAAACGCAACAGAAGCTACGTAATTAAAACACATTCAGGGTATGATATCCGGTTATCAAACACAACAGAAGCTACGTAATTAAAACACATTCAGGGTATGATATCCGGTTATCAAACACAACAGAAGCTACGTAATTAAAACACATTCATGGTATGATATCCGGTTATCAAACACAACAGAAGCTACGTAATTAAAACACATTCATGGTATGATATCCGGTTATCAAACACAACAGAAGCTACGTAATTAAAACACATTCAGGGTATGATATCCGGTTATCAAACACAACAGAAGCTATGTAATTAAAACACATTCAGGGAATGATATCGGGTAAGTTAATATTTACATTTTTTTCTGATAATGATAATACGATTGGGTTTCATGTACGACAATTTTTTTTTTTACAGAAAATGTTTATCAAGAGATGTTAGAAACGTGTATCAATATATCTTAGATAAATCTATGTTACAGAAAAGTAACACATGGAAACTACTCAAGTGTCTATTTTTCTCCTTCTTCAGTTTTTTCATCACTGTGTTCTCTGGAAACGGAGATTTCCTGCCGTCACAATACCTCTCTGTGCATCCCATTGGACCTGGTGAATGATGGGAAACACGACTGTCCTGACGGATCTGACGAAGCAGGTATGTTACGGTGAATTATGGTAGTTGTTGTACCTAAATGTAATACATATACCTACGTTGAGTAGTTAACTACTGCTTAACCATATAACAGATCTATTTATAATGTAAAACTGGGATAATGAGATTTGATAGGTTTAGTTACACGAGTGATTTCGCAAAATGAAAGGTTAATGCCCTATGTAACAGAACGTTGCACGAAACTTCGTGTCTAACGGGATCGTGAGTTATGTGTATTCTCATCACTTCGCTCGGGATTAGCGGGAAATACATGATCCCCAAATGAGTAGGTGGAGCTTTGTGTTTCCTTGGGGCCGAGTTGGGTAAATGGGGACAGGGCTGTTAAACATATAGTTGATACACAATAGTTATTCTAAAAGTAGCAGGTCTCCATCTTGATTGATGTAGCACTCCGTTTTAACTTCGAAGTTGTTTCAAATATAATGTATTCATCTTGGACGATGTTTTAAACAGCACATCTTTGTTTGGACGATGTTTTGAACAGCATATCTTTATTTGGACGATGTTTTGAACAGCATATCTTTATTTGGACGATGTTTTGAACAGCATGTCTTTATTTGGACGATGTTTTAAACAGCACATCTTTGTTTGGACGATGTTTTGAGCAGCATATCTTTATTTGGACGATGTTTTGAACAGCATATCTTTATTTGGACGATGTTTTGAACAGCATATCTTTATTTGGACGATGTTTTGAACAGCATGTCTTTATTTGGACGATGTTTTGAACAGCATATCTTTGTTTGGACGATGTTTTGAACAGCATATCTTTATTTGGACGATGTTTTGAACAGCATATCTTTATTTGGACGATGTTTTGAACAGCATGTCTTTATTTGGACGATGTTTTGAACAGCATATCTTTGTTTGAACGATGTTTTGAACAGCATATCTTTATTCGGACGATATTTTGAACAGCATGTCTTTATTTGGACGATGTTTTGAACAGCATATCTTTATTTGGACGATGTTTTGAACAGCATATCTTTATTTGGACGATGTTTTGAACAACATATCTTTGTTTGGACGATGTTTTAAACAGCACATCTTTGTTTGGACGATGTTTTGAACAGCATATCTTTATTTCGACGATGTTTTGAACAGCATATCTTTATTTGGACGATGTTTTGAACAGCATATCTTTATTTGGACGATGTTTTGAACAGCATGTCTTTATTTGGACGATGTTTTGAACAGCATATCTTTGTTTGGACGATGTTTTGAACAGCATATCTTTGTTTGGACGATGTTTTGAACAGCATATCTTTATTCGGACGATGTTTTGAACAGCATGTCTTTATTTGGACGATGTTTTGAACAGCATGTCTTTGTTTGGACGATGTTTTGAACAGCATATCTTTATTTGGACGATGTTTTGAACAGCATGTCTTTATTTGGACGATGTTTTGAACAGCATATCTTTGTTTGGACGATGTTTTGAACACCATATCTTTGTTTGGACGATGTTTTGAACAGCATATCTTTGTTTGGACGATGTTTTGAACAGCATATCTTTGTTTGGACGATGTTTTGAACAGCATATCTTTATTTGGACGATGTTTTGAACAGCATGTCTTTATTTGGACGATGTTTTGAACAGCATATCTTTGTTTGGACGATGTTTTGAACAGCATATCTTTATTTGGACGATGTTTTGAACAGCATATCTTTATTTGGACGATGTTTTGAATAGCATGTCTTTATTTGGACGATGTTTTGAACAGCATATCTTTGTTTGGACGATGTTTTGAACAGCATGTCTTTATTTGGACGATGTTTTGAACAGCATGTCTTTGTTTGGACGATGTTTTGAACAGCATGTCTTTCTTCGGACGATGTTTTGAACAGCATGTCTTTATTTGGACGATGTTTTGAACAGCATGTTTTTATTTGGACGATGTTTTGAACAGCATGTCTTTGTTTGGACGATGTTTTGAACAGCATGTCTTTATTTGGACGATGTTTTGAACAGCATGTCTTTATTTGGACGATGCTTTGGTACCATATCTTTATCTTGGAGGAGTTTAATATAACCTTTCAGACAAAACGGTGAAAAGAAAAAGTGTCACATATAGCTGACACATAAAGTTAGAGAAAAGACTAGAACATAAAAACGGTGAAGTATGTTTTAGCAAGAAAGGATAAGGGACCTACGCAGTCTATCAGGTTACAAAATTATTCATAAATTTCACATGTAACATAAAGTATCAACAAGTGTATAATGTGAAGCTGTGAAGCCCACAGTGTCACTCAGTTAAAACTGTTTTGGAAAGTAGTTGCTACTAATTTAACAAAATAAAATAAGTACTTTCGCTACAACTGATCAACAGGAAGTAATAACTTAAACTTATCTTCTGAAGTCCCCGGCACGGCCAGGTGGGTTAAGGCGTAATCTGATGTTCGCGGATTCCAATACCTGACGCACCAAACATGGTCACCCTTTCAGCCGTGGGGGCGATACAATGTGACGGTCAATTTCACTATTCATTGGTAAAAGAGTTGAAACATATAGCACAATGTGACTTTAAATAAACTGTAAGTGTACATTATAACTATAGCTGTAATTTATTGTATCTCATGACATCTGGTATTGGTATTAACACTTTTACTAATAAAGCAGAGAACAATGTTTCGACCTTCTTATGTCATCTTCAGGTTAACAATATACTGGCTGCAAGGTGAACACCTGTAACGTTCGGGCTTACTCCGTTACTAGTACTATTACCATAATTAATATAGGTACTACCATCTTAACGTTGTAACCCTTGTGTTACTTCGGTATTAGTACTACTACCATAATGTTTTAACACTGGTACCACTGTCATAATGTGTTAACTCCTGTGTTACATCGGTATCAGTGTTACTTCAATACTACTACTATAATATCTTAACACCAATGACGGCGAGTGATTAAAAACGCAGTATTTAACAGTGTATATATATATTATTCAGCAGACGAAATTGAACTCTAAAATTTCAAACTGAAAAATAGCACTCCAAAAACTAGATTTCAACCTGAAATATGTCTTATGTTTCAACCTGAAATGTGTCTTGAAAATATGTCTTATGTTTCAACCTGAAATATGTCTTGAAAATATGTCTTATGTTTCAACCTGAAATATGTATTGAAAATATGTCTTATGTTTCAACCTGAAATATGTATTGAAAATATGTCTTATGTTTCAACCTGAAATATGTCTTATGGTTTGAAAATATTTGACGTTAAATTCAGATAAATGTTTCTTCTTTTTCGCTGGTAATTCACAACTTTAATTTTACTTTACTCGTCTTTAGAATTTCAATGGTTTTGACAATTCGTTTGGTTTTCTGTATTCAAATAATAACCTTCAGTACTCGTGTGTCCAACCGTTTCAGTTGATTATCTGTTACCAATCAGCTGCTGCACAGACACATCAACTCACTAGAAGTTAGAGGTAAATAAAGCTCCATTTTAAAATATAATTCACTTAAACAAATTAACTATGAAAAATGAAAACTTCAGTGTAAATGAGACAGGAACAAGCTAATGACTAAGTTTGCAGTAAAATGCAAAAAAAACACATCATGTTAGGCTTAGAGTTTAATTTTATCGTTGAATTTTGTATTTCATAAGGAATTTATTTTAAATGAAATTTAATAGTTATCGTTGAAAGTTTTTTTAGGAACAGATATTTTAAGGTTAATTTGTGATGAGTAGTGATATTTAAAATCAAAATTGTATTTAAATTGGATTAGAATTACACAGTTATTCGTTTACTATTGGGCCATGTGGGTTAAGGCGTTTGACTCGTAATCTGAAGGTCACAGGTTCAAATTCCCGTTCCACCAAACACGCTCGCCCTTTCAGTCGTAAGGACGTTATAATATGACGGTCAATCCCACTCTTCGTTGGTAAAAGAGTAGCCCAAGAGTTAGCGGTGGGCGGTGATGGCTAGCTGCCTTTCCTCTTGTCTTACACTACTATATTAGGGACGGCTAGCGCAGAAAGCCTTCGTGTAGCTTTGCGCGAAATTCAAAAACAAACGAACAAACAGTCTTCTGAAGTTAGGCTACTAGCCTCTTTAATGGTCAATTGTTAATGTGACTGGCAAAATAAAACCTCAGATGTAAAGGTAAACAAGTGTACCTACTATGCAAACTTAAAGATCATGCAACATCGACCAAAGTGCTTGGTTGATGTTTGAATTAACATAATACCCACGTATTTAAAAGACATACGCTTTGGTATCGGAATACAGGTCGATTCTTAATTCCGTTCTGAATATGTACTTATGTGGTACTAAACAGAAGGACATGTGAGGTGTTCTGTCCACTCTTTCTCAGGACCTGTAAAGTGTTCTGTCCACTCTTTCTCGGGACTTTTGAGGTGTTCTGTCCACTTTTTCTCTCTTTCCATCTATCGGATCGAGTGTCACTTGTTTAGGTGGATAAAATCTAGAGGTCTTTTCGTTATCCTATTGGGCAAAACCTTTGGACAAATAGCAAGAGTGACAGTGGCCAGTCACTTGTTGAAGATAAATCCCAAGTCTTCATGCTAATAACGGTGATATCTCTGCCCTAAATGACCATGTATCTGAAGTTTGTCATTTATTAGTGCAGTACTATGTTAACATGAAACCATCTCTAATCAACCAGCGTATTTCCTTCAGTTTTCAATTTCACAAGTAAGAATACATCTGAGGGAGGACTCAGTCTTCTTAGTGATTAGTTATACATTTTATTTTCATCGAAACACTTCCATAGTATCAGGAAGTAATGGTGGGAGTGAAGGTAGGTTCTTGTTTGAATTGTCAGTCTCCTCATAACTATAGGGACACGAAACACTCTCATAGTATCAGGAAGTAATGGTGGGAGTGAAGGTAGGTTCTTGTTTGAATTGTCAGTCTCCTCATAACTATAGGGACACGAAATACTCTCATAGTATCAGGAAGTAATGGTGGGAGTGAAGGTAGGTTCTTGTTTGAATTGTCAGTCTCCTCATAACTATAGGGACACGAAATACTCTCATAGTATCAGGAAGTAATGGTGGGAGTGAAGGTAGGTTCTTGTTTGAATTGTCAGTCTCCTCATAACTATAGGGACACGAAATACTCTCATAGTATCAGGAAGTAATGGTGGGAGTGAAGGTAGGTTCTTGTTTGAATTTTCAGTCTCCTCATAACTATAGGGACACGAAATACTCTCATAGTATCAGGAAGTAATGGTGGGAGTGAAGGTAGGTTTTTGTTTGAATTGTCAGTCTCCTCATAACTATAGGGACACGAAATACTCCCATAGTATCAGGAAGTAATTTCTTGTTTGAATTGTCAGTCTCCTCATAACCGCCCCCCAGTGGCTCAGCGGTACGTCTGCGGACTTACACGCTAAAAACCGGGTTTCAATACCCGTGGTGGGCAGAGCACAGATAGCTCATTGTGTAGCTTTGTGCTTAATTCAAAACAACAAAACAACAACAACTATGGCCTAGCGCGTTAAGGCACGCGACTCGTAATCTGAGGGTCGCGGGTTCGCATCCCAGTCGCGCCAAACACGCTCGCCCTCCCAGCCGTGGGGGCGTTATAATGTTACGGTCAATCCCACTATTCGTTGGTAAAAGAGTAGCCCAAAAGTTGGCGGTGGGTGGTGATGAATAGCTGCCTTCCCTCTAGTCTTACACTGCTAAATTAGGGACGGCTAGCACAGATAGCCCTCGAGTAGCTTTGTGCTAAATTCAAAACAAACAAAACAATCCTCATAACCATAGTTACACAAAATACTTCCATGGTATTATGAAAGTAATCAGGACTTAACAATATTGTTATAATAATCAAGACTTAACAACATTGTGATAATAATCATGACTTAACAACATTGTGATAATAATCATGACTTAACAATATTGTGATAATAATCATGACTTAACAATATTGTGATAATAATCATGACTTAACAATATTGTGATAATAATCATGACTTATAATTATATATTTTGTGCTATCACTCTGTTCTTTCGGTATAACACAAACTACTCATAACATTAATAAAACAACGGAAAATTCATCTGATGCCCAAGGCCTAAAGACCAATTATCTAAAGAATGTGGGCGACACATTTGTGACATATGTTTATTGCATACATAAGTGTTTTCAATCTCTTTCTACCCACGATATTTTTGTTTCGTTATATTTGAAGCCTCGCCCATGAGAGAGAGTCAGATTAACACTGAAATGGTATTTGATAATTTGTAACTGGTAAAAACGTAGTATTTTAGACTTTAAGAAATCCTCTATTGCGAAAGTCAATTACTTAGAAATTAATCACATACTGTCTTTAACATGCTAACACATGATAGAAAGTGAAACAACTCGTTAACATGTTAGCATTGTATAGAATCAACTCCAGTACTTGTCCTGGACTTCTCACCTTAAATTAAGGCGTAGATTTTTCAGCAAAAAATAACAGAATCATCAGTAATAAATTTTGTCATTTAAACATGACCATTATTAGTTGTGTTCCCTGATTCACTTCACAAACATTAATTTATTTGTCATTTGGACATTACCATTGTTAGTTGTGTTCCCTGATTCGCTTCACAAACATTAATTTATTTGTCATTTGGACATTACCATTGTTAGTTGTGTTCCCTGATTCGCTTCACAAACATTAATTTATTTGTCATTTGGACATTACCATTGTTAGTTGTGTTCCCTGATTCGCTTCACAAACATTAATTTATTTGTCATTTGGACATTACCATTGTTAGTTGTGTTCCCTGATTCGCTTCACAAACATTAATTTATTTGTCATTTGGACATTACCATTGTTAGTTGTTTTCTCTGATTCGCTTCACAAACATCAATTTATTTGTCATTTAGACATGACTGATGTTAGTTGTGGTCCCTGATTCACTTCACAAACATTCATTTATTTGTCATTTGGACATTACCATTATTAGTTGTGGTCCCTGATTCACTCCACAAACGTTAAATTAGATTTCATGAAGTTTTCACTGTTCTATCTACAGCCAATAAAAGAAATCACTTAAATATGATATTCTCTGGTAATTAAGGTAGCTATGAGGTTCTGGTACTTAAAGGTAAATTATTGTATTTCTAAAGAAAGAGCATAATGTGGTATTGTGTTGGTATAAATTAGTGAGATGAAGATACATTACACAATGTCCATATGTATTCTGGACTAATAAATCATAAAACACTTTCTGTTGGCAGAAAGGAGTGTGAAGCAGTTGTGTGACATACAAACTGGAAACATAATCAATGTATATCTTCACTAACTGAACCAAAGTTGGCCATAAACATGGGACAAATCTACTTGCTTTATCATGCTATTTACTGCCATATTAGTAAAGTTCAAAAACTACACATTAGTTTTCAAATAACCACAGACTTGGGATAAAGTTATATGAAAGTACATGTTGACTTCTAAACGAAATAAGTTTCTTATAACGTAAAAAAGAACCGTTTGGATGAAGGTTGTTGTGACTGAATGCTTAGAATGAGAAATAAGAAAATTTATTATATAAAACAACAAGCTATATAGAAAACCTGTGTATGGACACAGTGTTGATAATGAATATGTATTGATAATACTGAGTAGAAGAAGTATTATGTACTGTTAATACTGAGCAGAAGAAATATTATGTAATGATAAAGTGTTAATACTGAGTAGAAGAAATATGTAATGATGAAGTGTTAATATATGAGTAGTATAAACATTATGCAGTATTAACAATGAGTTGGTTCGTTGGCTGGTTTGGCATTTAATGGTGCAAAACAAGTTAGCTGTCTGCGCCTAATAATGAGTTAAAGAAAGTTTAGTAATACTACAGTGTTAATAATGAGTTAAAGAAAGATTAGTAATACTACAGTGTTAATAATGAGTTAAAGAAAGATTAGTAATACTACAGTGTTAATAATGAGTTAAAGAAAGATTAGTAATACTACAGTGTTAATAATGAGTTAAAGAAAGATTAGTAATACTACAGTGTTAATAATGAGTTAAAGAAAGATTAGTAATACTACAGTGTTAATAATGAGTTAAGTGGTGTTCAACCGAAGAAATCGATCGTGTAAGCAACTGACAACAATGAGAGGAAGATGATAGAAAGTTAAACATAGTTATGTCTAGTTATGAATAGATCAGCTCTCTTTTATAAATAATGATGGAGGTGATATACGTTGTAGGCCGTTAGATATAGGAAGTAATAGTAAAAAATAGTAAATCATTGATAGAAATAGTGAAGCATTGTAAGAAATAGAAAGAGTGAGTTTTTGTGTACATTTCAGTAAGAGTAAAAACTGTCGAACTGAAGCGTGATACACCTATCCAAAATGTTGTTTTTATGTTTTTAAATTATGCTTGGGGGACAGGTGTGTTTTTAGGGCGATGACTGTGACAAATGTTAGAAGCGGCCTAATTTGGTCAGTCGTGGTTGATTTTTACATGTGCCTTGTTAACAAAGTTCCTTTTCCCGTCCAAAGTTTTGTTTTTTATACAACAGAAAGGTATGTAACAAGGTTTAGTTTGGTAAAGTCCAGTAATACATATGTCACGTTTTTTGAAAGATCAAGATAGATATGTTTATCGTTTGTTTTCAAATGTGGATAAGAAACGGACAGTACTCTAAGTACTTATTAACAACATTACTAATTATAACATTGTCAGTTAACAGAAGGATAAATATCTTATTACTAGTATAACACGTAGAACAATTGTTTATAATTCACCAGTTATTGAGTCACTATGTGCTCTATATATTTACTTGGTTTAATAGTAATTTTGTATTTCGTAAAACCTGTTGACTAATTCTAAACATCTCTTAAGCGTGCATATTGTGTGTTTTATTTATATAAACCAATAACTCTTTTTGTATTATCAAATCATGAGCAGAAAGATAAAAAAAATCAATAAAGGTTCTCGAGCTTATCTTGGTTAATAGGTTTATAAAATATGTTTATACATTATAATCTGGTTACTCTAAACACACCTTGCAAGTGGCTACTGTCACAATCTGCTGTCTTTTGTTTACTACCTTTGTTGTTAGAACTATGTAGAGTTTCTATATGTAACTGATACAGTTAGGTAATAGACACATCTTTAGAGTTTCTACATGTAACTGATACAGTTGGATAATAGACACATCTTTAGAGTTTCTACATGTAACTGATACAGTTGGGTAGTAGACACGTCTTTAGAGTTTCTACACGTAACTGATACAGTTAGGTAATAGACACATCCTTAGAGTTTCTACATGTAACTGATACAGTTGGGTAATAGACACGTCTTTAGAGTTTCTACATGTAACTGATACAGTTGGGTAGTAGACACGTCTTTAGAGTTTCTACACGTAACTGATACAGTTAGGTAATAGACACATCCTTAGAGTTTCTACATGTAACTGATACAGTTGGGTAGTAGACACGTCTTTAGAGTTTCTACACGTAACTGATACAGTTAGGTAATAGACACATCTTTAGAGTTTCTACACGTAACTGATACAGTTAGGTAATAGACACGTCTTTAGAGTTTCTACTCGTAACTGATACAGTTGGGTAATAGACACATCTTTAGAGTTTCTACATGTAACTGATACAGTTGGGTAATAGACACGTCTTTAGAGTTTCTATATGTAACTGATACAGTTGGGTAATAGACACATCTTTAGAGTTTCTACATGTAACTGATACAGTTAGGTAATAGACACATCCTTAGAGTTTCTACATGTAACTGATACAGTTGGGTAGTAGACACGTCTTTAGAGTTTCTACATGTAACTGATACAGTTAGGTAATAGACACATCTTTAGAGTTTCTACATGTAACTGATACAGTTGGGTAGTAGACACGTCTTTAGAGTTTCTACATGTAACTGATACAGTTGGGTAGTAGACACGTCTTTAGAGTTTCTACATGTAACTGATACAGTTAGGTAATAGACACATCCTTAGAGTTTCTACATGTAACTGATACAGTTGGGTAGTAGACACATCTTTAGAGTTTCTACATGTAACTGATACAGTTGGGTAATAGACACATCTTTAGAGTTTCTACATGTAACTGATACAGTTAGGTAATAGACACATCTTTAGAGTTTCTACATGTAACTGATACAGTTGGGTAGTAGACACGTCTTTAGAGTTTCTACATGTAACTGATACAGTTGGGTAATAGACACATCTTTAGAGTTTCTACATGTAACTGATACAGTTGGGTAATAGACACATCTTTAGAGTTTCTACATGTAACTGATACAGTTAGGTAATAGACACATCTTTAGAGTTTCTACATGTAACTGATACAGTTGGGTAATAGACACATCTTTAGAGTTTCTACATGTAACTGATACAGTTAGGTAATAGACACATCTTTAGAGTTTCTACATGTAACTGATACAGTTGGGTAGTAGACACGTCTTTAGAGTTTCTACTCGTAACTGATACAGTTGGGTAATAGACACATATTTAGAGTTTCTACACGTAACTGATACAGTTAGGTAATAGACACATCTTTAGAGTTTCTACACGTAACTGAGACAGTTAGGTAATAGACACGTCTTTAGAGTTTCTACATGCAACTGATACAGTTGGGTAATAGACACATCTTTAGAGTTTCTACATGTAACTGATACAGTTAGGTAATAGACACATCTTTAGAGTTTCTACACGTAACTGATACAGTTGGGTAATAGACACATCTTTAGAGTTTCTACATGTAACTGATACAGTTGGGTAGTAGACACGTCTTTAGAGTTTCTACATGTAACTGATACAGTTGGGTAGTAGACACGTCTTTAGAGTTTCTACTCGTAACTGATACAGTTGGGTAATAGACACATATTTAGAGTTTCTACACGTAACTGATACAGTTAGGTAATAGACACATCTTTAGAGTTTCTACACGTAACTGAGACAGTTAGGTAATAGACACGTCTTTAGAGTTTCTACATGCAACTGATACAGTTGGGTAATAGACACATCTTTAGAGTTTCTACATGTAACTGATACAGTTAGGTAATAGACACATCTTTAGAGTTTCTACACGTAACTGATACAGTTAGGTAATAGACACATCTTTAGAGTTTCTATATGTAACTGATACAGTTAGGTAATAGACACGTCTTCAGAGTTTCTACATGTAACTGATACAGTTGGGTAATAGACACATCTTTAGAGTTTCTACATGTAACTGATACAGTTAGGTAATAGACACATCTTTAGAGTTTCTATATGTAACTGATACAGTTAGGTAATAGACACATATTTAGAGTTTCTACACGTAACTGATACAGTTGGGTAATAGACACATCTTTAGAGTTTCTACACGTAACTGATACAGTTAGGTAATAGACACATCTTTAGAGTTTCTATATGTAACTGATACAGTTGGGTAATAGACACATCTTCAGAGTTTCTACACGTAACTGATACAGTTGGGTAGTAGACACATCCTTAGAGTTTCTACACGTAACTGATACAGTTGGGTAATAGACACATCCTTAGAGTTTCTATATGTAACTGATACAGTTAGGTAATAGACACGTCTTTAGAGTTTCTATATGTAACTGATACAGTTAGGTAATAGACACATATTTAGAGTTTCTACACGTAACTGATACAGTTGGGTAATAGACACATCCTTAGAGTTTCTATATGTAACTGATACAGTTAGGTAATAGACACGTCTTTAGAGTTTCTATATGTAACTGATACAGTTAGGTAATAGACACATATTTAGAGTTTCTACACGTAACTGATACAGTTAGGTAATAGACACATCTTTAGAGTTTCTATATGTAACTCATACAGTTGGGTAATAGACACATCTTCAGAGTTTCTACATGTAACTGATACAGTTAGGTAATAGACACGTCTTTAGAGTTTCTATATGTAACTGATACAGTTGGGTAATAGACACATCTTTAGAGTTTCTACACGTAACTGATACAGTTAGGTAATAGACACATCTTTAGAGTTTCTATATGTAACTGATACAGTTGGGTAATAGACACATCTTCAGAGTTTCTACATGTAACTGATACAGTTGGGTAGTAGACACATCCTTAGAGTTTCTACACGTAACTGATACAGTTGGGTAATAGACACATCCTTAGAGTTTCTATATGTAACTGATACAGTTAGGTAATAGACACGTCTTTAGAGTTTCTATATGTAACTGATACAGTTAGGTAATAGACACATATTTAGAGTTTCTACACGTAACTGATACAGTTGGGTAATAGACACATCTTTAGAGTTTCTACACGTAACTGATACAGTTGGGTAATAGACACATCCTTAGAGTTTCTATATGTAACTGATACAGTTAGGTAATAGACACGTCTTTAGAGTTTCTATATGTAACTGATACAGTTAGGTAATAGACACATATTTAGAGTTTCTACACGTAACTGATACAGTTGGGTAATAGACACATCTTTAGAGTTTCTACACGTAACTGATACAGTTAGGTAATAGACACATCTTTAGAGTTTCTATATGTAACTGATACAGTTAAGTAATAGACACATCTTCAGAGTTTCTACATGTAACTGATACAGTTAGGTAATAGTCACATCTTTAGAGCAGAAAGGTGAACCTCAAGCTAGAACATGATGAAGCGACTACAGAAATCTCAGATTTGTTACATTTATCTTTTTGACGTAAACTGACAACAAAAGTTGGTCATTCCCACAAGTGACCATGACAAAAAGAATTTGTTTTTAAATCAGGATGTGACTTCAATTTCCCTGGTGACCGAGAATAAGGTAAACCTACAACTTCTAGAATAACCGGTTCTTACAACTGACCTACATTTTTTCCTTGGTGAATTACATGGTCTTCCATACAGGTAGAATCACGAAATATTCCGCCCACAGAATATCCTCACACGTAGGTTGGCTTCAACAAGTACTAACTTTCGTACACTAAAACTCTGAACAGCCGGATGAAACCACGTTCAATAAATATTATCTTCATATCCTCTTTTATTAAAACTTGGGTTATTTAGTTACCACCAAATTAAAACGTAACTGCTTTAATTAGAAACCAAATGTTTTATTGTACAGGTTCTCAGTAAAGAACGTCAGCATATAATAAGTTATTCGGTATAAACATTCGTTCAGTTCACTCTTTATCTGATTTTATTGCACACGCCCGTTACGGCCAGATGGTTAAGGCACACAACTCGTAATCTGATGGTCGCGGATTTGAATCCCCCTTCCCATCAAACATGCTCGACATTTCAGTTGTTGGGACGTTATAACGTGATGATTAATCTCACTATTCGTTGGTAAAAGAGTAACCCAAGAGTTGGCGGTAGGTGGAGATGACAAGCTGCCTTCCCTCTAGTCCTACACTACTAAATTGGGGACGGCTAGCGCAGATAGCCTTCGTGTAGTTTTGCGCGAAATTTTAAACACAGAAACAAACATACTTTTGCTACATAATCGAATGACAATGATGAAAACAAGAAAATCTAGTTAAAGCCAGAGCATCACAGATGTGGGAAATACATAGATGATCAGGGTAAAGGTGGGCCACAAATAAACCTGTAGACGAGACAAGCATGTGAA
Source organism: Carcinoscorpius rotundicauda (assembly GCA_011833715.1). Taxonomy (NCBI): domain Eukaryota; kingdom Metazoa; phylum Arthropoda; class Merostomata; order Xiphosura; family Limulidae; genus Carcinoscorpius; species Carcinoscorpius rotundicauda. Next base: position 6,846,172 of record CM022399.1, on the reverse strand, counting down.
GATAAGTGGCTAAAATGAAATTAGACCAGTTACAGTTATAGAAAACAAGGAACTGAATTACAGTTGTAGCTAAAATAAGTTAAAGAACAAAAATGTTAATAATATAGTAGAATATCTGAACAAGAAAATTAAAACGTCTTAGGTAAAGATTTAACGCTAACCTGAACTCAACATCGAAAAACAAAAACAGTGCTGTGTGTGGAAGGGAAAGTAAGAAGATAATAGACGAGTCAGTTGAAGAAACAAGTTAGAATCTCAGTGATAATGATGTAAAGAATGTAAGAATACAAAGTCTAGAGCAGAGAAGAAGTGAGAAACAAACCTTGAAGAATACACAGAAATAGCCAATAATAAAACCAGACTTTCTTCATCAACATGTCTGAGGAAAAAATAAATAAAATGGAGGCTTAACTCAAGAACGTAAAATACTGAAATAAAACTGGAATTAATTCGACGCTTGTAAAGAACAAAGTAAATATATATTAGACAAATTAAGACCAAAAGAAAGATCAAAGTTATTGTTTTATTAATAACACTATGTAACAAAATTTTTATTTTTTCTTGTTCCTGGACAGAAAGTGTTATTTCCCAATTGCTTTTGCCTAAAATAAATGGAAAAGACCTATTTTTTTCTTCAAACTTTGCTTTTGTGACCTAGATAATGAAATTTTCAGATTTAACCATTTTCTAAACCATTCCAGGTAGATTCAGTGCTGAGAAGCTGATAGAAAATTTTCTCGAACTAACAGGAATTTTCTAGCACTTTCCATAGTAATGTATATACAGGGGCTCACTACTCACCACTTCAGTTTAGTTCTAGCTGCCTAAATGAGTACATAAACCTATCTTATTTTATCAGAGATGGCATCAAGAAGCTGTAAGCATTCTCCAGACGCATCCAGAAGCCTCAAAGCTGTGCTCCTCCATATCGGGAATAAGTATCCGTCTCTTCCTCTGACTCACTCGGTGCACTTCAAAGAGGAATACAACAGCGTCAATACTTTGCTAGAAGCCTTGAACTATGATGAGTATGGCTAAGAGGTTATTGGAGACTTCAAAATGGTGGCATTCCTGATAGGTCTCCAAGGATGTTTTACGAAGTTTCCCTGTTATTTTTGCCTTTGGGGCAGCAGGGACACTGCAGTGCACTAAAGCAGGAAGCACTGGCCACAATGGAAGTTCTCTTTGCGGGGCACATTGTCAAATGTGAGCCACTAGTGGACTTCCAGAAGGTGTTTTCCTACAATTGCACATAAAATTGGGTTTTATGAAACAGTTTGTCACACCTCTTGATAAGAAGTCTGGAGTCTTCAAATACCTTCGACTCTGCTTCCCCAAGCTGTCTGAGGCAAAGATCAAAGCTGGTGTCTTCGTTGGACCACAAATAAAGAATAGCCTAGAGTGCACAGAATTCCCCATAAAGCTTCTTGAGCAATTGCAAGGCCGAAAATTATGTGGAACTGGTTGAGGCTTCGAATAAGAACTTTGGCAAAATGGACTGCAGGATGTCCCTGAAAGTCCATATCCTTGACTCTCATCTTGATAAATTCAAGGAGAACATGGGAGCATACTCAGAGGAGCAAGGCGAGCGCTTCCCATAAAATATGCTGGACTTTGAACTCTGCTACCAAGGAGCGTATAAGGAAAACATGATGAGAGACTATATTTGGGGGCTGATACGTGAAAGTGATTTACATTCAAGTCGCAAATTTCGAAAACTACTCACTTCTAAATATTTTTTGTTCATTTTTGTATAACTTTAGCATAAATACATGTAAATTTTGATTCAAATGTTAGTTTATTTAGATCTTATGTGAATGAAAATGTGCAAATTTGCCCATTTTTTCATGTAAAATATGGTAATTTCTAAATTTCATTATCCAGGTCACAAAAGCAAAGTTTGAAAGGGAATAATGGCCATTTTCTGTACTTTTACAACACAAGCAATTAAGAAGTAACACATACTATCCAGGAACACAATTTGTGTTACATAGTGTTAAATTACTCACACGTATAGAAAACAGCGCTATATCACAATATATAGTTATTTAAAAATATTATAAAAGGACATTATTTTTCAATTATTATATATTACAACTGTTGCTGCTTGTGCCAGGCCACGCTGTAAACATTAATATTATTATTTGGTCTCGTGAACGATTTTGGTTTGTTTTGAATTTCGCGCAAAGCCACACGAGAGTTATCTGCGCTAGCCCTCACTGAGTGTAAGACGAGAGGGAAGGCAGCTAGTTATCATCACACATCGCAAACTTTTGGGCTACTCTTTACCATCGAATAGTGGGATTGACCTAACTTTATAACGCCCCTACGGATAAAAGGGCGAGTATGCTTGGTATAACCGGGATTCGAACCCGCAACCCTCATATTACGAGTCGAGTGCTTTAACCACCTAGCCATGCCGGGCCATAGGGAACAAAATTCCATGGTTTCTAAACCAAGCCCTTCTTAATTTAATGAGATATATACTCTTCAAAGACCACCCTTATTCTAAATGAAATATTAGTAACAAATAACCTGTTTTTCTATTTCGTATAATTTACATATTCTAAGTATAATAATCCCAAATTCTTATTTTAATTTTATATCCGTTCGGACTTTTGGCTAAACGTTAATATCTTGTTGAAATATAAGCTAAAATATTGTGTTAAAATTTTAAATGCTACCAGGTTTGTAAAGATTTTAATATTTTTAAACTTCTCATGCACAAGCTGTTTACTTAAGAAACGTACCTAGAAGACCTCCCGTGCTACTGGTAATGCATGCTAAAGATTTGGGTATAAGCGTCCTTAATTTAAAAGTACTAACCCGAGGGGATGTGACTAGTCAGTTCTCCCATAGCATTTTAGCAGCATGCTGTGGCTCTAACGTTGGATCTTCTAATCCGTAGCCTGACTCTCTAAGCTCTAGGTCAAGCCTGGTGTTCCACAACTATAGTTATATATACATTTCGTTAGAATTGTTCTAAAGCATTAAACTGGACTTATTTAGTTTACAGTAGCAGTATGCGAGTCATAAAAAGTTGTCACTTAACAAGTACTAGCCGATTACCCGTGGTGCTAGTGCATTAGATCCGCGTGTGACGTATTCCTGACATTATATCTGCATCCTGAAAAATAGAGGAAAAAAAATGTTACCCCTATTGCAAGTCTAAATGCACATAGGATAAAAATTTCGTGAAGTTGTGGGTTGCACATCTCGTAATCAAAAAGCTTTTACAGTATCATATAAGCAAGAGTTTCATTATAATGTGAAGTGAAACGAAGGTCAATCTGTTAAATCTTGTATACTCAAATTAAGGTATTCGTGCATTTTTATAAGTTACTCATAAAGCTATAAACAGAATCGGAAAAATAAAAACATTTTTCCCATTATCTTTGGAGTTGGTGTGGAGGAAATCTTAACACCTATGTTTTAAAAAAAATCTACAATAATCAATGTTATCTCTACTGATATTTAAGATCACAGTCCTTTCCCAGAATAGCTGTAATAATTTCTAGTTTTTTTTCTTAGTAAAATGTAAATGTTTCAATACTTCCTCTGTTTAACAGGCCTAGAAGGTCAGAATGTTCGATAACCAAAAATTAGGCATTTGTTGATCTCATGTGACCCTTTTTTATGTGCATTTTGAGTGCCTGAAGTCAGACCTAAATACTTGTTTGTAGAGAGAGATAATGATGTGTGTACCAGGTACATTAAGTGGACTACATCATTACCTTGAGAAAGCCTCCAGTCGTAAAATATTCAGGACAAGTGTTTATGTATGGTTGAGATATAAGTTAACGTATCTTTTGGCTTTTGAATTAATGTTTACTTAAAATCATCAAACTTTCTACATCGTCAGTACCTGTTATTCTCTATTATAAACCTGGTTCTTTATCTTGCTTGTAATATATAATGAGATTTAGTTTTTGAGCTGTTTAATGCTATTATGTTATAAAGTAATCACAGCTCGTTATATGGCTGTTATCGTAATCTCACATACATGTATGCATGGACGCAGAAAGTATAACGAAAGGGCGTTAGAGTCACGCTAAAATATGGTTAAAATATTTTAACACAAGAAGAACATGAAAACAGCTAATATGGTATGTTTGTTTGTTTCCCAGTGAGTGAATAATAATTTTGTGGATTTGTAACGCTAGAATCTGAGGTTGTTGGGTGGAGACAACAACGTAAAGAAACATATTCATGCTGAGTTTAGAGGTTTCTGATGAGAACCACATTAATATTACCATGGTAACATTATCTACACATTTAACTTCAGAACAGCCTGTATTCATTTGTTAGAAGAGTACAGCTTAAACATCTAAATATTGCTATGAGAAAACTGAACTGAAAATATGAAGAAGTGGAACTGAAAAATAGACAACATCAAAACCGCTGCTTCGTGCACAAGTTATGGGTCAAATGGTGACCCTTATATAACAGTTTGAATAGCTTGAAGTGGGAACTTATAATGACGACCTCGAAAAGCCAAGACACATCGCTGTTCCAGAGCGTGTACTGGTAGGGTCAGAATTCGTTGTGTTCCACATTCCAGGGCTTGTAACTAGTGCCGTCTATCTGTGTCATCAGAATGTGGTACATTATGTATTGCCAGATGCTAGGATACATACACTGCTGGTCAAAGTCTTAAGGCCAATGAACATAAAAAAAACATTTTGCGTTGTTAGACTCAACCACTTATTTGAGTACAGCTTTGAAAGATGAAAATAAGAAAAGGGGGGAAAAATCTAGCATTCAATAGGGAAAATGTAAATATGATGAAATTAGCCTAAATACTAGCTAGTCAAAAGTTTAAGACCATACCAAAAAGAATTCCAAAACAGGGTATGAAATGCCCAACAAGAGGTCTCAGTAGTGAGTTGCACGGCCGTCATTGCGAATAACTTTAAACATTCGTTTTGACAAGATCAATATAAGCGTTTGCAGAAGGCTGACTGGAATGTTATTCCAAGTGGTGAAGATGGCTTCACGAAGATCGTGCAGTGTTTGGAATTGACGTCCATTTATATAGACTTCCCTTGCCATCCACCCACAAACATTTTCAATGGGGTTCAGTTCGGGCGACACGCTGAATGGTCCAAAATAACCACGTTATTCGCCATTAAAAAGTCCTTTGTCCTGCGGGCATTGTGGATTTCTGCATTGTCCTGCTGAAAGATCCAGTCATTTACACATAAGAGAGAGCTTTCAGACAATAAGGATGCTCTCTCCAACATGCCAATGTATCCACCTTCTGTTGTTTGACGCCCCTGTATAACATGAAGCTTCATTGTTCCATGGAAGGAGAAAGCACCCTACATCATGATGGAATCTCCTCCACTGTGTCGTGTAGAAAATGTCTCCGGTGGGGTATCCTTATCGTGCCAGTGACGTTGGAAGCCATCTGGATTATCCAGGTTACATTTTTTTCTCATCAGAGAGCAAAACCTTCGTCCACTTTTTTACGTCTCATGTTTGGTGCTTCTCAGCAAAGTTTAACTGAGCTGTTTCGTGGTTTGGAAGGAGACGTGGCCTTTGAAGACGTAGATGCCGTCTTATTGTTCTTGAGCTGCATTCTGCGTCCGTAAGAGTCTTAATCTGGTTTGACGAATGGCTGGTGTCTTGTCAGACAACCCGTCGAATCCTTCTGCTCAAAGCTGTCAAAATGTTCTCGAGCCGACCACTTGAAATTCTTGTGTCGTATCCCTCAGGATATTTTAAGAAATTTACAACAGCAGTTTTACTGCGTCCAACCTCACCAACGAAAGCACATTGAACGCAAATGACTAAATTTCGTTACGTGTTTACCGATTAACGCTTTGTTTCAGTGTGGTTTTAAACTTTTCTCCAAGTAGTATTCAGGCTAATTTCATAGTGTTCAAATTTTCCCTGTTCTAAATCGAAAATGTTCTAACGTTAAACTTTAGTGTTAAAACTTCATGACATAGGCAAATATTCTGTAAATTTTGAGTTCCATCTAAGGATCAAACAATTAGTTCTTTGAAACTAGGTCGAATCTCACTGACCGTCTAGGTATAACGTTCACTATCGCTCACTTGTCTATTTCAAATATCAAAATTTCGTTTTCTAACCTACAAAAAACACAGACTTAAAGGATTTGTAATAAACCTATACGATATCTATTCTCCCATTACACGAACATAAAGAAAACATTTATCTGTACAGTATATTCATAATGAATATTGGAATGTACTACAATATAGATAGTATAACACTGTTTTACACAGCAAATATAACATTTACATATTTTATGAATAATAGATAGTTTAATACCGTATTGTCTAATACGATTTTATACAACGATGGCTTAACTAGAAGTTTACAAAACAAATATGAACCAGGTCTCTATAGACCCATTTTTGGACTAGAACACCCAGTAGTAATATCATATTGTCATTATAATCGAAGCGAAAAGGAAAGGCCTGTAACCCCAAATATTATGGAAAGGCCTAATTCTTTTATAGAAGATAAAAAGATGTTTAGGGATCACTGGTCATAAAGGTTAGCGGGTGTGGAGACACCTTCCGGGTTGAAAGTGAAAGTTTCTATTGTTTGTTGTTAAGGAAGAGCAAACAAAGAGTTTAAACATTAAAATCAGTAAGTTAGAGTCACCATTAAACGGTATATTAAAATCAGTATGTGAGATTTGCCACTAAACGGTATATTAAAATCAGTATGTCAGATGCACCATTAAACGGCATATAAAATTCAATACGTCAGAGTTACCATTAAACTTTATATTAAAATCAGTGTGTTAGAGTTAATATTTAAGTAGTTTTTGTTTTGCTTTTTCAAATAGTTTAAAATACTTTCTGTTCTGTATCTCATAACGGTTGATAAAGGTATTAACACTTTTATTGATAAACATAGAACAACGTTAACCTGAAGGTGACCTAGGAAGGTCGAAACGTTCTTCTCTCCTCACCAATAACAGTATTAATTTTGTTTGTATTGGAATTTCGCACAAAGTTACTCGAGGGCTCTCTGTGCTAGCCGTCCCTAATTAATAGTGTAAGACTAAAGGGAAGGCAGCTAGTCATCACCACCCATCGCCAACTCTTGGGCTACTCTTTTACCAACGAATAGTGGGATTGACCGTCACATTATACGCCCCCACGGCTGAGAGGATGAGCATGTTTAGCGCGACGCGGGCACGAACCCGCGACCCTCCGATTACGAGTCACTCGCCTCACGCGCTTGGCCATGCCAGGCCCAAAAGTATTAATACCCATATCAGTCGTTGTGTTAATACCCATATCAGTCGTTGTGTTAATACCCATATCAGTCGTTGTGTTAATACTCATATCAGTCGTTGTGTTAATACTCATATCAGTCGTTGTGTTAACACTCATATCAGTCGTTGTGTTAATACTCATATCAGTCGTTGTGTTAATACTCATATCAGTCGTTGTGTTAATACTCATATCAGTCGTTGTGTTAACACTCATATCAGTCGTTGTGTTAATACTCATATCAGTCGTTGTGTTAATACTCATATCAGTCGTTGTGTTAATACTCATATCAGTCGTTGTGAGATACATTTTTATTTCAGGTGAGTTTCTCGCCATCAGGAACTTTCTGTCCTGTTTTCGACCGTTTCTTTAACATTAGATGATATGTTTGATTCAGTTTGTTTAATATTAGATGATATGTTTGATTCAGTTTGTTCAATATTAGATGATATGTTTGATTTAGTTTGTTCAATATTAGATGATATGTTTGATTCAGTTTGTTTAATATTAGATGATATGTTTGATTCAGTTTGTTCAATATTAGATGATATGTTTGATTCAGTTTGTTTAACATTAGATGATATGTTTGATTCAGTTTGTTTAATATTAGATGATATGTTTGATTCAGTTTGTTTAATATTTGATGATATGTTTGATTTAGTTTGTTTAATATTTGATGATATGTTTGATTTAGTTTGTTTAACATTTGATGATATGTTTGATTTAGTTTGTTTAACATTTGATGAGTTAGCTTTTTTAATGATGGATGACATGTTTAGGTTAGCTTGTTTAACGTTGGATGACATGTTTAGGTTAACTTGTTTAACATCTTATCTTTAAAATGAGTTCATTTTTTCTCTGTGTTTCTCAAGAACACGTAGTCATGCCCAATCGGCTAATTATTTTTATTTTATGTCTAAAATAAGTAATATTTGATAAAGTTATAAACATTTGAGCTGCATGCCAACTTTGATCAGGTTTTAACATTACAGTTCCGTTTATTTCTGAATGGGTTACGTGTCATTTAGTGAACACACCAAAGTGGCAAACATGTGTTAACGAAGATACCTGTATTTTACTTCAGAATGGTTTATGCTGTTAAATATTTTTAAACGTGCTTTAAGGAAGGATATAACTGCGTAACTCGTGGTTGTCCTTGGCCCAATTGAATGATAAGATGGTGTAAGAACATGGACTCCACAGTAGTTCCAGCTTTGTCAGTATCTGAGATACTTTCACTACACGTAAAGAAACAGAACGGCCTTCAAAGTGTTCTATAGTATTGCCAAATTTCTCTTCAAGTTTATGTTCTCCTAAAGACAATTACCCTTGAATACAATACCCAACAATTGAAGGTTGGCCTTCAAATGTGCTATTCAATTGATCTTAACTATGCGCAAACCTGGGTTAAGAAAGACATTTTAAGTCATACACATCTACCCAGAATGCAACAATGGTTGGTCGTTTTTTCATTTTATTTGAAATAAATGCCAGTCGTTAATGTTACAACGTGCATGTGGTTTCCAAAGTATTACGTCAGTTAAAAGTTGAATTAGAAAGTATTTAACGTAAATGCTATGTTGATGAGGATAGTGACAGATAGAACGCTGATTTGAAAATATTAAGGCTAATAAAGAGAAACGTTACCATGCCGTATTAGAAACATACGTAGAACTATCTGTTGCGTTCATTGAGGGGAATCGAACCCCTGATTTTAGCGTTATAAATCCGTAGATTTATCGTTGTCCAAGCGGTGGACAAATATTTAGGTTGAAGTGGATTATCTGATTGTAATTAAACACAAAATTTAACTCAGACAGTTAGATATATTTCCCTTAAAACTGGAAGTGTATTTACTTACCAACTAGCGGTACGTCTAACGAAAATAAGATAGTTCACGCAACACCAATCTCTATCCATTGTCAACTGCACCACTTTACAAGTAATGTGGTACTTTTTCAAGCACTACCTTGCAAGTAATATGGTACTTTTTTCAAGCACTACTTTACAAGTAATATGGTACTTTTTTCAAGCACTACTTTACAACTAATATGGTACTTTTTTCAAGCACTACTTTACAAGTAATATGGTACTTTTTTCATACACTACTTTACAAGCAATATGGTACTTTTTTCAAGCACTACTTTACAAGTAACATGGTACTTTTTCAAGCACTAGCACTAAACTGTATATAAGCATGTCAGGTACCCACTAGCAGTGAACTGTATATAAACATGTCAGGTACCCACTGTCAGTGACCTGTGTATTAACATTATCTCTTTCATGTGAATAAGTTCATTGAAAAACATTAACGCCAAAAACCTAGAATCTCTTTATGAATTATCCTTCAGTCTTGACTATTGACACCAAGAGAACAAAACTATTAGTATTTTTTGGCCAAATATGGTTATATGGGCCATGTGAAACTGACTCTTGGGAACAGTGATTTGACATATATGTGGAAATCGCTCTAGTTCTATAGAATCGATGACACATCATATCCCAATAATCGGGACATATGACTTGAAACAACTTAAAAAACAACTGAACCAGCTGATAAATAAGAGACAAATATCCAGTGAGATTCGTACCGTTCGATCGTAGATGATATTACTTGATAAAACGTTAAATATTTAGTGAACAAATAACAAGTTATGGATAACAATAGTTAAAAACGTTAAATGTTTAGTGAACAAACAACAAGTTACAAATAATAGTTACAAAAGCTTTCTGTTTCTCTGCACAATAGTTACGAAACCTGACTGTTTCTCTGCACAACAGTTACAAAAGCTGACTGTTTCTTTGCACAAGACTTACAAAAGCTTCCTGTTTCTCTGCACAAAAGTTACAAAAGCTTCCTGTTTCTCTTCACAAGAGTTACAAAAGCTTTCTGTTTCTCTTCACAAGAGTTACAAAAGCTTTCTGTTTCTCTGCACAATAGTTAGAAAACCTGAGTGTTTCTCTGCACAACAGTTACAAAACCTGACTGTTTCTCTGCACAAAAGTTACAAAAGCTTCCTGTTTCTCTGCAGAAGAGTTACAAAAGCTTCCTCTTTCTCTGTACAATAGTTACAAAAGCTTCCTCTTTCTCTGTACAATAGTTACAAAACCTGACTGTTTCTCTGCACAACAGTTACAAAACCTGACTGTTTCTCTGCACAATAGTTACAAAATCTGACTGTTTCTCTGCACAACAGTTACAAAAGCTTCCTGTTTCTCTGCACAACAGTTACAAAAGCTTCCTGTTTCTCTGCACAAGAGTAAGAAAAGCATTCTGTTTCTCTGCACAAGTTACAAAACCTGACTGTTTCTCTGCACAAGAGTTACAAAACCTGACTGTTTCTCTGCACAATAGTTACAAAACCTGACTGTTTCTCTGCTCAATAGTTACAAAAGCTTCCTGTTTCTCTGCACAAGAGATACAAAAGCTTCCTGATTCTCTGCACAACAGTTACAAACCCTAACTGTTTCTCTGCAAAACAGTTACAAAACCTGACTGTTTCTCTGCACAAGAGTTACAAAAGCTTCCTGTTTCTCTGCACAAGAGTTACAAAAGCTTCCTGTTTCTCTGCACAACAGTTACAAAACCTGACTGTTTCTCTGCACAACAGTTACAAAACCTGACTGTTTCTCTGCACAATAGCTACAAAATCTGACTGTTTCTCTGCACAACAGTTACAAAAGCTTCCTGTTTCTCTGCACAATAGTTACAAAAGCTTCCTTTTTCTCTGCACAATAGTTACAAAAGCTTCCTGTTTATCTGCACAAGAGATACAAAAGCTTTCTGTTTCTCTGCACAATAGTTACAAAACCTGACTGTTTTTCTGCACAAGAGTTACAAAACCTGACTGTTTCTCTGCACAACAGTTACAAAAGCTTCTTGTTTCTCTGCATAAGACTTACAAAAGCTTCCTGTTTCTCTGCACAAGAGTTACAAAAGCTTTCTGTTTCTCTGCACAATAGTTACAAAACCTGACTGTTTCTCTACAAAAGAGTTACAAAAGCTTCCTGTTTCTCTGATCAATAGTTACAAAACCTGACTGTTTCTCTGCACAACAGTTACAAAAGTTTCCTGTTTCTCTGCACAACAGTTACAAAAGCTTCCTGTTTCTCTGCACAATAGTTACAAAACCTGACTGTTTCTCTGCACAATTGTTACAAAAGCTTCCTGTTTCTCTGCATACTTCTCGGAAAATACTCGAATTCATTTATCGTGGTCAAGCTAACAATCTAAAGTATGAATTGGTTATGAATAAAAATGAATTCAGGAAATACCAAACTACTTGTATTGAGTCTTACATCATAATTTTCCCCCCAGCGGCTCAGCGGTATATCTGCAAACATGCAATGCTAAAAACTGGGTTTTGATACCCGTGGTGGGCAGAGCACAGATAGCCCTGTGTAGCTTTGTGCTTGATTCAAAACAACTACATCCTAATTTTCGCACTTATTATTTAGCTATTGTTTTATTGCCATCTATTATCAAATAATAAAACTATTATTCATCAAGTGAGGACAGTTCTGGCAAAACCAATTCTTATTTAGTATTTTGAACCTTTGTTTTATCATGTTTAATAGTTAGATCAGAGACTCCTAATAAGGTAGTTTTATCATGTTTAATAGTTAGATCAGAGACTCCTAATAAGGTAGTTTTATCATGTTTAATAGTTAGATCAGAGACTCCTAATAAGGTTTCGCCACTCTAATGTTGAACTACTGACGAAACGGGAAAGCAACCAGTTACCACTACTTACTGCTTATGTAGTTGTTTTATCTGTGTAACGGAACAGTTACCGTTATAAAGCAACCAGTTACTACTACTTACTGCTTATGTAGTTGTTTTCATGTGTGTAACGGAACAGTTACAGTTATAAAGCAACCAGTTACTACTACTTACTGCTTATGTAGTTGTTTTTATCTGTGTAACGGAACAGTTACAGTTATAAAGCAACCAGTTACTACTACTTACTGCTTATGTAGTTGTTTTATCTGTGTAACGGAACAGTTACAGTTATAAAGCAACCAGTTACTACTACTTACTGCTTATGTAGTTGTTTTTATGTGTAACGGAACAGTTACAGTTATAAAGCAACCAGTTACTTCTACTTACTGCTTATGTAGTTGTTCTCATCTGTGTAACGGAACAGTTACAGTTATAAAGGAACCAGTTACTACTACTTACTGCTTATGTAGTTGTTTTATCTGTGTAACGGAACAGTTACAGTTATAAAGCAACCAGTTACTACTACTTACTGCTTATGTAGTTGTTTTTATCTGTGTAACGGAACAGTTACAGTTATAAAGCAACCAGTTACTACTACTTACTGCTTATGTAGTTGTTTTCATCTGTGTAACGGAACAGTTACAGTTATAAAGCAACCAGTTACTACTACTTACTGCTTATGTAGTTGTTTTTATGTGTAACGGAACAGTTACAGTTATAAAGCAACCAGTTACTTCTACTTACTGCTTATGTAGTTGTTCTCATCTGTGTAACGGAACAGTTACAGTTATAAAGGAACCAGTTACTACTACTTACTGCTTATGTAGTTGTTTTATCTGTGTAACGGAACAGTTACAGTTATAAAGCAACCAGTTACTACTACTTACTGCTTATGTAGTTGTTTTTATCTGTGTAACGGAACAGTTACAGTTATAAAGCAACCAGTTACTACTACTTACTGCTTATGTAGTTGTTTTCATCTGTGTAACGGAACAGTTACAGTTATAAAGCAACCAGTTACTACTACTTACTGCTTATGTAGTTGTTTTTATCTGTGTAACGGAACAGTTACAGTTATAAAGCAACCAGTTACTACTACTTACTGCTTATGTAGTTGTTTTTATCTGTGTAACGGAACAGTCACAGTTATAAAGCAAACAGTTACTACTACTTACTGCTTATGTAGTTGTTTTTATCTGTGTAACGGAACAGTCACAGTTATAAAGCAAACAGTTACTACTACTTACTGCTTATGTAGTTGTTTTTATCTGTGTAACGGAACAGTCACAGTTATAAAGCAACCAGTTACTACTACTTACTGCTTATGTAGTCGTTTTTATCTGTGTAACGGAACAGTCACAGTTATAAAGCAACCAGTTCCTTCTACTCCCACTTATGCAGTTGTTATTATTCAGGGAACAGTCAGAGTTATAAAGCTTCAACAGTTTATCATATGGAGGTTATTCAGTGGCGTATAAAGACTCATACGTTGGACCTATTGACATGCAGGCCAGCATGCAGACTATGTTATAACTGACCCAAATCAATATGTGAACTTTTGAAATTCAGAATTTAATCATATAGTGTTCACTGTATTCTAGTAAAAATATTTTGCATTTAGTTAAAAATGAATATATAACAAAGTAATAGACGCAGTTATGAATAAAGCCAAAAGATTCGTTATTATTTTCTCTGTGTTCAAATTCGAGAGTCAAAACTAAACGTACCAAGAACAAATCGTTCCCTTCAGATCCAACATAAGTTTAGGAAAAACCTATTTTAATATATAAATGTTAATGTTTTGGATGCAATTCTTTTAGATACAAACAAGGACTTTTCATGATAAACTCGGAAAACGTATAGTTACAATGAAGACAAGGCATCATTTTGGATAATGCTGTCCTCTAGTGGCATAGCAGACAACACTAGAAACAGGGTTTCGATACCCGTGGTGAGCAGAGCACAGATAGCCCTTTGTGCGAAACTACAAACAAACAAATTACTTTTTTCATGCAACATTTAAACAAATATGATTTTTTATGGCATTGCTTATTACTTGACATGAAAACATAAACACATCATGTGTTAACGTTTCGAATGTTGTGTTAACCAAACATCCTTGTTTCTGGTTGATTCTGGTAGCAGCAGATCACACAGTATTTCCAAGTGCACTAAATTCAAACTACTAATCAGTATTGTAACTTAGAATGCTAAACCCGGGTTTTGATACCCGCGTTGGGAAGAGCACAAATAGCCAGTTGTGTCGCTTTATGCTTAACTACAATCACCCTGGATATTCTACACGTACATAGATTATGAGTTTATTAAACTAGAGATTGTTAACATATTTCTAGAACTCACGATTAGAATCTACCTGACTGAACAGTTTACACAGATATGAAACATATCTGGAATTTTCGCAAAATAATTATAAAGGAAAAACGTGAGAAAAACACCGATTATTTTACAAAGACCCTTAAATTGATCACCTGAACTCTAACGTGATACAATATTTTAAAACAATTTATACAGTTTATCAAACTTCTGTTGATCACCTGAAACTCTCATGTGAAACAATATTTTAAAACAATTTATACAGTTTATCAAACTTCTGTTGATCACCTGAAACTCTCACGTGAAACAATATTTTTAAACAATTTATAGTTTATCAAACTTCTGTTGATCACCTGAAACTCTCACGTGAAACAATATTTTAAAACAATTTATACAGTTTATCAAACTTCTGTTGATCACCTGAAACTGTCACGTGATACAATATTTTAAAACAATTTATACAGTTTATCAAACTTCTGTTGATCACCTGAAACTCTCACGTGAAACAATATTTTAAAACAACTTATAAAGTTTAACAAAAGTTATTCGTCATTTTGGAATACAATAATTTGATCATTTTTAAACTGTAGTACACAAACAGGAACAAATAATTTAATTTTTGGGATGAGTAAAATTGTTAGGCACGTCAAAAACGTGAACGCATGAGAATAGAAAGGACTATGAAATTTGGCTACTTATAAGTTATCGTTCATTAACTGTAAAAAAGGAATTCAGCCTTGTTATCCACACCATTTAGAGTGAATTATCCAGGCAGGTTCTGTAAACAAAACGTAGCATATAATTTGTTAAAGAAAAGATTTTTAAAGGTCAACGAACTTTGTCAAAATGACCTCATTTTTTACTGAAACCCTAATTAAAATCACTTCTATTTTCAGATATCGTGGATTAACAACTTGGTGTAGGTTCTGTTCTGCTTTCTGGAACTCATACTAAAGTAGAAAAAGTGTTTATAAATCGATAAAACTAAATAATTACATCACAATAGCCAATTGAACTGCCCCCAATGTTGATAAATAAGCAATAAATCAATATTACTCAAGGTATGCTTGCCATTTAATGGATTACTCATATATTATTCAATAAAAATTTCACTTACATTTTTATATTTATATATTTTTAATGCCACATTGTCTCTCTGTTTCTCAAAAATCAAATGAAAATTTCAGTATGTGAGAGTTATTTTGAGTTTGTAAGTTATGTGTGACACGTATGATGTTCTCAAACAAACAGAGATAAAGAACTTGATGTAAGTTGGAGCTAATGATGATCGAATAGGTGAAATAAATACTTTCATTTTTATAATTATTGAAATAATTTACTTCTTGGAACGTTACCTTTCCAAACAGTTCAGTGTTTGTCTGTTTTGGATTTCGTGCAAAGCTACACGAGGGCTATCTGTTCTAGCCGTCCCTAATTTAGCAGTGTAATACTAGAGGGGAGGTAGCCAGTCGTCACCACACACCGCCAACTCTTGAGCTACTCTTTTACCAACGAATATTGGAATTGACCGACACATTATAACGCCCCCAAGGCGACGGTCATTTGAATCCGTGACCTTCGGATTACAAGTCCAGCACCTTAACCACCTGGCTATACTGGACAGTTCGGTGTACAGAGAGAGATAATATGTCTCTTTCTCCGAAAATTCATATAAATTAATTAGTTTTTGTTCTTTAAATCCACTTTTACAGTACTCTGAAGTGGTCACCAGACAATAATTATATCACGGAATTGAGAAATAATTTATTTTACTTTAGCATACAAATTTTAGTTTAAAATTCTACGTGAAACCATTTAATACACTTGTCTCGAAATTTAAGTTCCAATGATTATAAACATCAGTTTGAACATAAAGGAAGTGCACTAAACTCGAGATATTGTAAAGTAGTGTTAAATGTGGTAGAAGGTTAGAAATATGAAACATTAGAGGGTCACTCGCCTTTCTTGTGCCTCCAAACAAATTTGAAAAGTAGGCTAGGCCTAGTTTCTTGGTCATTGACTGCAAAGGTAATTGGCATCCGACTCATTCCCTTTAGTGACGTGTTTGTACTAAACATCTGTATATGAAAAGTTGTATGTGAAGTGTGTGACAATGAAAACGATCTTGATATAAAGGCACATTTTCACGTCATTAAACATGCTTTAAAATCTTTTGTTCGAAGTTCGAAGTGAGTTTCAATTTTCTAAAAATAATTATATGACAAAGCATGTTCTCAATTAATGAAAATTGAAAGAAAAAACTTTATTTGTAATTTGCATTTTTTTGCATGTTAAGTGTTTGTTATTCAAAATATTTCACCTAGAAGAAATAATCAGTATAATTGTAAAATATTATATTACATTTGATTCAAGGTTTTCAGTGGATTACATCTGAAAAGTGTCTTAACATGGTTATCATACATCTTAGATGCTATAATTGATTTCGATATGTTTTTGTAGCTATGATCGTTATAACAGTTTATATCTTGCTTTCCAAGGATGGATATCATTAAATAGTTCATATATTATATATAAGTTATAACTTAATTACTACTTAAAATAATGTTTTGAATAACCTACGACCTGTTAGTCCATATCGGCTGTTCCAAACTCAGGATTGAATTAAATTTTAAACAACAAACTTAAAGTCAGCACCGAAACTGAAACCAAACAAATGAACTTTAAAAGGGTTTTACGTTCTAATTTCTTGATTTTTGGTTTTTCTTTAAAACCGAAACTGAAACCTAAAAGAAAAGTTTTCGTTAAACGTGTTTAAATTTACTACTTTTATAATATCTGAAATTACGTCGTTTCAAAAGCCAACCATCCTGTTAGAAAAAAATGAAACTGGTTTAGCTGTAGTTGACTTTATCCTGTCAAAATTTATACTTGTGTTCCCTAGTCCTACTCTAAACTATGAAGAAAGATGATGTATCAACACTGTAAGTTCCCTTTACAAACTTAAACACTTCAATCAAATTCTTCCTCACTCTTCATTTTATTATTTATTATTATGTCTCTCGCTTCCTTGAAGGAACATAGGGGCCGTATTCACTTGCGGATTTATTAACAGGCTGTTTTTTTAAGTGAGTAAATTGTTAGCCCACTGCACAACCTCCAACCAGGAGGAGAAACCTTATCCGTCCCTAATTTTGCAGTGTAAGACTAGAGAGAAGGCAGCTAGTCATCACCACCCACCATCTACTCTTGGGCTACTCTTTTACCAACGAATACCCGCGACACTCGTATTACGAGTCGCACGCCTTAACACGCTCGGCCAAGCCGGACCCTTCATTTTATTAAGATAAAACAATTTGAGATATATCAACCTCTTGTGATCAAAACCTATCTGCCATTATTTGCTCAGCTCAGTAAATGAGCTACATTCTTGTGTAAATCAGGAGCATTCTCTTTACAGCAATACCTTGATTTAATATGTAAATCAAAAAGAGAAGAGGTCTTAAGACTGAGCCCTGAGGTACCCCACTTATGACATTAAACTAGTTTGATTAAGCTCTATTTGTAACAACACTCTGCTGTCTTACATCAAGCCACTCTTATATACAATTTATTAACTTATCGTCGACACATATAGAGAAAGTTTTCAAAGCCTTTTATGTGGTATGGTTTCAAATGTTTTCTGAAAATCCAGATATACCAAATCTAAAACCTTGCCATCATCTACATAAGCAATAACCTTTTCAAAGAATGTCAAAGGATATGTAAAGCAAGATTTTCTCATAGTGAAACCATATTGACTACCCAACAAAATTTCAAACTTTTTTGAATGACTTTGCAGATCATCTTTTAACAGAATCTCCAAACTTTTCCCACAAATGATGTAAGATTAATAGTTTTACAATTACTGGGACAGTTTTTATCACCTTACTGGACAAGAGGAGTTACATTAGCTAATTTCCTTTCCTCAAGTACCTGCCAAATATTCCAGGACTGACAAAAACTCAGTAGTAAATGGCTCGTACATTCAATCTTTAAACTCATTCAAAGCTCTTGAGGAAGTATTATCTGGTCCTTATCGTTACTACAGTCAGCCTCTTAGATCTCGTTACCATATACAAAATTAGAATTACTACAGTCAGCCTCTTTGATCTGGTTATCATATACAAACTTAGAATTACTACAGTCAATCTCTTTGATCTGGTCACCATTCAACTCATTATCATTACATGCAAGCCTTCCATAATCTTAATATTTTGTTTATCCTTAACTTACTTAAATATTCTTACTGTTAAGTTTTACGTTTTTAGCCGTCCCGCTTTATTTCCCAGTTCCCTGTTTGACCAACTCTCTTGATCTTGTAACAATAGTTAATTCAAATTTCTTAAATTCGCGATATTTTTCTTTATCTTTTACGATATTCGCTAACCTGGAATTTTAACTTAGAGCCACCCTGTTTTTTATATAATGACTATGTTGTCTTGAGTATTTAAAAAAATATATATCTTTAAAAAATTTCCATATCTGATCAGTATACCTAAATAATCAAGCTGTTCAATTGACAACACATAATTCTTGTCAGATCTATTGAAAATCTGCTTTTATAAATTTGTAAAAAAACACCATTATTTCTTATCTCAATATGCAACAAAACATTGAACCAAATGGACCAATGATCACTCGCTCCCAGATGTTATCCAATTTACACCTTCCGATCATTTCCATAAATGAAGTTAACAATAAACTAAAATACCATTATTTCTAATAGGTTTCTTGATTAATTATTGAAGGAAGTCATCCTGAAGCTTACAAGATCTTTCTCCCTCATAGTTCTTTCAGAGATGTATTTGAGTACATGGTGAGGGGGTTTTCCAAAAATGGTTCTGTACTTTCAGTTTACCACCTCTGGAATCTGAACATACATCCACGTTTTGCCCTGCGTGGCGACCCGTTAAGGACAGGAGAGGTCCAACCACCACATGCCACTTTGGCCTTGAATTCCTGAAGATAGATGGCCTTGAGGTGCTCCCGGAGCCAATCTTCTGGTCCTGTTGGGCTAGGGTCAACCGAGTACCAATGTTAGACATTCTCAACGGATGTTATGGACATTGTGTCTGATGCTGATGTTTGGGTATAGTGCTCATGAAACCCTGGCATTGCTGCAGTGTCCTTGTTTAGCATTGTAGTACATTACCTCGTAGTGCTCCATTGTGAGTGAGGTCAGTAGGCACTGAATCTTTCTTCTTTCATTATGGATCTCTCAAATCCAAATAAAAACAAATCATGGGTAAATGGCTACGTCTTGAAGACTCTGGACAGCAGTATTCACCTCCTCCTACACCTGTACCTCATTTTATCATACTATATTCTTTGCCAGACAAACCTTTAGGGTAAATGTCTCCCTTTTTGATTCTGATTGGATTATAGGGTCTTTCTAGCTCTCCAAATTCAGTCAAGAAGTTACGTTGTGGGATCATCTTGATAGAAACATTTACTCCAAAACACAGTAAACTTCTCTTGAATTCAAAGATCATTCAGGATTTACTTATTGAGGTTACTCCCCATATTTGCGAGGCGTTATTGTTGAGAAGGATTTGAAGAACATTCTTAAGTAAGAGATTCTCGATGTTTTTTTTTCTTTCAAGGAGCTTCTGCAGTGAGGCGTTTTTTTTCTCATAAGGATGGAATTATAGTGGCTACTGATGCTCTCATTTTGACGTTTACATCATCACGTCCACCCACTGCTGTCACGGTATGTTAGATGAACTGTAAGCTATAGTTGTATCTTCCCAACTCTGAGATAGTTCCACTGTCAGTAGTTTACTCACTCAAAAGTATCGTGTAGTGGTTCTTTGACGTGTGTTCATTGCAGTAGCAAAGACTATGATAAATACGAGTGTGAATTGGACCCTCAATGCGTTAATTGCAGTGGCTTTTAATCGGTGGAAGTTGAACCAAGCCAAATTCTATCTTGCACCACTCTCTTGGAACTCAATCACATTATTGTCTGTCTTCCATCGATGACTGAGAGGTGGTAGTGAGTGACTGTATTGATCAGACAGTTGCTAATTATATTCCTAAGATATCGACATGTGTTCCATGATATCCTTATCCTTGGCGAGCTCCTACCTGCCAGGAGGCACAGAAGACTCAAAAACAGGCCTGACATTTCTTTTGCAGGCATCTCACTATTTCTAACTGCAGTGCTTTCCAGTGGGCTCATACCAGTGCACGTCAAAATCAAAAGGAATATTGCATTAAGTTCAAAACAAGCATTTTTTCTACCACCAGCTCTAAAATCTTATGGGACAAGTTTTGGAAGATTAGTTGGCAGTATATTTATCATCCACTATCCATCTTGTTGTGCAATAGTAAAAAAGCTACTGATGTCCAAGAACATCGCCGATATTTTTGGCAGGAGCTTTCCTTGAGTAGCTGTCTCTGTAATGTCTTTCATGAAATGGTTAATGCTCGTCTTATTTTGTTCTTTAAATCAAACAACCGTCTCTCGTCTGCCCGTTGTTTTACCTCTTCTCGTCTATATTGCTTTATTTACCGTTTGTTTGGCGCAGATGGCCTAGTTTCTTTGCTCCAATAAACGCCAACCAACCCTCATGGTTTGGCTCTAGCATTTCTGAATCTATATGCCTGAAACTAAAACTGCCCATAATTATGACATTATCAACAGCTAGAATTTTAATCTCATTATAAAATTTCTTACTAATTCCTTCAGTGCCATCTGGTGTTCTGTAACAAATTCCTACTAAAGTTCTTCCCCTTTATATCCACTAATATAAATCTAAATGAATTCAGTCTCCTTACTATTATAATTAATATATTAAACTTCAACAGGATGTAACTCACATTTTAAATATAAAGCTACTCTTTCCCTCTTTACTAGCCCCCAGTGGAATGTATGTGGAATCACAGCGTTAGAAACCAGGTTTCGATACTCCTGGGGGCAGAGCAAAGATTGTCCATTGTGTAGGTTGGTGCTTAATTCCAAACAATCAAACCCTCTTTACTGTTCCATCGCTATTAAGTAGCCTGTAATTCTGTATTTCAAATAATCAGGGATAGAGTATTTGCAACAGGTGTCTGTAATTTGTTTTCGATAAATTTTAACAATGAACAAAAAAGCAACATTCTATTTGTTTTACAATAATATGTTTTTTATACACTTCATGAACTTCCTGGTGTCATTCATTAGATGGGGGATGTAACCCCCTCATGAATTTCCTCGTGTCATCCCGTATCATTGTGTAAAATTGCGCTGATATGGTAGCTTTTTCCTTCACTCCTTCATGACGTTCCTAGTGTCAAGTTTGGTGCTCATTGACCAGGAAATGTTGAAACATAAGAGATCTATGCAATGATAGCTATGCCACGGTATGTTTTATCCAGGTGACACAAAAGCGCATTGTCTGTCAAAAGTTACGGACCAAATACTACTGACCCCATCCCATACTTTACCCAATTTCACGATGTAAGTGATTTAACTATTCTATAATCCAGGAAACATAACGTAATGTAACATGTAAGTGTAAAAGTAGATAATGTAATATACGTGATTGTAATGTTTAGTAATCCAGGAAAGATAATTTGCATGATTTGACAGGTTTTTTTTATTTCTGTGTTTCTAGAATGCAGCAACAATGAGTTTCAGTGTCGATCAAGCCTAATGTGTATCCCGGACAGCCAAGTGCAGGACGGTTCGGAAGACTGTCTGGACGGTTCCGACGAGGGTACTCAACGAATAGTCTAATCTTTAAGTTTGATTTAAAAGTGAAAGTAAAGTGACAGTATGTAATTCAAACACTGAAATAATCTAAATCGAGATTTAAAAAAATAATTAAACGTACCATAATAATTTTATAGTAATGAGTTTAATAGTAAACACAACAAGATTTTGTTGTGAAAGTACAAGTTATCGTTCAAGAAGTGTTTTTTTTTAGCTCTCTGTGCATTTTAAATAAGATTTAGGTGTTTACGAAAATATTAGGTTTTAAAATATATTATTAAATTGCTTTGATATACATTCAAGTGACTGTATAACTAAATGAGTGTGTTTGTGGTTTAAAAACTACGCAGAAAAGACGCTCGCCTGACACCGAACAAGTTTTAGTTCATCGTTATGCTTGTAATATTTCTCTATATTTTATGTATTTTTATGTAGATGTCGTCAGCGTAGTATTAGTTAGCATTCTTTTGTAGCACATTTCAATTACTTGAACGTACGTTAGTACTATGGTTACAAGATCAATTATTTTTCATAATTAACTAGATTTGTTTCTTAAAGATGATATTAGTACTAACAAATAAGCACGTGTGCATAATTTGTTTTAAAACAACTGGATTTCATAATATGTATTATGTATTATCTCGGTCTTAAATTATTTGTGACTTAACGGGTAGAGATGGGTACTGTGAATATGACGAATGTTCACACGACGACCAGTAAACTTACCATTTTTTTTTGTTTTTCTTCCGAAAAGAATGTGCTTCAGATCAGTACAGATGTTACTGTGGATACCCACGCTGTATTAGTCGTAGATTTGTTGGTGATGGAATCAGGAATTGTGTTGAAGGTTCCGACGAAGGTGAGTAGATAAATATGAAAAATAGTTTGAAAGAATGGAGTTTGGTAGATGACATTAAAAAGGTAAAATAGTTTGTTAACGTAATTTTTCACATTTTCTCTGTATAATATGGTTAAACGTCATCTTATTTTGAATAAATTTGTTGGGTATATGTAGGATATTACTCCCTTATTATTCTGACGAAGTGGTTGTCAGAGTTTATTTGTAATGACGGACGTACGAACGTATTTTCATATCGTGTAAGAACCTAATGTGATCAACGCAATATGGCGGAATGCGCCCTCTACCGAGTGTTGTTCTAGATTTTCTAATATTTCGGTTAAGTGAGACTACAGTTAATACGTTTCCGTGTAACACTTATGTTTTGATTTGTAACTAATTTACAATTATTTTGATATATTTCATTTGATAATATTATTCTCTCTTATTTATAGTTTAGTCTAGAGAAATTCTAGTTTACTAATTCTTCTGTAAAACTTTCATATTATTTTATGAGGTATTGAAATTTGTGTTTGCTTCTTGGACGAGCAACGTCTCTGGGAGAGCATTCCTAGATTTGAAATTGAGGATACATTGTAATCAATCCGTTTTTAAAAAAACACGCTTTTCACCGTTTGGTTGTAGGTACGCTCTTATTATTTTATGAGGAAAAATTAGTTTAAGGCTTAGCATAGGTGCTTTGACTCGCTACTTTTCCAGTAGTCTGTCAGAAGGCTGTGCGAAGGTAGCCCTTGTGGAACTTTGCACTAAGTTTTGGTATGAATGAGTTTACCCATATAAACGCTGTTATAGGTGAAAATGTTACTTCTAATATTTTTGCGAGTTTTGTGTTAATAGCTAAATGCTGGTTAAATGTCCGGTTGAATGTCTAATTAAATTATCTTTTTACTTGCTTTAAAAAAAAAAAAAAAAAAGGCACGATGCAAAGAATCTAATAAAATTTGTGTGTCGAACATCAGAAAAAACTAACTTAGTTGAATATAAACTAAGCTACTCAACATAAATAATAAACCAACAAAGTATTTATATACTTTTTATATGTTTTCACAACTGAAACAACGAGCGCATTAAACTTATGATTGATCTCGTTCTTGAAATAAGGACCACTAATATTTATATATTAAAAATGTATGGAATATTTTATTGTCCTGAAAATTACAATCACTTTGATTTCAGTAAACGTACAATAAAAATTGGTACTGTTATTATAAATTGCTATAATATAAAGTAACTATTACTTATATTTCAGATCTTTCAGGAAATCATAAGAATTATATCTGTTCTGAGAAGAACCAACTCCAATTCTTCTTGGCTCCCGAAAGAATAAAGAGACAAACAGGTCAGTGTTTGAGAATGGACAGTCCAGATTACAATTTATTTTAGTTCTTTGGGATATTGATTTAATTATGAAATAGATAAACCTAAATGTTTGCGTTTCATTTTATTCTTGCTTTAAATGCTATTAATATAAGGTTTTGCAAGATAACAGATCGTTACAGGACGTACATTATAGAAATACTTTGAAAGTTACTGGGGCGGGGAGGCGAGTGTCATACATACTACAATGTAAAAGACACTGAATATTGCATCAAAGTACCAGTAATACTTGTGTCACTTTAATTGTAGTTAGTTTAGATACAGCTAAGTATACTGTTGCTATTTCCACACTGACTCGTACAGATGACGCGGGCCAAGACCAGCCTAATGGTATAGAAGCTGCAACAGTTAATACGACTGAGGTATACGACGTTCTTGAGGATGGCTTTCAGACCACCAGGACTGAACGTAGCTCAACAGGTCCAACAATCAAGGGTTCGGATTTTACTCCTAGTGCCAATCAAGATATTTCTAGAGCAACAGGAGGGGTTTTTACAAGTATGAACATAAATCCCACAAAGGTCATATATCCTTCCACTTTTGTGTCAAGCACTGAAAATACCCAGTATGGATTGACAACTGTTTCTACTATCCAAGTACAAAGAAAATATATCGATGGAACTTTTGCTCATGTTATGAATGACTATTCTTCTTTGCTTAATCCAACTTATTCCTATTTAGCTTTTGATGGATTGTATTCTACAAGTCCATTGTATAGGGTTAGCAGTGAAACCCAGATATTCGGTTCTCTGACCTCCGGTAAGGTTTATCAAACAGCAGTAAAAGTTTCTTCTCGTAAACCCCTGGATTATCTAATTAGTAGAGACACATTATCAACACCTTTGTTGAACAAACCTAACACTCATGGTATTTTACTGGATGAAAGTAGACAGAGGGACAATGTTCAGACTCAGCCACTAAAACGTTTAATACATGAAGAAGTCAACGTCGTACCAAGTTTCCTCGTCACGGACACATTCCAGCAAGTTATCACCGAGTCATTATTGGAAATCACAAGTAATAACATCGGAACTTCCGAGATTGAGATGAGTAGCATCGCTAACGTTAATACCGATAAATCGGCTATTATAACATCAACCCTTGAAAGAACTTTACAGCCCAGACTTTCCACTCGTACATACATTCGTGACGACGAAACACCAGACGTCGAAAGTCTTAATAAGAGACGTTTTTTAGAAGAAATTACTTCAAACATTCCATATTTAGATAGTAATACTGTTTTGCATTCCACGATTTTACCTGGAAAATATACCAAGATATTGTTCTCAAAAGACCAAGAGGTGGCGCTTGATTACAAAGATGATGACGACATTAATATGAACGTAGCTGAGGTTATTCTTTCTTCTACCGGGAGATTTTCTTCTAAACATTCTGTGAAAAATATTGATAAAAGTGTGCATGTAGGAAAACCCAAAACAGTGGATAACAATAGAATACACAAAACGACAATTCATGAAATCGGAAAAGTGACAGCACATGAAGCTAATCGTGGCATTCCCGAGTTTACTGGAATTAGGACATTAAAAGTTACCTTGAACGGACATGAAAATTCTGACACGATAGCTAAATCAACAGGTTTTACTGCTTATAAAGAACAGCTGGGAACTGTTTTGGATACGGCAGGAACTAAAACAGTAGGAAAAGTAGGAACAGTTATGCCCACCAATGCTAGAGGTGCTACCGCCTACCCAGAAGAATTCTCGAAGAAGTCCTCTAACGTTGGTTTAAGCAGAAAAGGAAAAAGGTTAAACATATTTAGTAATCCAGCTGGGTTGGAGAGTGGCCGTGTTATTATCACTGATAAATTTTACTTACCACCTACCTTTGGAGATCACGATCACACTTATCCTGATGATAGAGTACCATCCCAAGATCTTTACTTTCAAAAATATCTGTCGACAAAAGTTGATTCATCTTACACCGGAGGTAACCTACAGGAATATCTGTTACTACCATCTTTAATTCAGCCACATAATGAAAACGAACATACCAGAATAACAAAAACCATCAGTCAGTTTGGTCCAATATTTGATCCTCTACTTGAAGCAGTTACTGATGGAAGCTCAGAGGAAGAAAACATTCATCTAACTTATCCCTATTATCCCGCTAAGCATGAAAAAG
This sequence comes from Carcinoscorpius rotundicauda, assembly GCA_011833715.1. Taxonomy (NCBI): domain Eukaryota; kingdom Metazoa; phylum Arthropoda; class Merostomata; order Xiphosura; family Limulidae; genus Carcinoscorpius; species Carcinoscorpius rotundicauda. The sequence continues at coordinate 6,819,779 of CM022399.1, read as the reverse complement.
ATGAGAGTTTTGACGCTAGTAGAAGAGATACATTTCCGACAATGCAATCAAAACTTACACTGTATGGGTTTCTAGAATTTTCTACAACAATTTCTGGAACGGAAGTTATCTTCCTTCCATCAGTTACTGAGGGCTTAGGAACAAAAACTTCAGATTTTAAGCATGCAAGTCGACTTACAAACAGTGGCCCACAGTATGTACCAAAGGAATCAATAGATAAAAGTTTAGTGGCACATACTTATGATCCAATGTTTGGTACTCAAACAAGGCAGTTTATATCTCAACGATCTATGTCAACTTCGACGTACAGCGAAGCGGTTGACATGATGAAAACAGTATCCACGTCAACTGTAATAACGAAAGCAAGGAAAACGCCGAAATCGAGACAGCAAAAGAATTTAAAACATACTATGGAAACATCATATGTTACGGAAACAATTCCAGTCTTACATACAACAATGTTTCTAACAAATCTAGCAAACAGCAACGCTTTGGATACCAACGAATCTGTGAACAAACATCGCCGAAGTAGAACGCAAACAAATGGCCAAAAAAGCAAGGTTGTTGAGAATAATATTTCTGCTACATCACTTCATACTGACGTCCCCTCTTTTACCCTTGCTGTTCATCCAACAGGATTCATCACCTCACTTGTTGGTACAGATGTAAAGGACAGTACAACCATTAAATGGAAGTCGTTGATCTTTGGGACTTACATTAAGGGAACGTATGCTCATTTAATACAAAGTACATCGAGTATTCTCATAATGTTGCAACAGACTGAAAAATCCTTTGCAACTAAGTCGATTAACCCTTCACTAAGCCTTCAAGACAACTGGCTCTCCATCAATCAAAACAAAAAGAGTAAATTTGATTTCAAAAATAAATTACAAAAACATTTATTTTCCGAACAAAGAAGAACGGAGTTGGAAAATATAAATTCGGAAGGATACGTTAATAGTACTAAACTTGAAAATATTAAAGTAACCCCCAAAATGATAGCCGATGACGAAAATATCACAACGATAACTGGAAGCCATGTAAGTGAAGACATTTTGACGAGTGCCTTTCATAAGTCATTTATTTCAATGGTTTCGTTTGAAAAACAATCTAATTTCCTTACACCTTCACTATCATTGTTACCTGAATACGCAACTAATGTTATGAACGGTACATTTCAAGGTAAGAGAATTCCTGATGATGATGGTGGTGTAGTGACCTCTCTGTCATCATCCAGAATGGGTGAAGCTTCTGGCATCATAGTGAATAGTGTGTTGATGCCAAGTTATATTACTGTTAACTCTATGTATTATTACTCTTTCCAAAATCCTTCAATAGACTCTAGCCTTGATGAAAAAACTTTAGAAAGTACTTCAAGATATGCAACTCCAAACCTTGACAGAAAATCAGATGACACTAGTTTTAATCCTACAAAATATTCTGGTACGGAGCTCTTAGAGGAAGTAAAAGAAACAGATGATTTCGTAGCCTCATATTTCAATGCAATAGAGACAAAAATGGATTCAATAAAGTTTGTCCAACAAGGAACTCGAACAAACAATCTGGAACCAAATGTTTCGAACTCCGCAACGCTATTCGAACACGTGCCTTCAAAATTATTGAAAACTTTTGAAATTAAATCGATTGAAAGGTTTCGCACTAAACCAAGTAAAAGTTTAGTTCCATCAGTAAAATGGACTGAAGAAGCCCCTTCTGAGCAAGACGACTCAAGAAAACATATCGTTCATAGTAAAACAACTTACTACACAACTTACACTTACCTTACAACTTATCAGAGAAGCGGAAGTACTTCGGTGTGGAATAGGAAGGAAACAGTTGAAAATGTATTGACAGTTAGTGGGGAAACGTCAGTTATCCCTACTGTTATTACATCCGCCTCAGATATTAAAACATTGTACACATATTATCCAACGATTTCAACAGACGAGTCAGTTATATCAAGTAGTTTAAATAGAGTTACAAATATAAAAATGGTTCATTCTACAACAGGTAGTCATTTTGAAACACAGTCACAGCCTACTCATGAAATAATACCATCACAAACATCTTATAGTGAAAATCTGACAACCCTTACATCTCGCATTACATTGTTCAAGGATAATTATCCTGTAATTACCACAGTTGTACCATTGTTAACAACCGGATCAATTATGATGAATTCTGACCCCAACGGAACAACAGAGAAGATGGGGGGATTTTTTATCACTACTGTAAAACCTTTTTATACAACATACACGTTTTTCACGACATTTTTCATTGGTGGGACACAGTCTCTGTCCACTCATGAGGAGACAGTAACAAGGTACAAGACACTTTCCATTTTACGAAAACAAGTATCGTCCACAAACAGTGCCGCAGTGTCCTCATTTTCAGCTACACCCGAGATAACCGAAACTTTTAGTCCTCAATCGGTGAAACATCATGAAGGAACCTCTTCAACCACCCCTCTTGTCACTTACACAATCTTTACTACTTTTTATGTGAATGGAAGCTCCATAGTTACGTCCAACACAGTCGTTAACCCAGACGTGCCTAGTACAACAAGAAACAGTATAAAAGAAACTCAGCACAACAGCAAAAGCCTTTTGAATTCGGAAAATGATGCAAATTTAAAACTGAATAGCGAATCTTCAACGGTTGGATTCCAAACAAATAGCTTACTGAGTGATAATACAGGTGTCTTGGAAGAGATAGAAAAAGAAGAGAACGTTAGATCTGCAGTTTTGTATAATAAAAGAAAATTACTCTATGTGGAGGAAGAAGAAGAAAAGAGTCCAATTGACCTGGAGAAAGAACAGACTTATAGTGATTTAACTGCAAGAAAAAACGATGACTTGTTTCATCGATATGTCAAAGTTAATAGTGGACCGGTGGAGCGTTCAGTCGAAGACACCTCGTCTGAGCCAGATGAAGAAGAGAATGACCCATATCCAACTGGACTTATTCAGTCAATGGAAGCTAAAGAAGTCATTGATGGCGTAACAACAGTTTATGCTACTGAAGTATATGGTACGTTTATAGATGGTGCTTACGCGCAGATAGTCCAAAGTGCAGTAAAAGTATATTCAGAGTCACCAAATGCTATTGACAGCACGGGTAGTAATCAGTCACCTCACTCAACAGCAGTTCTCGGTGCTGAAGTGCATGCAAGACCCAAGGAAAGTTTTCAGAAAGTTGGTCTCTTATCATCTTATACCAACAGCGAGGTTAATGACCAAACAACTACATTCTACACCACAGACATCTACGGAACTTACGTTGGAGATATTTACGCACACATAGCCCACACTACTTCTTCTGTTCAAATACCAGAATCCACAAAATCATCAACGGGCCTGATATCATCTTCAACCTCTTCTGAAATCCATGGGTCCTATACAACATTCTGGGTCACCCACTTATTTGGAACATATTTCAATGGGTTTTATGCCCACGTAGCTTCCACATTTTCTTCTGTGCAGGTTTCGCCAACAAAAACGGAAGAAGAGTACCTTATAAAAACTTTAAATCACTTGGATTATAGTTCAAAAAAACATCATGCGTTCATTTCCGACTTCAAATCAACTTCCGTTTTACCTTCTATTTTTGATCCCGACGAATCGATAAAACCAAGCTTTACAGTGTCAGACAGTAGTCGAGAAACGAGCAGAAACTCTTTTACGGCAACGCCATCTTTATCTGGTTATAAAACAGGACTTTTATCTTCTTACCTTTCAACTGCACTGAATACAGGAGTTACTACTTTATACACCACGAACATTTACGGAACATACATTGGTGGAATATATGCTCAGATTGCGGAGACCACAAGCGAGCTTCAGACAGCTGCTCCAACATCCGAAACCCCACAGAAACCGACGGGTCTACTTTCTTCCTTAGTCAGGAGTGAAGTACATGACAAAACAGTAACCTACTATACCACACAGATCTATGGGACGTACTTTGGTGATTACTATGGTCAAGTGGCCAAGACTGTCTCTAGGTCAGTCGTTCAAAGTGTAAAAGAAAAGGATGGAGCCACAGTTAATCCGTCTGTAGCGATTCAACACGAAACTGGACTAATTTCTTCTGTTGTAATCAGCAGTGTCGTGTACAGAGGTACAACAACGCAACATGTATCGGAAATATATGGCACTTATATAGGGAGCGTCTATGCACACGTTGCAAAGTCTACGACAAGGGTCTTACCCTTAGAAATAATTCCTAGTAACAATACACCAGGAAGTACGGTAGAGAAAGCTTTTTTATTAAGAACATCACACGAAGACAACCTTGGTAGATCCCAGTCGGTGTTATCTACGAAGTTGGACTCAATCGTAATACAGTCGGGACTGTTTAAAAGTAACATCTTACCATCACCTGATGTTACATCAACGTCATCTTCTAAACAAACAGAAGTATCTAGAACCGGATTAATATCTACCATACTAAGCACAGAGATAAACGACGGAACTACAACTCTTCATACATCCGAGATATACGGAACGTACATTGGCGGATTTTATGCCCATATTGGAAAGAAAACTTCACAGGTTCTGCCAAAGTCTGAAATCAGAAGTTCCACAGTTGGTGTGATATCGTCAAATGTTATGACAGAGGTAAACGAAGGGATTACCACACTTCACACTAAAGAAATAATCGGGACGTACTTTAATGGGCTTTTTGCACATGTAGCTCGAGAAACTTCATCTGTCATCGAACCGTCAACAAGTAAACCTGCAAGTGATAAAACAGGCTTGATTTCCTCTGTGATATCGAGCGAAATCCATGGAAGTTTAGCGACTGTATATACAAAAGAAATTCATGGTACATATTTTAATGGATTTTATGCTCACGTGGCGAGAAGCTCATTTCATGTCGTACCTGTCTCGACATATAACGAAAGAGAACCGACTTCAAAGTTTACCAAAACCCTTAAAAGCAGCGAGAAAACATTTCCTAGTAGTTCTCTGAAGCAAATATATGAGACACGTGACATTAGTCCTGTATCATCTACTGTCCAAGACACCTTTTTTGTAAATAATGTATCAGGACAGCTCGACAAGTTTGATGTTAGAAGCAAAGAAAATGACACTAAACAGGACACTTTTTTGGTGCCAAACGCAGAATTTCGCACAGAAAGTCGACCCACCACCACGACATTTGAACTTTCAGAAGAAAAGAATATTTCGACAATACTTACAAAATCTATAAATTCTGATATAAATACATTAGAATCTTCTTATGTTCAACCAGAAATAAAGGTAGATCAAGATAGCAACAACCAAGCTCTTACGAAGAAAAAACAACATGAAAAAACTACTATTGACAATTTGCAATCCGACAAAGAAGATGTTTCTAAAGTTACTACGCAAAGTTCAAGACCTTTCCTTCATTTTCCATCCTTAATGAGAGGACATGATGTCAGTGATGAAGAGGCCAAAGATACGGTTTACGATGGTGATTACACGGACGACAGTACGAACGAATCTCTTGATGCAAAGGAAGAAGGTAATTTAGAAAGTGAAGATGATTTTTTCGAACCTTTTGATGAAGATACTAGTATAACAGATGCCAAGATAAAGAAAGATAATGATTACTATGAAGATTATTATGGTAATTACGATGACAACATATCACAAAATTCAAAAACTAAGAACAGACAAGCAAAGGAGAAGAGAATTATTCATTTAGGTCAAAATAGATCACAAACATCAGGAAAAACACGTGAAAAATCTAATAACATATCGACATCAAAAGTACAAGTTAATGACAATACAGAGAGTCACGATTCAACCGAAGATAATAGGCCACAAATTAGAATTAGACCATTTAGACAAAGAAAAAGGCCATCATTTCTTCTTCCCACAAGACCAACCCAAAAACCTCCTGCTTTTAACATTAGGTTTAGGCGTCCAATATTAAGACGCCGAATAGATAGTACTGAAGAAGATACGGACGAACAAGATACTAATTATACAGAAAATGATGAAGCATACACAAGTCCTTTGCCATCTTTGCGATCTAGATTTAGAATTCAAGGACAAAGAAGGAAAAATGGTTTTCAGTTTCGAAGTCGATTGTCAGAATCTAGATTCAATAATTTTCCTTCAAACAATAGGCGATCTACATTTAGTTCCCAGCCGCAAGCTGAAGATAGATCTGACTATGATGATTCTTATCTTGAAGAAGACAACATTACTGAAGATTATGAATATACAGATGATATTGAAGAAAATAGTTCACTAGACAGGGAAAATCGTTTTCGTCCTTTAAGGTCAACTTTAGGACCCAGAAATGGGCGTCGCTCACGGTTATTTGGAAGAAGAAATACTGCAAGTTTTGGAAGGCGATCTCGTAGAAAACAAGAAAAAGACGATGAAGACTTACATGAGAAGCCAAATCACACTCGTAATGCCAGAATTCGTCTAAGAAGGCCAAAGGGCAGACGTTCAAGAAACCGAGGGCAGTCACTGCGAAGTTCTTTCAATGCAGTAAGCAAAGAGGACCCAGATGAAGACGATCGACGAGAGGTCAGATTTCGGGGTCAAAGGCGGCGTCCAACTTTTGATCCGCGCTCGTGGAGAAAAACATTAGTTGAGACCAGTACTTCGTCTATAGTAACACCCACACAAACACCGGTTACTGTAACTTCTGTTATAACAACTGTTAAAATACTACCAATCTACCATGGATTTAAGACATCTTATGCAACGTTGAGTACCACAACTTTCGGTAGCAGTGTCATCCAACCGTCAGAATATTCTGCCGTCACCTCGAATGGAATTACAAAAACAATTTATTCTTCCAAGACAAATGTGCCAGATATTAATGGACCTACAGATCAGCTTTATACCACCATAACAGAGATTCTTATCACCACATCACCGTGGGAATCAACACATTTAGTAACTTTAAAAATTGGTTATAGTACAAGAACAGATACAATAACAGACACCCGGATTTTAACTACACTGTCGACAATTCTCAGCACTATTACTCCAGAAACAAGTGCTCCCTCTGCTGCCCAACAACAGTTTCCAGTTCCCTTTTATCAGGGAATTTCTCCGAATTCTGTCAGTTACATAACTTCGTCTGGCTCTTTTGTGACTACAAAACCTTTTGTTTCAACCAGAATTTTGCCTTTGGTCATTAGAGGCAGAACGAGATACCGTACTCTAACAACTACGACATTTTCAGAGACTACAGTTGTGACAACAACAACTATTTTAGTTCCTCAAGCACAAGTACAAACACATGCACCAATGGTTCAACAACCATATTTTCCGTTTCCTCAGTTAACAACCGAACTGACATTTTACGTTTCAGGTGCTGATGGACGACTGAAACCCGTTGTGACACAGGTTGCTGTACCCTTTTACCAACAACACGTATTACATACAAAGGTTGCTAGGAGCTTGCAAACACAAGTCAGCTGGTTTGCTACTAAAACACCAGATAGTTACCAAGGTTTTACAGATACTGTTTACAGGGTGGAGGATGACACTCACTCTGTGGTATTATTAAGCTCAGGACTGGAAGGTTTGAGCTACATGTCGGATGGAACTGATTCAAAGATTCCTACAGAAATGCTGAAGTCGTTGTACATCAGTGTTTCTCAGGGTAAAACGTCGGATATTGACCTTACCACTATATTTAAAGGAAAACTAACCGAAATATACGAAGCATCTGCTGTAGTGAAGGATAGTGGAGGGAAAAATAATGATGATGAAGAAGCGATGTTCAGTGATATGAAATCTATAAATGACATACAAGAGCAATATGGCGTTGGATTACGATTCAATATCAGAAAATTACATCAGAGTCTGGAAGATGATAAAGAACTCAGAATTTCTGATGAACATTTAGATTCAGATAGTGATAATCATGATGACAGAAGACGGAATTTCGGATCACGTAGAAAAAAGAAAAAACAGGAAGTATTTGGTGAGTATGAAAGTAATCAAGATTTTTACAGAGACCTAAGGTCACAGGTGAAAAGGTCACATAATGGTTTGTCTCCTGTCCCAGCTCTTCCTCAGTCGATACCTCAGTCAGCCACACATATAGGTTTTGGTTTTCAGGGTTATAAAGTCAGTGATGATGATTCTACTGTCGATTTATTTCCAAATGTAGGTTTAGAGGAAAAAAATAGGGGTAGTGACCGGACACGTGTTTTTGGCTTCGAAAGAGTAATAAAAGTGAATGACAAACTTAAAGAGGGTATTCTTACTAACGGACAGGACTTAAAACCAAGAAACCTAGTAACACGACAATTTTCTCTGGTAGGTACAGCACCTGAAGAGGAAGGGTTTGGCAGGAGACTACCAAAGGATGGCAGAGATGAAGAAGAATCAGATGGAACTACAAATGAAGATGACAGCTTCACAAAACGTAGGAGAGTTATCATTCGGAAACTAAGGCCGTTGACAAACGTATCTAGAGGACAATCGCATTCTAATGAGTATGGATTACGACGTACACCTGTGGTGATTAAACGGAAAATACCACGACAGAATTTTTCCAATTTAGAAAATGTCAAGAGAAATGAACTAAAGTCTGCCTTGAACGTTAATAATGATGTAGAAAGAACACATCAAGAAACGAAAGGAGGAAACAGACGAGGCGAAGCTGCTAGTACCGAAAACATTGTAAGTGATAACTCGGAAGCAGTGAGGCGTATCATTCGCATAAGAAGGCCTGGGAGTGGAAAGAAAAGAAAAGTAGTTGTAACAAAGAGACCTGATGCTGTACACCCGTCTCACATTTTAGGTCCGCTGCAGCCGCGAGGTCCCATTAGTAATGACGGTGTAGAAAGTGATGAACAGAGAAACGCTGTAGATTCAGGTTTGAACCGTGTACTGGCTCAGAGTGTTATTAGCAAGAAAAGCTCATCTCCATTAGGTTTCATTACAAGTGCTGATCCTGAAAAATTAATTCCGTTTACTTATTACACCACGTACACATACTTTACAACCTTTCTACATGGCACAGACACTATATATACCAGTCGCGAGACTGTTTTGTCCAATGTCTTCTCTCATGCGCCTAACTCTGACGTGGTAAAGGTTATACAAAGTAACGGTGGATACACAGTACCACCCAATGGCTATACCATAATACCGTTAGGTTCTAGAACCGGTGGGGGAGCTACAACAATCGTCCATTTAGGGTCCCGACTGCAGATATTCAACAGCGACATATACAGTGGAGTCTTCCAAACAGCTTCTGTGGATCCTCCTGGAAATCAACAAAGTCCACACTTAAATATTCACGTGGAAAATTTGGAAAAAATAGAACTAAGTGCTCTAGCATCGCTTCCCAAAACGTATTTTACGTTTTTCACATATTTTTACACATTTTATGATGGCCTGAGTACGAGGCAGTCGGTACGCGCGGAGACCATTACTAATATAGTGTCTAAAGGTGAACCCTTTTCCTCAAACATATACTCAAGCACAATCAACAGTGATGGTTTCTTGACTGTTGGGCCAGAGAGCCGAGTTGTGAACCTTGGATCTCGAAAAGTGAGTGGCACCACTACCGAGGTAAACATTGGACTTAAAACGTTATTATATTTTGATGGCATCAGTAACGTTGTGGTCGAGAAGATCACTGAAACAACTTCCTTTAGTCCATCAAACGTAGAACCATTACCAACAAGACTTGCAGAGAACGAGCTGGAATCAATATATAAACCATCGAGCTATTATTCGTCCTCAATAAATCCAACAGAATTGCAGCCATCTTACGTTTCAGCGAGTGACTTTATTTCATCAGAGCCAGATGATAATGCAACTCCCGAAATATCTTTAGATAATACAATAGAAAATGTTGGTGAAACTAGTAAACCACGCGTGCGCATTTTGACTTCCTTAGTGAGGCGTCCTTCTTACTCATTGAGAAGCCGTGTATTTAGACCAAGGCCTGGAGTAGTTGTCAAAGTAAGACCTGGACCATCAAGAAATAAAGAGAGACCAGAATTAAGGAAATCTGTAACTTATACTGAAACGTCCCAAAGTCCAGAACTTGCAAGTAGCCTTAGTTATTCTGAGGAAAGTGACACAGTTGAAAATTCACCTCTAAGTCTTTTGTCCTCATCAGTTAACACCGTTTCATCTAGATACGACAGTAATTATGATGTGGAAGAAGGTATAGATATATCTGACGAGGTATTAGCTACTCCAGCTTTGTCGCTGTCTACAGATGTTAATTTAAACATTGTTAACACAGAGAAGATACAAAACGACCTCGAAGAAACTCCAGATGTACTTGATGCAGCTTCACAGCAAGGAAGACCAACTAGAAAACGGTTGACAGTGACAGTTCGGAGGCCGTTTGGGGCTGGACGAATCAGCAGAACTAATACAAGATTCGTTCTTCCTTCAAAACTTGATATCACAACTCGACCACGCTACTATGTTGTAACAAGAACAGGACCACGTGGAGTGGTCGCTCCTTCGCGACGACCATATAGTGTGAAAGTTAGCCGGCGTCTAAGACCTGCAATTTCTACTGAAGAGCTCGAGTCATCCGGACCAGGGACGGTGAAGTATGAAACCTACACCACATTTACTTCGGTCCCAGTTATCTTTGGTTTGGAAACCAGCTTTAAGAGTGTTCTTCTGACTGCGTCTTCTCCCGTTGTTGTACCACAAGACTCTCCACATTTTATCCTGGATACTGCCACGATCCAGCCCACTGAAACCATCCTGGTTACCTTCTACACCACTACCACCTTCACAGTTCCCTATACTGTTGGAAGTCAGACGTTATATACTACTGTGGAACAGACCAACTCCCGAGTCGTCACTCAAACCTACGGTAAGTTCCAGATGCATATAATTCAGTTTTATCAGCTAAAAATCAGCAAATACAAATTTAAAATTTGTCACTTTCGAAACGAAACGTTTCATTGTCTTCCACTGTGGCTCAGTACTGAGCTTGAAGGCTTAGAACGCAAAAATCCTGGGTTAAATTCCTACGCAAAGTGCAGATACCTACTTACATTTAAAAATTAAACCAAACTCCCCTCACGCTTCGTTTTAACGGTATCTCAGATTCATAATAAAATGCTTAACAATCACGTGACAACGCGGAAACATGCTTCTTAAATTAGTTTTTAAGGGTAGTTTAGGTCACAAAAATAGTTTCCAAGTAAGTCATTTTACACTGCATAATCTCTTCCCTGTTCGCCCCCCAGTGGCTCAGCGGTATGTCTGCGGACTTACACGCTAAAATCCGGGTTTCGATACCCGTGGTGGGCAGAGCACAGATAGCCCATTGTGTAGCTTTGTGCTTAATTCAAAACAACAACAACAACAACTTCCCTGTTTTAAACTCGTTGATCTATAATATTTATGTGTTTGTTTAGGGAGAAACTGTTAATTGTTTCAATAAAATATTCCAATAATTGTTTGGAAACAAAAGTAATGTGATGTTAACTGAAGAAAAACCACAAATTTCTCACATACAAGAGATTCCACATTAATGTAATGATATTGTTACATACAAGATATTCCACATTAATGTAATGATATTGTTACATGCAAGAGTTTCCACATTAATCTAATGATTGTTACATACAAGAGATTCCACATTAATCTAATGATTTTGTAACATACATATTATTAAAACATTTTGAAAATTTAACCACATCAAATCGACACTCTTTCAACTATCGAAAGAACAATTGATAATCTGGATAAAGGTTAAGATCTTAGTAAAATCTCAGTCAGTTTTAATATTGGGTATGGTATCATATTTCTCTAAATGATTTTCTAAAGTATTTATTGAGATTTCTACTACAGAAGTAAAATGAATGGTTTGTAATATCAAGAAGAGTGATTATCACTCCTTCAAAAAAACCAAGTAACATCAGCCACATAAAGTAGGCACGTTTTCTAATACCTAAAAACTTGTTTTACTACTACAGTATTAATACCTGTCTGATGTGCACTTTATTCATTTCTGATATCTTAATACTTGTTCTACCTCTACGGTATTAATACTTGTCTGATGTGCACTTTATTTCTGATATCTTAATACTTGTTCTACCACTACGGTATTAATACTTGTCTGATGTGCAGTTTATCTATTTCTAATATCCTCATAGTTGTTTTACCACTCCGGTATTAATACTTATCTGGTATGTGCTTTTTCTATTTCTAATATCTTAATAGTTTTTCCACGTCTTTATGATTTCGATTGATTCCAATCTACAGGGTCGCGAATATTACTAAGACTAGAAAGTAAACAAAATCTAAGATATGGAAAGCAACAGTCTTAGAGAAACTATGTATATAATGATTATTTTTGTGCTATTATTTATAACTCAACAGACCAACCAGATGATGTAAGTTATCCTATCTCACCTCGGGATTCCAGTCGTATTTCTTCGTTCTTGCCGTCAACAAGTGTTGAATTAGGATTTGGTGGACCCACAACTCATGTAGTTTCTTCAGGTGAGTATCATATCATATTGACCCTTATATAGAAATATACACATTTTTTGTTTATGTTCATTGGCCTCAAGATTTTCGCCAGCAGTGTATTAAACACAAAATACCTAAAACATCACTGGCACCATTTTATCTTGATTGAACTATTGACCAATCTTAGGAGCTACTAGCATGTATTACTTTTAGGAGCTACTGGCATGTATTACTGGTAGGAGCTACTAGCATGTATTACTGGTAGGAGCTACTAGCATGTATTACTGGTAGGAGCTACTAGCATGTATTACTGGTAGGAGTTACTAGCATCTATTACTGGTAGGAGTTACTAGCATGCATTACTGGTGGGAGCTACTAGCATGTATTACTGGTAGGAGCTACTAGCATGTATTACTGGTAGGAGTTACTAGCATGTATTACTGGTAGGAGCTACTAGCATGTATTACTGGTAGGAGCTACTAGCATCTATTAGTGGTAGGAGCTACTAGCATGCATTACTGGTGGGAGCTACTAGCATGTATTACTGGTAGGAGCTACTAGCATGTATTATTAGTAGGAACTACTAGCATGTATTACTGGTAGGAGCTACTAGCATGTATTATTAGTAGGAGCTACTAGCATGTATTACTGGTAGGAGCTACTAGCATGTATTACTGGTGGGAGCTACTAGCATGTATTACTGGTAGGAGCTACTAGCATGTATTACTGGTGGGAGCTACTAGCATGTATTACTGGTAGGAGTTACTAGCATCTATTAGTGGTAGGAGCTACTAGCATGCATTACTGGTGGGAGCTACTAGCATGCATTACTGGTAGGAGCTACTAGCATGCATTACTGGTAGGAGTTACTATCATGCATTACTGGTAGGAGTTACTAGCATGTATTACTGGTAGGAGTTACTAGCATGTATTACTGGTAGGAGCTACTAGCATGTATTACTGGTAGGAGCTACTAGCATGTATTACTGGTGATTTATATTTTTCAAAACTCCTTTCATGAAAGTCAGTTGTATGGAGTGTTTTTGAAATGTTGCTTCAGAATATTTGAAAAAAAGCCTTAGTGAATGGAATGAAATATTAAAACAAATTTTAAAACATTCAACATTGACTATGAACACTGAAATTAATCTAAATACTGGCTGGTCAAAAGTTTAAAACCATACTGAAATGAAGTGTTAATCGGAAAACACGTAACGAAATTTAGTCATTTATTGCATTAACGTTGTCAACATTTTTCAATCTAGGTAACATAATACGAACAATCTTTTCTAGAAACTAATCTAAGTAACATAATACAAACAATCTCTTCTAGAAACTAATCTAAGTAACATAATACAAACATTCTCTTCTAGAAACTAATCTAAGTAACATAATACAAACATCTCTTTTAGAAACTAATCTAAGTGACATAATACAAACAATCTCTTCTAGAAACTAATCTAAGTAGCATAACAAACATTCTCTTCTAGAAACTAATCTAAGTGACATAATACAAACATTCTCTTCTAGAAACTAATCTAAGTAACAATACAAACATTCTCTTTTAGAAACTAATCTAAGTAACATAATACAAACATTCTCTTTTAGAAACTAATCTAAGTAGCATAACAAACATTTTCTTCTAGAAACTAATCTAAGTGACATAATACAAACAATCTCTTCTAGAAACTAATCTAAGTAACATAATACGAACAGTCTCTTCTAGAAACTAATCTAAGTAGCATAACAAACATTCTCTTCCAGAAACTAATCTAAATGACATAATACAAACAATCTCTTCTAGAAACTAATCTAAATGACATAATACAAACATTTTCTTCTAGAAACTAATCTAAGTAACATGATACAAACATTTTCTTCTAGAAACTAATCTAAGTAACATAATACAAACATTCTCTTTTAGAAACTAATCTAAGTGACATAATACAAACATTATTTTCTAGAAACTAGAGTAAATTAGATTATTTGGAAATTTTTTGAATAAGTTGGAAGGCCTACTGTTCTGTGATATATCTGTAGTATTTTAATATTTACATTGGCTTAAAGGGTTCACCTCTCGTCGTACTCAACTGGCAAATAGAAATGGTGACATGTTTATTAATCAAAAATTTGTAGTTATTTGTTCTAAAAACAAAATTCAACTTGTTGTCTTCCTTCTTAGTACTGACATGTTAACGTATTTTTATACGTTATTGATTTCTTGTAGTAATACAAATGGTAAAAACATAATATTCTGTCGGCTAATCTATTAGGAAATGACGGAAGTGAAGCTACAACGATTTTGTATCCAGGTCCGGTAGGTGGCATTGCGGGCATCAAGGTCATATCAACAGCAGCCGATGGGTTTGCTGTGACGTCAGTAAATGGCGTGGTACCAAGGGTGATTTCAGGTAATTTGAGCCACGTATATTCATAGTAGTATATAATAAGTGAAAATTAACTTGTATAGTGAAAATAGATTACCTAGGAGATTTGACGAATTCAAATAAAAGCGGTGACTAAACCTTGGTATACTTTAAATACCGTATTTTCCGCCTAATAAGCCGATATTCTGACCCTAAATTTTGGACCTGATTTTTGGGGGTCGGCTTATTGGCCGATCACCAGCTTTGGACCAAAAAATACCGAAGACCAAAATCGGCCTCAAAATCATAACTTTGATCTCACAGTTACGGCAGAGTTATTTCAGTTGAATAAACTTTATTTATTAATAGAAAAAGGTCTATACATTAGGAATGACATGTATTAATAGAAATAACAAGATTCATGAAAAATACACACTTTAATCTCAGAAATTTATTAAAATCCATCAAATTCATCATCTTCATCGTCAGAAGCACCAATACAATGATAAACTCCCACTACTTACCCCTGGTATTTATACCTTGGGTAAGTGATTTTAATTACTGAGTAAAAATTCTGGAATTTCATTGGTTACTTAATTACAGTGAGTGGAGCCAATAACGAATGACATATTGATTCCATCTCTGTCTCAATACGACACGTTCTGCTTCACTACAGAACGCCAATGATCACACACAACATGCATGCTGACGCTGAAACGAGACCAAGAAATCATTTTGAAGAAACTTGTCACTTCTTAAAAAATGGCCTCGGCTTATTGGGCGGTAATAAGCAAAACCCTCATTTTCAGAGCTGAAAATTGGCCTCGGCTTATTAACCGGAAAATGCGGTATTATCCATAACAAAGCTTCATTCAACTTTGTTTGGTAAAATTATAAGATTTACCGAAATTTTTCAAATCATAGTTTTGTAATATTATTTCTTAATATGTTTTGTTTATTTTGTGAAATATTTTGGTGTAATTCACTTGGTATTTCATTCAACTACAAATGAGGAATGATAGTTTTAACTTAGTGTTTGCTGTTTCTTGAATATAAAACAGGTACGTGTAAACTCTTTGGTAACTTGTATTTTAAATTTATGTTTTACTTGAATTTTCCAGACTACCAGTCTACTCGCCAGACATTACCACCAGTTCAAGTGGTAGCCTCACAACAAGAAACTGTAGAGCAAGTGAGCCGCTCTCTGGTTACAAGAGTATCTGATGGAGTGACTCTGATCGTTGCTGATGGAGAGACTGCAGGGTATGATGGTGAAGACAGCTCTCCTATAACTCTACAACCCACTTTGGTGACAGATGTTGTCTTCATGAAGGACAAAGGTCCATCATACTCAGTGGTCTACGACACTAGGACACTTTATACAACGTACACTTTCTTCACAACTCTTTTCTCGGACACTACGTCCATTATTTCTAGTTCGGAACAAGTTGTATCGAACGTCATAACTGTGCCTGTTACCAGACCTGCCTTGGCTGATACATTCTCGCCTACGGATATTCCCGCAGTGTCCCCCACCCCGTCCGTGATCTTGGAAACTAGTGAAAGACTTGTTACCAGTACTGTATATAGCACTTCCACGTTCTATGCCACTTTGTTTAATGGCACGAGCTCGTTTGTGTCTCCTATAGAAGATGTCCGTTCCGATGTGTATACTATCACAGAGCTTATCACAATCACCAAGTCCGTGAAGTCTGAATCAGAAGACGAACCGACACCTTCTTCAACTGTCTCATCACCATCCATCTATTCCACGTTCACGGACTACACCACATTTACGAATTATGTTACACTTTTCCAAGGTGATTCATCAATTATATCAAGTCTAGAAGAGGTTACCTCAAACGTGTACACTGTCACTTTGCCAGTACTACGACCTAGCACATCTGTCCCAACAGTATCAAGCAAAGATGTGCGCCCCCTAGTTACAGTGTATACAACCAGAACACTTTTCACCACAGACACCCATTACATCACCCTGTTTAGAGGCACTGAAACTGTACTATCTTCTATTGAAGAAATTGGTTCTAAACTTCTTACCGAAACATTACTTCGACCATTTAGCGACTCCTCTAGTTATACAAGCGTAGCCTCTGAGAGTGTTTCACCAGAACTCAGAACTTCTATCAATGCATCGCGAACAGTTCCAGTTGAAGCAACACAAGAGACTCCAACCGTTCGGTTGGTGTCTTCACTTCAGAAGTTTCTCACTACTTTTACATATTTCACTACTCTTGTTAGTGGCCCTAATACAATTATCTCTACCAGACAAGAAGTTTCTACTTCCTATATTACTCTGTTTGTGCCTTATACGAGCCACCTATCATCGACATTGGAGACAGAAACTATTACACCAATTATTACTTACTCCACTTCTACTGAGTTCACCACGTATACCTTTTACACGACACTTTTCAGTGGTGAGGACAAGGTTACTATATCAAGTGAACAAGTTATTCCTCGAGTGATTACAGAAACAATTACGATCACACCAACATCTTCCACATCAATAGAACCAGTCTCAACCACCGAAGATATCGTATCTAAACCTGTGTCCGACATAGACGACACCTTGACTTTCTTCACTACCTACACTTACTACACTACATTTATTCATGGAGACAATACTGTTGTATCCTCTAGTCTCCGAGCAGTCACCCAATATGTAACTGTAGAACCTACATCATTTTCAGATTCCAGTATTCTTCATACTCCAACAGTGTCTTCGGATATTGAAGTTCCAGAGTCATCAGTAGATGATGCAACTTCGACAGCAACAGTCATTGCGACTTCTTCTGTTGCACCAACTGCTTCTGAGCTTGAAGAAATAAGCATCGTAACAATTGTGTCGAGTAAAGTGTCTACTTCGACCGCTGATAAATTGCCTGAAGAAGAGCCAACCGGGACATCTGTTGTTGTGAATATAGGATCAAGTAATGCAGTAGAGAGCTCTATAAATCTGGAAACGACAATTGCAGTAGAGACTAGGGTAGCCGTGAACACCAAAGTGTCCAGCAAAATAAATACGGATTCTCCACAACAGGAGGTTGTACAAGTCAATATCTCAGACCTCGAGAAAGAAAAGGTTGACACTACATCTGCACTAGAGTCATCAGTTAATTTGATAGTTCTCAGCAGTGTTGATGAATCACAAACACCTGTTTTCTCTTCAGTACTTCCTGAAAGTAGTGTAACTTTGATAGCTGATAGAGAAATAACAGAAGCCACTCTAACTTCAACTCCCTCCATTTTGAGTGGTACATCCACAACCGTTGTGGATGGTTCAACCGTAATATTTTTTACAGACTTTATACTTCCTGGTGTAGTACTGTCTTCTTCAACAACAAGCGACGTAGGTGACTTTACTTCCGAGATATTTAGCTCGAGCTCTGAGGAAGGCCCTGAGAGTAGTGATTTAGTAGCTGAAACCCCGGGTACTTTACTGAGTAGCGATATTCTACCTCTGACTTCTGCTGTTGTTTTAAGTGAAGAAACTATTTTTATTGGTCTGAATAATATAACGACAAGTGTATCTCCAAATGTGACACTTTACGTTGTCACTGGTATAGATGGTGAGAAGACGAGATTCACAGAAGTTGAATATACCTCTCATACAGATCTTATCACTCCAACAGAAACACACTTAACACCTGATAGTGAAGGACCAGCAGGGGACATTAAACCAGGATCTGTAATTGAACTTTCTGATTTGTTAGGAGGGAATGCTAATATAGGAAACAACCTTGCAGAAGCTGTAAAGGGTATTGTTCATTTGTTTGCAGGAAGTGTCAAGAATAATACAAAAGGAATCAAAGCCACTGACATCTCCAAGGCGGTTCCTCTACCTCCAGCAGGAGGAGTTACGGTTAGTAATGCAGAAGAGCCTATTTACATACCTATAGGAGCTATAGGTAAGACTATTAAACCATCCCAACCTGCACCTGTTTATCCAGGAACAGAAATACCAATTGAAAGACTTGAAGAAGTTAGTGTTACTGAATCAAAGCCTTCTGATTATGAATTACCTTCTTCCATGTTTACAAGTAAAGACAACGTGCAGCCTAGGGTTCCTGTAGTTACTGATATTTTTAAACCTGGAATCCTAATAACCGGGTTCACACCTCTTTCTGAAAGTGTTAACACCAAAGTTGCCAGTATCATTCCTTCAGTTAAAACAGAAGTACTTACAGGAGTAAGAACAATATTTATTCAACCCACAGAAGTTTCTGTGGCAGAACAAAGTGATGATGTTTCATCTGTGAAAGAAAATCTCGGTGAGGAAGTTACTGAAAGCACAGTTCCAGTATTCTCTGATGCTCTCACAACTTTAGTTGTTCAGCCCAGTCTTAATAGCAGAAAATTTAACATCGAACCTACTATACGCACCTCTGTCATTGTGGGAGCTAAAACGGTATTTTTGGGATCTCCAACTGGACGACAACCAGATCAGGACACAAATGAAGACTCTACCATTGTTGATGTACCAGGTTTAGAACCCTCTTCTACATTTGTCAATGCTCAGACAGTATTTATTAATGATGATGGTGGTAAACTTTCTGCTTCAGACAAAAAATCGCATACCTTAAGAATATCAGCAATGGATTCTGCAACCTCTTCAACACCATCACTTCCAGTAGTCATACCGAGTGGCAGTGAGGACTATACCACACAGATAAAAGATGGACAAACTATTATAGGAAAAACTTCAGTGGGAGTAGAAACCATTTTCTTTCCTTCTACCACTGAGACTTCGGAGATTACTGTTTCGTCGTCTGTCCATCAAGAAGAACATAATTCAGTGAAAAGGCTAACCGAAATCAACACTAGGTATGTTACTAGTGTGGAGTCTACTACTAGGACACTCACTTTGACAACCACCAAGATTTATTACACACGTGACAGCCCTTTGACAATCACATCAGTATTTACCACAACTATACCACCAAGGACCTTTGTGTCCACGATTATTGGAAGTAGAACGATACTGGGTTCCTTACCAGAACCAACCGAAGCTGTGAGACTTGATTCGTCTTCAATGCCATCAGAATCTACTACAACAGTAACCACGACAACGTTGATTTTCAACTCGATCACAACCACGGTGGTTCGCACGTTAGTTATCCCCACTCGTGCTGTCAGACCAACAGGAACAACAATACCGAGTGTGCTCAGCGTCGGGACCGAAACACCCCCTGAGCCCCCTGAATCTGCAGATAGCAAATCAAATTCTGACTCCAGAAACCAGTTAAGTGGTAATAGACCGTTTTCATTTAGCTCTGGCTCTAGGGATCAATTAAAACTTAAGAAACAACCAACGGTTGATCCACCTACTGGTAACATCAGTTATACCGTAGTTCATAACACAATACCTTCTTTCCACCCGCCAACTCCGAATCAACGTTCAAGTTATTCGAGACAACACGGTATTCTGCCCACCAGCCCCACACCTCGGTCGGAGGAAAATGTAAGAGGTCAAGGAATTGGTCGACCAGAGATTGATGGCTGTTTCCCTGCATGCGATGAAAATAATAAAGAAACTTGCAAGAGAACCAAGAACATGTGGTCATGCCAATGTAAGCCTGGCTATTCCCGAAAGAAAGGAAGTCAGTTTTGTGAAGGTTGGTACCAGAAATCGGTGTTGTTAAATAAACACATCTGACGTAAGATAGGAATCGGTGTTGCTAAATAAACACATCTGACGTAAGATAGGAATCGGTGTTGCTAAATAAACACATCTGACATAAGATAGGAATCGGTGTTGCTAAATAAACACATCTGACAAGATAGGAATCGGTGTTGCTAAATAAACACATCTGACGTAAGATAGGAATCGGTGTTGCTAAATAAACACATCTGACGTAAGATTGGCTTCACCTTTTTCTTGAAGAAAATTTATAAACAGTAAATTACTAAAATATTTTAACTACCTTCTTATGAAAACCCCTCTATTAGGTAATCAAAAAGGTTATTATAAGTAAGCAGTTTCTAGTTTTGTGGTGATTTAATACAATTTTTGGGATATTCTAGTTAAAACTTCAATACATTAAAATACGTATGAATCTTCCATAACTTACGGTTTGTTTGTTGTACGACTCTACATATGAAATGAGAATTACTTTTGAGAAACCCATCACGACACAGACTTTATACTTTTCAGCGACTAAGAGCTACGTGGTGTTGGTTCGAGTTGTTAAAATGGGAAGAAACTCTGTAAGCTATAACTCATCTCTTTCGAACACGAACTCTCCTGAATATCGGAATTTTGCTCACATGGTTCAACAAGGGGTAAGGTTCAAGTGAACATTTTTACTGGTTTACATTGTTTACAGAATTTTCTACCCAACATTAATTTGTTGAATTTTGGTATTTTGGTGATAATATAATAGGTAATTTTTCTGACAGTCAATGTCTCTGATTACTGAATGCTCTTATAAAGCGATTAAAACAAATACGGAGTGAATACATATATTAATGACAAAAGTAAATTAATATTAATTTATTAATATTTGACTCATTAGAAGAATAAAACATTATTTTTGTGTTTAATTTATTCCATTAAGATATACCTTATAATAATACTAGATAAGAAAAGTTTATCTAATCCGTGATGACACCCTTAGTAACATATATACATTTATTAATGTATGTGTTCCAATGCAACGCACAACCTCTGAGAATGAAATATCAGACAAATTTCGCGAACATATTTAATTTAAACGTTAGTTTAAAAACGTGTGTGTTCTTGTAAGAAATAATATAAATGATTCACCATGTCATGCGTAGATTGACTTAGCTTACGCAGCTAGTGAAGTACAACCAAATTACGTCAGAGCTGACGTCACTGGATTTACAAATGCTACCGAAGTTAGCAGTCAAGGTTTGCCACGTGAAGGATTACTCGTGAATCTGACAGTCTCTGTAAATCGAAATTCCGCTGTGGACGAAAAGTTACTAAAAGACGAACTAATTCGTTCCTTGAGGACATCGGATAACAGAGTTGGGGGAACAGATTTGTTCGTGAGTTCTTTCGTCCAGCCAGTCGAAGATGTACGAGGTACGTAAAATATTAAAGAACAAGCATTTTTATGTTATTTTTACACCATTTGTTTCTTCCTACATGCGAATAACTTAAGTATTTCAGCAGATTGTTTTCCCAGGAGAATTAGAGCATTGAAAATAATTATTAATAAAATGTTTTTCTGTCTGGTGAATATTTGTGTTTGTGGTTCAGTATTTCTAATGGTTGGATGTGTTTCATTGTTGAAGAACTTATAGTATGTGATTGATTCTGCACTGCTTTGTTTCTTATCATTCGAATTTAGTTACGTTTCATGTAATCTGTCTATATGTATATATATATATATATGTGAACTAGATTTATTACCGTCCCCGAAAACGTCCTGTTTTGAGAGTAAAAATAAATCTAAAACTAGGAGTACCAAATAGTATTATTATTGTGCGTGAAGTTCATACTATGTTGTAGCCTTCAGAGTGCATAATTATTCTCGTGATTCACGACAGTACAAATTGGAACATTAAGCTTTTTTTATGTGACATCGTTTTAGTGTCTACTGACTGACTGAAAGGCAAAACACTACTATCTAGTGGTGCGAATGGTTAGGACAGGTGACACTTCCAAGTGGCCTTCGGGAAAATAATTGCCAAATGTCTGTCTGAACCGTAAAAGTGTGTATATATATACATATACATTCATGTGAAAATGTTAGGACACCCTATGAAAGCCTGTGTATTTTTGTAACATTTTTGGATATATAGACATGTAATCTCAATTTTAAAACTATTAAAATTTAAACCTCAGACATTTAGTTTGTTGTGATCCTGACTGTTGAAGTGAGAGTGAGCACCATGGTAAGAGCAAAAGAGCTGTCTGAGGCTTTGAGAAAGAAAATTGGAGCAGCTTATGAGTCTGGTAAGGGATTTAAAAAGATCCCAAAAGGTTTTAAAATCAGCCATTCCACTGTCCGGAAAATAGTCAACAAGTGGAGGGCTTTCAAAACAACTGCCAACATGTCCAGGTCTGGTCGTCCAAGCAAGTTCACCCCGAGAGCAGACCACAAAATGCTAAAAGAGGTCTCCAAAACACCCTAACATGTCATCACGGGACCTACAGCAGGCTCTGGCTACTGTTGATGTGAAAGTGCATGCCTCTACAATCAGAAAGAAACTGCACAAGTTTAACTTGCATGGGAGGTGTGCAAGGAGAAAACCTTTGCTCTCCAAGAGAAACATCAAGTCCAGACTGAAGTTTGTCAGATAGAATGTAGACAAAGACCAGGACTTCTGGAATAATGTTCTTTGGACAGATGAGTCCAAAATTGAATTATTTGGATTTAAACACCAGAACAGAGGACATTTTTGGCGTAAACCAAATACAGCATCCCAGGAAAAGAACCTCATACCAACTGTGAAGCATGGAGGTGGAAGTGTCATGGTTTGGGGCTGCTTTGCTGCAGCAGGACCTGGACAATCGTGGAATCCACCATGAATTCTACTGTGTATCAGAGGGTGCTTGAGGAACACGTGAGTCCTTCTGTAAGAAATTAAAGCTGAAGCGGAACTGGACGCTGCAACACAACAATGACCCAAAACATTCCAGTAAATTCACGAAGGACTGGCTGAAAACTAATAAATGGAGAGTCCTGGAATGGCCGAGTCAAAGCCCAATTCTTAATCCCATTGAGATGCTGTGGGGTGACTTGAAACGGGCTGTACATGTAAAAAACCCCTCAAACATCTCACAGCTGACAGAATTCTGCATTAAGGAGTGGGGCAAACTTTCTTCAGACCGATGTCAGAGACTGGTAGATGGCTACAAAAAGCGTCTCATTGCAGTTATTTCAGACAAAGGGGTTAACACTAGCTATTAGGGGGTAGGGTGTCCTAACTTTCTCCTCAGTTAGAATATACATTTTTGTAGAATTACATTTACAGAAGATCTTGAAAAGCCTTTTCTTCAATTTTAATTGTTTAGTTTTATTCCTGTAATCTCCCAGTATTGTTAAAATTGAGATTAAATATCTATATATCCAAATATGTTACAAAAACACACAAGTTTTCATAGGGTGTCCTAACTTTTTCACATGACTGTATATGTACTGAACATTATGTATACTGTACATGTGCTTATCTTCATTACAGGTATTTATTTTTTTGTATTTTTCTTCAGTTCCTAAAATTTCCTATCGATATTAACATCACTTATTCGAACACAAACGGAGACTTAAGTTTGTAAAAGAAACAAAGGACAAAAAATTTCATTTTGTGGAGGAATTTCATTGGAAAATTTTAACTGATTGAAAGAAATATTTCAAAGATAAAAATATGAACGAAAAAAAACAGCACAAAGAAAGAAAGCTGTTTGTTGCTCAGTTCTTATCCATATCACTTTGTGTTCTGTATTATCGCCCGACATGGCCATGTGGTTAAGGCGCTTTACTCTTAATCAGGGGATCGTTGGTCGTCACACAAAACATGCTCGGCCTTTCAGCTGTGGGTGGGGGGAATTATAATGTGATGGTCAATTCTGCTGTTCGTTTGTAAAAGAGTATCCCGACAGTTGACGATAGGTAGTGATAACTTGCTGCTTTCCCTCTGGTCTTACACTACTAAATTAGGGACGGCTAGCACAGGTAGCTCTTGTGTAGCTTTGCATGAAATTCAAAAACAAACATTTAGGTATTTATATATTCATGGATAATTTTATTGTACCATGTCGAATAAATTGATTTGAACTGAATGTTTCCCCTTTGACATGTTTTATAAAATTTACAACCAACTGTCAAAAAGCGCACACTTCGGTAGTAGTTATTCTTGCACTCAGTAAATGACAAGGAACTGTGGAATCTAGCGTAAAAAATCATCTCTGTGACTAGTTGAAGAACCTGAGGGCTCTACTGTTACCTATTGCATCAAAATCCAAATATTTGCATCACCAATCCATTGGATTTAAGTCTCAATTTCTTCACATAGACGCAGTCATTTTATTATATTGAAATAACACACGTAATGACAATATATGATTGTAAACGGCTCGCCAGACTTTCATATTTTATACACGTCATGATACGAGTAATTGGGATGACATGTATTTCAAATAGTTGCACATATCTGTATGACAAGTGAAACTTTTGTGTGTGTACTTTCATTTTACGTTTTGTTTGTTCAATTCTTTCCGCATTTTATTTTATAAAGAGTCAGTGTCAAATCTTATAATTAGTAATAATTAGTCATTTAAAAATAAACTTTACGTTCCGTAAGTTTTGGCTTTGAGTTTGGTGATGAAGTAAGTCCATAAAGCACCTCAACTATCGGGTGTTGTATCAGACATTTAGCCCAGATGATTATATGTATCATAACACATAAAATATTATGTTCCATAGAATTAAATTACAGCTCATTAGTGTATTTAAAGCAGGTTAAACATGGAGAGTGGATGCGATTTCTCAGTTTTTGCCGTTTTATTTTAACAGAAAATACAAAACAAATCGAAATATATAATACAATGTATATAATATTTGTGTTCAGTATTGAACCTTACTCGATGTGTTTGAATTTTTCAGATTTTGACGAATGTAGTAACGAAAACTACAACGACTGCGCAGACTCGGCAATCTGCAAGAACTTACCAGGGACATACACATGTAGCTGTGCGAAACATTACGATGACCTGGACCCCGAATTACCTGGTCGCGTTTGTTCAGGTGGGTATTAGGTTACCAGTCTTGTTTGAGAATACTTCAGGTTCAACTGTAAACCCTTTAACTATTAAATTATGGGGAATGTTGTATTAAGGATTAGTTCAAAATAAAATTAGTTGTAGTTACAAGGAACATACAGGGTGGTCGCTAGAAAAGCGGAAAATTTGAGGGTCAGATGAGATCATGAATAAAATGCGTGCTTACTCATTTCTATTTTGATTTCTTTACATCATGAATAAAATGCATGATTTTAATAATTTTGAGCATCCATGAGTGTAATATAACATATGCCTTTAAAAAACTTTGTAAAAGTTGTTCTTTGTAAAAATAAATAGCTGTTTGACAAATTTTCCGCTTTTCTAGCGACCACCCTGTACTTTCAAATGAAACATCATGTGAGCAAATCACATTAAATTTAGTCCAGGAGTTGGGATAGTTACTACTGAGACGCTTAGTGTAGTTACGATAGTTACTACTGAGACACTTAACATTACAAACCCAAACTCTGAGAGAGAGAGCTACATCTCATAATTCGTATGGAATGTTTTATACACTACAAATGACTGTTGATAATTTATAAGTAAAACGAATATTGCTGTATGAAATGTTTATTATATTTTTGTATACAACCTGTATATTATGAACACTATTTTTCTTTTTCACATTACTGAAAGCACTTAATACTTGTACAGTATTTTAATTTGTTTAAATGTCGTATAAACAATATCCTCACCATCAGAATACCATTCCATTTGAGATTTGTGTACAATGTAAAACATATTTCATATACCTAGCAGCTATATAAACTGTATTCATAGACGTTAGGTTAATCACAACATTTACTCCTTTTAATCCAGCCAGAATTTTGTAAGTGTAACAGAAACACGAATATTGTTCACACTGACATTCTATTTTGCGTCGTTATTTCATTATAAAGATATATATTCTTTAACTATAAATGTATCCACATAACAAAACTGTCACTTATTGAATTAATTCCACGTGGTTAGTAACACACTAAACATTAGACCTCAATTCCTTGATCAAAGTGCCAGTTTAAGAAATAACAACCAACAAACTTCTTGAAAACATGTTTGGAAAAGTTATATCAAGGCAAGAGTAACGTTGTTGTGTTCTGTCTTAGATCTTTGTGTGTAATAATAATATCATGGAAAATGTCAGGTTATTATAAGGTAAACCACTTTCTAGCTTTACTGAAAAAATTTAGATCATAATAGGATAAAACATTTTCTGAATTGACTAAAAAGTGTCATGTCACTATAGGGTAAACAACTTTGTGAATTTACTTAAAAATATTAGGTTTCTATAAGAATACACTAAACTCTAATTTGGCTGAGAAGTGACAAATCACTACAGAAACACACAAGTTGGTTAATGTGATTAAGAAATTTCAGACCACTATGGAAACGCATACATTGACTAACTTGATTAAGAAATGTGAGGTTGCTATGGAAACACATACATTGACTAACTTGATTAAGAAATGTGAGGTTGCTATGGAAACACATACATTGACTAACTTGATTAAGAAATGTGAAGTTGCTATGAAAACATGAATTTTCTAGCTTGAGTGAGAAATTTCAGTTCTTTCAAATTCTTAACATCAATGTTCACTTGTGATATTTTCTGCTAAATAAACATCTTTGTAACAGTGCTGATGGGAACTGTTAGAAAACACACAAATATAGATGAATCTTGGTTTTTACCTTTTGTGCATAATTTTACTAAAGAAGGTCGAAAACAATCATTACATTACAGGTATGAACTTGTATCAGTGTCCAGTTTACTTAAACAATCATTACATTACAGGTATGAACTTGTATCAGTGTCCAGTTCACTTAAACAATCATTACATCACAGGTATGAACTTGTATCAGTGTCCAGTTTACTTAAACAATCATTACATTACAGGTATGAACTTGTATCAGTGTCCAGTTTACTTAAACAATCATTACATTACAGGTATGAACTTGTATCAGTGTCCAGTTTACTTAAACAATCATTACATTACAGGTATGAACTTGTATCAGTGTCCAGTTTACTTAAACAATCATTACATTACAGGTATGAACTTGTATCAGTGTCCAGTTTACTTAAACAATCATTACATTACAGGTATGAACTTGTATCAGTGTCCAGTTTACTTAAACAATCATTACATTACAGGTATGAACTTGTATCAGTGTCCAGTTTACTTAAACAATCATTACATTACAGGTATGAACTTGTATCAGTGTCCAGTTTACTTAAACAATCATTACATTACAGGTATGAACTTGTATCAGTGTCCAGTTTACTTAAACAATCATTACATTACAGGTATGAACTTGTATTAGTGTCCAGTTTACTTAAACAATCATTACATTACAGGTATGAACTTGTATCAGTGTCCAGTTTACTTAAACAATCATTACATTACAGGTATGAACTTGTATTAGTGTCCAGTTTACTTAAACAATTATTACATTACAGGTATGAACTTGTATCAGTGTCCAGTTTACTTAAACAATCATTACATTACAGGTATGAACTTGTATCAGTGTCCAGTTTACTTAAACAATCATTACATTACAGGTATGAACTTGTATCAGTGTCCAGTTTACTTAAACAATCATTACATTACAGGTATGAACTTGTATCAGTGTCCAGTTTACTTAAACAATCGTTACATTACAGGTATGAACTTGTATCAGTGACCAGTTTACTTAAACAATCATTACATTACAGGTATGAACTTGTATCAGTGTCCAGTTTACTTAAACAATCATTACATTACAGGTATGAACTTGTATCAGTGTCCAGTTTACTTAAACAATCATTACATTACAGGTATGAACTTGTATCAGTGTCCAGTTTACTTAAACAATCGTTACATTACAGGTATGAACTTGTATCAGTGTCCAGTTTACTTAAACAATCATTACATTACAGGTATGAACTTGTATCAGTGTCCAGATTATCTTAACAGCAGTTCCATATATCAGTGCCTATTTTACCTCAACAATTCCACATATTATTGCCTAGTTCACTTTGAAAGTTCCTCATGTCAGTGACTATTTCACTTGAAATGTTTAAGTAGAACTGACTGGTTTACACTGTCAGTTTCTTCTATCAGTGACTAGTTTTCCCTGTCAGTTTACTTTTTAGTGAGAAGTTTATGTTCTAAGTTTCTTCTGTCAGTGACTAGTTTACACTGTCAGTTTCTTCTATCTGTGACTAGTTTACACTGTCAGTTTCTTCTAGCTGTGACTAGTTTACACTGTCAGTTTCTTCTAGCTGTGACTAGTTTACACTGTCAGTTTCTTCTATCTGTGACTAGTTTACACTGTCAGTTTCTTCTATCTGTGATTAGCTCATGATAATGCTTCCTGATATTAGCTTTCTAAACTTTAGATAGAATATAATAAACCAAGAAAGCAACATTGGAAACTCAGTGAGCTAAAAAAACACACAAAAGGAAGGACCATAGGATATAGAAAAATAATAGAATAGTGAAATAAATGATGAACATTTACAAGGATACTACAAAAGCCAAATAACCTTATTTTGTTACTTCAGCTGAATCATAAAGACAGACAAACATGTAACAGTGTATACCAGCTGAAGGGTACCAGGGTATGAATCATGGGCTGTAACAGTGAAAACTTTTGGTCATATAAAAAGAAAATAAATAGAAATACCACACTTCCTCTTTGAGTAGTTTTCAGTAATGTATATCAACATGATTTACTGAAGTAGTTTTCAATAATGTATATCAACATGATTTACTGAAGTAGTTTTCAATAATGTATATCAACATGATTCACTGAAGTAGTTTTCAATAATGTATATCAACATGATTTACTGAAGTAGTTTTCAATAATGTATATCAACATGATTTACTGAAGTAGTTTTCAATAATGTATATCAACATGATTCACTGAAGTAGTTTTCAATAATGTATATCAACATGATTTACTGAAGTAGTTTTCAATAATGTATATCAACATGATTCACTGAAGTAGTTTTCAATAATGTATATCAACATGATTCACTGAAGTAGTTTTCAATAATGTATATCAACATGATTTACTGAAGTAGTTTTCAATAATGTATATCAACATGATTTACTGAAGTAGTTTTCAATAATGTATATCAACATGATTTACTGAAGTAGTTTTCAATAATGTATATCAACATGATTTACTGAAGTAGTTTTCAATAATGTATATCAACATGATTTACTGAAGTAGTTTTCAATAATGTATATCAACATGATTCACTGAAGTAGTTTTCAATAATGTATATCAACATGATTCACTGAAGTAGTTTTCAATAATGTATATCAACATGATTTACTGAAGTAGTTTTCAATAATGTATATCAACATGATTCACTGAAGTAGTTTTCAATAATGTATATCAACATGATTTACTGAAGTAGTTTTCAATAATGTATATCAACATGATTCACTGAAGTAGTTTTCAATAATGTATATCAACATGATTCACTGAAGTAGTTTTCAATAATGTATATCAACATGATTTACTGAAGTAGTTTTCAATAATGTATATCAACATGATTCACTGAAGTAGTTTTCAATAATGTATATCAACATGATTTTCTGATTTGAAGTAAATGCTATACATTTTTGCAAAATAAAAATTTAGTAGAATTTTTTTTCAGTGATCAATATTTTTTTTTACTTATTTCTTACAGGAGAGATAAGTAGCTGTGAATATTGTAATGGTCGTGGTGACTGTATGATCACAGATGAAGGTTATAGAATCTGTAGGTAAGTTTACTTATCACTTGTATGAGAGATAAGTAGCTGTGAATGTTGTAATGGTCGTGGTGACTGTATGATCACAGATGAAGGTTATAGAATCTTTAGGTAAGTTTACTTATCACTTGTATGACAGATAAGTATCTGTGAATGTTGTAATGGTCGTGGTGACTGTATGATCACAGATGAAGGTTTTAGAATCTGTAGGTAAGTTTACTTCTCACTTGTATGAGAGATAAGTATCTGTGAATGTTGTAATGGTCGTGGTGACTGTATGATCACAGATGAAGGTTTTAGAATCTGTAGGTAAGTTTACTTATCACTTGTATGAGAGATAAGTATCTGTGAATGTTGTAATGGTCGTGGTGACTGTATGATCACAAATGAAGGTTTTAGAATCTGTAGGTAAGTTTACTTCTCACTTGTATGAGAGATAAGTATCTGTGAATGTTGTAATGGTCGTGGTGACTGTATGATCACAGATGAAGGTTTTAGAATCTGTAGGTAAGTTTACTTATCACTTGTATGAGAGATAAGTAGCTGTGAATGTTGTAATGGTTGTGGTGACTTTATGATCACAGATGAAGGTTTTAGAATCTGTAGGTAAGTTTACTTATCACTTGTATGAGAGATAAGTATCTGTGAATGTTGTAATGGTCGTGGTGACTGTATGATCACAGATGAAGGTTTTAGAATCTGTAGGTAAGTTTACTTATCACTTGTATGAGAGATAAGTAGCTGTGAATGTTGTAATGGTCGTGGTGACTGTATGATCACAAATGAAGGTTTTAGAATCTGTAGGTAAGTTTACTTATCACTTGTATGAGAGATAAGTAGCTGTGAATGTTGTAATGGTTGTGGTGACTGTATGATCACAGATGAAGGTTTTAGAATCTGTAGGTAAGTTTACTTATCACTTGTATGAGAGATAAGTATCTGTGAATGTTGTAATGGTCGTGGTGACTGTATGATCACAGATGAAGGTTTTAGAATCTGTAGGTAAGTTTACTTATCACTTGTATGAGAGATAAGTAGCTGTGAATGTTGTAATGGTCGTGGTGACCGTATGATCACAGATGAAGGTTATAGAATCTGTAGGTAAGTTTACTTATCACTTGTATGAGAGATAAATATCTGTGAATGTTGTAATGGTCGTGGTGACTGTATGATCACAGATGAAGGTTATAGAATCTGTAGGTAAGTTTACTTATCAATTTTTAACATATCAACTTAATTAACAAACTGGTGTTTCTAATGACCTGTCCAGTAGCTATTTTCAGTAGCCTTAGATGTGTCAACATAATTTATATACATAAATATATGGGCCAAATTTGAAATAGTGGTTTATTATTTATAATTATGTATTATTTTTAGGTTTTGTGATTATTACCAGGATGGTAAAGTTAGATAATTACTTTAGGTGTGTTTTGTTTGTTGTTATAGGTGTCACCATATGTATTTAGGCCGACGATGTGAGGTCAATGGACTTGGTAAGCTACATTGTAATATATTTGATAAAAAGTGTTGTAAACTAGTTACTATAAGATATATATACCTAAACGTCTTTTAACTGTTTTTAATGGACGTGATTGGAACTATGTGCTGTGTGATCACGGAACGTCTGCCGTCTAGTGGTAAAGCGATCTGTTTTTGAATGTGTATCAATAGAATTCAACATTTTCTTCACTGTTGAAGTTATTTATATTTTAATCCACAGTGCTAGCAGTTGTACTACCGATTGCTGTCGTCCTAGTAATTTTACTCACATGTTGCTTATGTTGGTGCTGTCGACGGTGGCGCCGCCGACGACAAGCAAGAGCAAAATCTAAATCCATGATGCGAGCGATGGGGTTAACAAACAGCACGCCGGTGGACGGAACATTAGACCGGAAGATCATGATAATTGACTCTTCCAGCGACAGCAGTGGAGAACACGGACCACGCCCACCATATGCTTTTGATGGTCCCTATCAGGTGAATAATGTATTCGGAATCGGTTGTTTCCAGATCTATTAAAAGTTAAATAATTTTCATTTTTCAACTTTTACGAACGCCTGATTTATGTTTGTAATACGTAAGTAATTTAATTGAAGGAAATATTCAAACACGAGTAACAGTTGTTGTGGAGTGCTTATGTGTTTACTTCAAACACAAGTAACAGTTGTTGTGGAGTACTTATGTGTTTACTTCAAACACAAGTAACAGTTGTTGTGGAGTGCTTATGTGTTTACTTCAAACACAAGTAACAGTTGTTGTGGAGTGCTTATGTGTTTACTTCAAACAAGAGTAACAGTTATGGAGTGCTTATGTGTTTACTTCAAACACGAGTAACAGTTGTTGTAGAGTACTTATGTGTTTACTTCAAACACGAGTAACAGTTGTTGTGGAGTACTTATGTGTTTACATCAAACACGAGTAACAGTTGTTGTGAAGTACTTATGTGTTTACTTCAAACACGAGTAACAGTTGTTGTGGAGTACTTATGTGTTTACTTCAAACACGAGTAACAGTTTTTGTGGAGTACTTATGTGTTTACTTCCTTGACTTTGATGTTCAGGTTTGGCCAATGTTTCATATTACATATCCATGCCGTTTTGTAAATGTGGATAAACTAGGTTAGTTAAGTTATATCCAGTTGCTTGATATATATGTATACAGTTCAGTTAAGTGAATCATCGAGGACTTTAAAAGACAGCTTCACCAGGTGGTTATAGTGCTGCTGGTCTAGCAGTCTCAGAGCTTTCCAAAATTTTCGCCCTTTCAGCGTTATAATGTTCGGTCAGTCCTACAATTCGTTGGTAAAAGAGTATCCCAACACTTGGCGGTGGGTGGTGACGACTAGCTCCCTTCTCCCTAGTCTTACAATGCTAAATTATGAACAGTTAGCGTAGATATTCCTCGTGTGGATTTTGCGCGAAGTTCAAAACAAACAAAAGACAGACAGGTTTGAAGATTTCAAGTGTTTATAGTTAGATGTTGTTCACACGCTAAGTATAATTACATTCATGTTTATGAAGGATAAAATTTTAGTTATAAATTATGTCTACATAATATTCTACTGCAGTAAACGTGTTTGTTCTTTTAGTTTCATAATGTTTTTCCTTTACCTAATTATTTTGTTTCTTTGTTGACTGGTAGATTAGTCCTACGACCATATTATTACTGATACATTAGTCCTACGAACATAGTATTACTGATACATTAGTCCTACGAACGTAGTATTACTGATACATTAGTCCTACGAACGTAGTATTACTGATACATTAGTCCTACGAACGTAGTATTACTGATACATTAGTCCTACGAACGTAGTATTACTGATACATTAGTCCTACGAACGTAGTATTACTGATACATTAGTCCTACGACCATATTATTACTGATACATTAGTCCTACGAACGTAGTATTACTGATACATTAGTCCTACGAACGTAGTATTACTGATACATTAGTCCTACGACCATATTATTACTGATACATTAGTCCTACGAACGTAGTATTACTGATACATTAGTCCTACGAACGTAGTATTACTGATACATTAGTCCTACGAACGTAGTATTACTGATACATTAGTCCTACGAACGTAGTATTACTGATACATTAGTCCTACGAACGTAGTATTACTGATACATTAGTCCTACGAACGTAGTATTACTGATACATTAGTCCCACGAACATATTATTACTGATACATTAGTCCCACGAACATATTACTGATACATTAGTCCTACGAACGTAGTATTACTGATACATTAGTCCTACGAACGTAGTATTACTGATACATTAGTCCTACTAACGTAGTATTACTGATACATTAGTCCTACGACCATAGTATTACTGATACATTAGTCCTACGACCATAGTATTACTGATACATTAGTCCTACGACCATAGTATTTTATGAAGTTATGAAAAGATTGTTTGATTGTTTTAAATTGTTATTAACTGTGGGGTACAAAATGTGGACACAGGAGGGATTGGGGCGAAACTTAGAAACTCCTTTCTAACTAAATCACCAAACTTGTAGACCGCTAAATC
This sequence comes from Carcinoscorpius rotundicauda, assembly GCA_011833715.1. NCBI lineage: Eukaryota > Metazoa > Arthropoda > Merostomata > Xiphosura > Limulidae > Carcinoscorpius > Carcinoscorpius rotundicauda. The sequence goes on along the minus strand of CM022399.1, from coordinate 6,785,415 downwards.
TGGATCAAAACCACGTTTTGATCTTCTTTAAAATATGACGTTCATATATTTACTACGTTTTGATCTTTAAAATACCACGTTCATATATTTACTACTTTTTGATCTTCTTTTCAATACCACGTTCATGTATTTACAACGTTTTGATCTTTAAAATATGACGTTCATATATTTACTACGTTTTGATCTTCTTTAAAATACCACGTTCATGTATTTACAACGTTTTGATCTTTAAAATATGACGTTCATATATTTACTACGTTTTGATCTTCTTTAAAATACCACGATCATATATTTACTACGTTTTAATCTTCTTTTCAATACGACGTTCATATATTTACTACGTTTTGATCTTTAAAATACCACGTTCATATATTTACTATGTTTTGATCTTCTTTTCAATACGACGTTCATATATTTAGTAAGTTTTCATCTTTTCAATACGACGTTCATATATTTACTACATTTTGATCTTCTTTTCAATACCACGTTCCTGTATTTACTGTTTTGATCTTCTTTTCAATACCACATTCCCATATTTACTGTTTTGATCTTCTTTTCAATACCACGTTCATATATTTACAACGTTTTGATCTTTAAAATATGACGTTCATATATTTACTACGTTTTGATCTTCTTTAAAATACCACGTTCGTATATTTACTACGTTTTGATCTTCTTTTCAATACCACGTTCCTGTATTTACTACGTTTTGATCTTCTTTAAAATACCGTCTTCATGTATTTATAACACGAGTGTTAATGCACTTTCCGTAATTTGCAGCCGGAAAGCGGGGATTTAACACCAAAGAAGAGTAGTAAGAGAAGTGAACTGAGTCTGGATCGTAGCTTGTCCACAGGCTTTACTGTTCCTCCTGTCGCCATCCCTCGCGCCATCCATCGCCATCCCAAACAGGTAAACTACGCGGTCTATAACGGTCAGGTATTTGTGTGGTGATATTGGATGGCTCACCATTTTATCCAGTTTTGTGTGACCGAAGACCAAGTGGTAGAAAACCATTGAAGACGTCGGAGAGTCGCATGTGTACCCATCTGGTTTTCTGTTCATGAAAATATGAAGGGTTTAACATGCATTACGTGCTCATTTGTTATATGGACTTGTATTATATGCAACTGTTGAAAACGTTTGATGATAAAAACTCACAAAATGTATTTGTAACGTTAGGTTTGTAATATTAGTAAGAAATACCATATAACCCATGTTTTGTAATTCCCAGTGCCAGATGTGGGTCCAGTAGGCTCTTCACATATAATGTAATCAGAATATTAAGAGAGTTCATTATGTTACGTGTATATTTGTATAGTTATAACACTCGCTCTGTTGTATTTGTATAAGAACATTAATAAAGTTATTTTTTATTTTATTGAAGTACGAAACATGTTACAACTATTGTTACACTTCTGTTAATCAGAGTTCCTCTGATTTTTGAGCACACAAACACTTCAATTTTTCTGAATATAAATGAAGTAAGTACAACAGGAACGTTTCATTAACATTTTCATATACTTAAATTAATTAATCTTGTACATTTGTGGAGTCATTTAGATGCCAATAAACCAGTTCTTGTATTTTAATTATATCGAATATGTAAGTCAAAATGTTTTTATCATAGGAAGTTTTTGTTTAACTTACGACTTTTCTGGTTGTTTATTACTCATTGTTGTAAGTCGTATTAAACTTACGATTTTCTTTCTGTCTATTTCTTACTATTTTAACTCCTGTTAAAATTGTGATTTTCTGGTTGTTTATTACTCACTGTGTTAAGTCGTAATTAACTTACGACTTTTTGCTGTTTATTACTTCGTGTTGTTTCTTTACGATTTGGTGGCTGTTTATACTTTGTTAGCGTTTCGTGGGTTGAGTGGCAGCTGTTGCACTTAAAATGCTCTAACCTTGACCTTTGATCCCAGTGAAGTTACACCTGTATTTAAAAATTGTCTAATACTCATACGTATTCACGTGGCCGGTGGTTCTAGTTACACACACTCTGGAATGGTTAACACTATTAAACACTTCATATGCTTGTTGTTTGTTTCCGGTAACTGGTATATCTAACTCTGAGAACGTTGGTACTTAGAAACAAAATACGCTTTCTGCTGTCATTGGATACCACTTTCAGTTCTGTTCGAATAAAAACAAATTAGTAAGTTTAGTCTTTACAAGAGGTTAGTGTAAAGAAATAGACTCAACACAGTGGCAAAACTTTTATAACTGAAATTTGAATAAGATTTATAGACACTAATATATTTAACATTCATATGGAGTTTTAACGATTGCTTTCACAAAAATAGTCATCTCTAAACAAAGTGTCACTATTTATGTAACATAATAGGTTTTAAAATATTCGCGTTTGTCCCCTACAGAAGATTAGGAACATTAGTCACTTTCCTTATACAAAAACAAATGTAATAAACAGTGGAAAGCGTATTGTGCATGTGGAAGTGGTTTCTTCAGTCTTTCCTCCCTACCCTCACTGTTGTGGAAGCTGAGAGACCTATCTTACGGCTGTAAATATGAGATGATTCGACCTTTCACTCCACAGTACCGGCGACCAGCCAGTTCATCTAACGAGAGAAAACTACTTGTCAGTTTGGAAGGACAACTTTCTCCTCGCGATGGGGTTGTGTCTGAGGTAAGCCAGCAGAATAGTTTCAAAATGTTAAAATGTTAACAATGACCAGGTTGTGTCTGAGGTAAGCCAGCAGAATAGTTTCAACATGTTAAAATGTTAACAATGACCAGGTTGTGTCTGAGGTAAGCCAGCAGAATAGTTTCAACATGTTAAAATATTGACAATGACCAGTAGAAATGTTACAGCTAAGAGTAGTATTAATTATGAAACGACTCACTGACGGTACGTCCGATGATTTACATGGGCACAGCATAAATAGCCCATTGTACATCTTTTAACAACAAACAAGCATTATTGGACCTGTTCAAGACATTTTCAAAATGTATAAAGCTTAATTACTTTGTTAATAAGTAATATAATTTGTGTATGCACGTGCGTGTATTAGTTTATTATAAACTAACAAAACGCAATAAAAATAAATTTAAAAAATAATAAACAAAAGACGCTGCACTAACTGAATAGATCCTAAGATACAAACTATAATGTGAGACATAAAGTTACCCTAGGTTATGGAGGTGACTGAAGAAGTAGAACCCACATTACGGTGGGGATGCATCGTCTGTCACTCTTAGTTTCTATTCGCCTGTCTTACATAAAGAAATAAAAGAAAGGAGTGGCAATAGATTTAAAAATAGAAATCAGGAGAGCGAGATGTGGGTGCTCAAGCCCATAACATCCCACATCTATATCACCCTTCAGTTGTGGGAAGGTGACAACTCTCCACTGCTCTGTTTACTTAGCTTTATCAGTATTAATTTTCTGTAATATAAATATAACAGAGTTGTAAGCATTAGTGCACTGAAAGTAATCGAAACAAAATTAAATATAATTAAAAAACATTTGTTTTGTTTATTTGTTTTGGAATTTCGCACAAAGCTACTCGAGGGCTATCTGTGCTAGCCGTCCCTAATTTAGCAGTGTAAGACTAGAGGGAAGGCAGCTACCCATCACCACCCACCGCCAACTCTTGGGCTACACTTTTAACAACGAATAGTGGGATTGACCGTCACATTATACGCCCCCACGGCTGGGAGGGCGAGCGTGTTTAGCGCGACTCGGGCGTGAACCCGCGACCCTCGGATTACGAGTCGCACGCCTTACGCGCTTGGCCATGCCAGGCCAATTAAAAAAAACAAAGTAGACACACTATTATCTCTAATGCAGTAAAATATATTACTTATTTCGTTGTCGGGGCCTGGCATGGCCTAGCGCGTTAAGGCGTGCGCTTCGTAATCTGAGGGTCGCAGGTTCGCGCCAAACATGCTCGCCCTCCCAGCTGGGGGCGTTATAATGTGACGGTCAATCCCACTTTTCGTTGGTAAAAGAGTAGCCCAAGAGTTGGCGGTGGGTGGTGATGACTAGCTGCCTTCCCTCTAGTCTTACACTGCTAAATTAGGGACGGCTAGCACCGATAGCCCTCGAGTAGCTTTGTGCGAAATTCCAAAACAAACAAACAAATTGTTTCGTTGTCTTCTTAGCGCTCTTAGTTAATAGAGTACTTTGTTATTATTTATTATGTTTTGACTCCTATTTAAAGTACATGACGCTTAGAAATGTTCACTTCAGCCTCTAGTAAACAGTCCAGAGTCTTCGAATAAAATATTATTCAAATACAAGTAGAAATAAAGTCAATACACTAGTAGCAGTATATCGAGAGAAGCGATATTTCTAACATATATACTGTACTAAGTAGTTGTTTTTATAAAATAATTTAATTCATAAACTGTTTTCTATGCAACAAATAAATCCAACCTTGTCTCTCTACAAGTCTCTTCCAAATCTAAATAACTGTGTACTATCAAATAAAGAATACAATATGTTGTTAACTTTAAAATATAGAATACGATATCCTTGAAAACTTTAAAATAAATGATACAATATCTTGTGAACTTTAAAATAAAGAATGCAATATCTTGTGAACTTTAAATTAGGCATGCCTTATATTTCAGTCTTTTTCAGTAACATCTTTTAACTTAATTCTAAATATGTTAACCTATATTACAGCATTACAACCAAGGAGATGGGAAACGTAACTATAGTTTAGATACAACCCGGACCTACGTCAAATCTCTCAGTGAAACTGACAAGGCGAAACCGGTTCGTAACTCAAATTATGAGAATACAATGAAGGATACGGAAGACGAGTTGGCAAGTTTCATAACTTTTACAGTTTTGTTGTTATGACATCCTTTTATATGAAAATTTAAAGCTTAATGGTGCCTCAGCAGTAAGCCTAAGGGCTCATCAAATTATATCTATGATTTTGAAAGTTCCTGTAGGCGTAACACAAATAACCTTTTATGTAGGATAGCGCTCAATAACAAAGAAACATTTCTCACATGCTCAACAGAATAATGTATAATTGTTAAAACAGCCCAGTAGTTAGGACGCTCTGAGGGTCGTGGGTTCGAATCCTCGTCACACCAAACATGCTCGACCTTTCAGCTATAGGGACCTTATATGTAATGGTCAATGCTATTACTCTTTGGTAAAAGAGTAGCCCATGAGTTGGTGGTGACGACTAGGTGTATTTTCTCTTGTCTTTCACTGTTAATACAAATAGTCAAACTAGAATATTTTATTAAGTTTCGTAATGAATATGGGGAAATGTATTGTAAAACTAGCTGGAGTACTCGTGTCTTAGACTGAAGTTATACAAAAGTTGCTTTCCTTATATGTAATTATATAAACGTGTAAACACGTCTGTTAAAACTACAAAACAAAATGTGAAACTCCAAGTCTGTATGAACCCAACAAGGCTTCATGTCAAATGTGATGAAAATGACCATAAAAACAGTAAACTTGTATGTACGCCCCATAGTACCAACGAACATCCATACCAAATTTGGTGAAGATCTGTCTACAAAGATCAAATTAGTGGTAAAAAAAAACGCTCATAAAATCTGAACGTTTGTACCCACACATGGACGTAATAAATCACAACATCTGAAGTAGTTACATAGACTTACAACAGAGTAGTTATATTTACATAGACACATTTAAAAAATATATATGTTCAAATTATGTTTAAATGAAACCATTTCATAGCTCTGTTTAATATTGTTTATTCAGATTAATACATTTATTTCTATTTCAACTTTTTTAAAAGTATATAATTCAAAATACTTGTTTGTTTTTTAATTTTGTGAAAAGCTACACGAGGGTTATCTGCGCTAGCCGTTCCTAATTTAATAGTGTAAGACTAAAGGGAAGGAAAGTAGTCATCATCACCCACTGCCAACTCTTGGGCTACTCTTTTACCAACGAATAGTGGGATTGACCGTCACATGAGACGAGCATGTTTAGCGCAGCGGGGATTTTAACCCGTGACCCTCAGATTACGAGTCGAGCGTCCTAATCGCCTGGCAATGACGGACTGTATTCAAGTGGAACTTGTACACAAAATAGATTGTTTTGGTTCAACACCATTTTAGTTAAATTTACATAAAGACGTATTCCATCAAAATTCGAGTTTTGTACATCAATTAATCGAGTAACTGTGCTTCTTTGTGTTGTTTATCTCTCAGTTTGTTATCTAATACATATCACGAGTTATGTGTTAACTACTATGGATTTATACTTACTATGTTAGATACTATTTTAATAAATTAAAAATTGTGTTGAATATTACCAGGTAGTCGCAAGTTCCGAAATAAAACATGATGATATGATAAGATTACAGAAAGACAGCCGTAGAACTTATGACAGAACGACCCCTCCTGTTTCAGCCCATGTAATTACAGTTAACAAGGGTGACTCTTGGTCAAAGGAAGGAGATAAAACTAGCAAGGCAGACAATCACCTAGAGACATACGGCAACACTAGTCATTCCACATCTCAAGAGAAACAGTGTTTGTCTGCTGATGGCTACTTCGGGTCAGATGATTGCGGTTCAGATCGTCAGTTTTTAAACTTGGAAACTATGGAAAGAACTACCTTTCGGTTAGTTTATGGCTACTTGAACCAATTACAACAACTGTGGTCAGTAATCGAATAGTTAATTGTAGCTTGCATGTTGACAGTTGATGAGGGAACACATAGAGTTTGTTGATACTCATATAGTTTTGTATTCATAAGGGCTTGAGATAAAAATCCTGAAAGAGTGTAGTTGATAAGAAAAAAACATAGTTGAGAAAATCCATAAATATAATTAGTCTGTGATATTCATGTTAATCAATAATATACTAATTGAGAAAATAAACTGTCAAAAGGTTGTATTCATACACCAGTAGTTGACTTTCAGTTACCGTTTCTACAGCTTGTCTTCAGAAGCTGGAAGATCCTGTGATGAAACGACCATCCAAGCATCTGATCGTCAGTTTAAAACCATATCAGACCTAGTAGGTTTCTCTTCAGTATATTGGATGAAGATACATAAGGAATGTTGTATATTTAATACTTTATTGAAAGGAAGAAAGAACACAGTGTGCTTATATAAACCTCAAAGCTGGATTGAAGGAATACAACATTATAGTTTAAGTTTGTGGAACATCATGTCAAAAATAATTGATTGTATTTTAAATTGTATTTTATACTGTTAGTATTGTTTAACCCTTTCAAAATGAGTATCCTCACTTTAACTTTATCAACTTGTTTAACTTCAGATTGTGAGAAAGTCATCCCAAACAATGAGGAAAGTGTTAAATTATCTTACAGTCAAAATAATTAGATCCATTCACATCTTAAATTATCTTACAGTCGAAATAATTTGATCCACTCACTTCTTAAATTATCTTACAGTCGAAATAATTTGATCCACTCACTTCTTAAATTATCTTACAGTCAAAATAATTAGATCCATTCACATCTTAAATTATCTTACAGTCGAAATAATTTGATCCACTCACTTCTTAAATTATCTTACAGTCGAAATAATTTGATCCACTCAATTCTTAAATTATCTTACAGTCGAAATAATTAGATCCACTCACTTCTTAAATTATCTTACAGTCGAAATAATTAGATCCACTCACTTCTTCATTTTGTTAAAGAAACATTTATTATGTCACCGATGTGGCTTTCGTTTTACTTCTTGAATTACATAGTCTAGTTAAGTTAATCGTTTTACTAAACCAATGACAATATGTGAAACATGTATAATATGAAAATAGTTGAATCTTAACCATATTAAACAAGGGTATAATGAATTTAACCTTAAGCCTACTGAGTGACAGAAAGGTAATGTATCACGTGAGGCAATAAGACTTATAACTCTGAACTGTTAATTAAATAAAATACACAACATTAATCTTGCTATATCAACAAAAACTATAACACCAAATGAACTAAATCAATAAAAAATATTATTTTAACTCAGATAAATCTAATTTAAAATAGGCCAGGATTTAATGTATTAAAATAAGAAATGGTTTGTTATATTTCATATTTTTAATGTATTAAAATAAGAAATGGTTTGTTATATTTCACATTCTTAATGTATTAAAATAACAAATGGTTTGTTATAATTCATACTTTTAATGTATTAAAATAACAAATGGTTTGTTATAATTCACACTCTTAATGTATTAAAATAACAAATGGTTTGTTATAATTCACACTCTTAATGTATTAAAATAACAAATGGTTTGTTATCATTCACACTCTTAATGTATTAAAATAACAAATGGTTTGTTATAATTCATACTTTTAATGTATTAAAATAACAAATGGTTTGTTATAATTCATACTTTTAATGTATTAAAATAACAAATTGTTTGTTATAATTCATACTTTTAATGTATTAAAATAACAAATGGTTTGTTATAATTCATACTTTTAATGTATTAAAATAACAAATAATTTGTTATAATTCATACTTTTAATGTATTAAAATAACAAATGGTTTGTTATAATTCATACTTTTAATGTATTAAAATAACAACTGGTTTGTTATAATTCATACTTTTACAAGTTATAAGATTTTTTTATTCTATGAAATCTTTTTTACTTCAAAAACTACACGTTTCTGAAGTGAATTGAAACTTTGAGTTGTAACTAAGTTTTCATTATGATTCTTTAAGCATGTGATACACTTCAGGTGTATAATATTCCATGTTTCAAAATATTTAAAACAAAAATTGTAGTTACTACATATGACATTCGATAAGCATGAATTAGACTGCTTCTAAATAACTTACTTAGAGTGTAAGAAACATAGTGCATGAACAAAAATAGCCTACTGTAATAATATGAAAAACTAAGAGCAAAAACCAGTTTATTTTATTCTGTATTAACACGTCACAGTTATCTTACAATTTGTTCAAAGTTCTCTTAAGATGTGGAACTTTTAGATACAGCGTGTGTGTAAAATCATTTCATTTACATTTAGGTTGATACTTACGTAGATCCAGGAGAAGGTCCAGCTGATGTCAGTTGTGTGAACCCTTTGTTACACACTGACGACGTGTTTAAGTACGAGGTAAGTACGATTTCACTTTCAGGTGGTCAGGCTTGTTTTAAAGATTAGAATGCTCAGACCATGAATCTGAGGGTTAATAATTTGTGATCCTTTGTTGCAAAACGTGCTCCACACTTGGAGACCATATAAGTTAACTTCCACTATTCCATTAAACAAGTATAGTTCAGTTTTTGGCTGGTAGGGTTGCTGTTAACTAATTACTTTCCCTCAATATCAAATGAAAACTTTATAGCCAAATGAATGAAAGTAATATTTCTTTATATAACGGTATTTTTCTTACCATGTGATACAAACAAGACTCAAGTTAAACCACAGCTACAGAATCTAGACACTTCAAGTTTTTTCAGTGGTAAAGATGTGTGAGAGATGTGAAAATTTGTCTCGTGATGTGCAGTGACGTTAGGTGTTTTGTGTGTGTAATTTTATCCTGATAAGAACAAAACACTGTAGGTGAAAAACAAGTGAAAAGATGTTTATGAAATAACAATTATTTTGAGATTACATCTTTATAGGTCCCCCCTACAAAAAAACAAATTACAATTTTAGTTGTCATACAAGGTTAAAATCAGGCCTAGTTCGTGATATAATTTTATATTACATTTAATACTCTCTTGTTATTATTGGAAATTCCTGAGGGACTGCATTAAAAAAAAAGTGTTTAAAAATATATGATGTATGAATGTGATGTCTTAAGATAAATGTAACAAAATATTTTTAAACATACATATGTGTGATAATTAAGGTTCTGTAAACCTTACATTGGTTTAGATGACATTCAAGTTTTAATATGATTTATAGAAGAGTTATGTTTAAATATAACAGACAGTTTGTTTATGTACTGAAGTGAAGTAAAAACTCAGAAAAACTTTTCATTCAGATGTTTATTAATCACTTTCTTAAATTAATTGAAATCAAAATATTTTAAAGACTAACTGCCCTGTTAGAAAGATAAAAAATGTGTTAGTGGAAAATGAAACTATGAATTTTAAAGAATATCTTTTAAATAGTCATAAACTATCATTACGTTATCTGTAATTGTTCTATAGTTCAGTATGAGAAAGTATGTAGAAATTGTGTAGACACCTTTTATTTACCCACTAGGTGTTATTAAATTATGAAATCCAGTCTCTGTATGTCTTATGCCTTTTCTTAGAAACTGTGTGCCTAACTTAATACCATGAAAGGTATGAGAAGTTTTACATACAATTACTCTGGGGATAAATATATAGTGGTACATTTACTGCCCTTCCATGTGTAGAATGTGTGAGATACCAATAAAATGAGTATAATTTATCTACATGAAGAATACCCAAAACTAAAGTTTCTTGTCAAAACTAAAGAGTCAAATGACCACTTTGAAGACGAAAATTATCAGATTAAAGAGCCAAATGACCACTCTAAAAACCAAAAATATCAGACTAAAGAGCCAAAAGATAAAACTACAGAGACAAATGATCAAACTAAAGAGTTCATAGCTCAAACAAAGGAGTCAAATAATTAAATTAGAGTAAAAAGACCAGACTAAAGAGTCAAGCGATCAAATAAAGAGCCAACAGATAAAAAGAGTTGAAAGATCAAATTAAAGAACTAAATAATCAAACTAAAGAGCTAAAAGATTAATCAACAAAGTTAAAAGATCAAACCAAAGAGCCAACAGATAAAGCTAAAGAGTCAAAAGTTAAAAAATAAGTACAAAAGATTAAACTTAAGTCTTAGAAATGAAACTTAAGAGTCAAAAGAATAAATGAAAGGGTCATAAGAGCAAACTAAAGACTCAATGATCAAAGTAAAAATCCAAATAATCAAACCAAGGAGCCATAAGATCGAACTAAAGAGCCAAAAGATCAAACTACAGAATGAAAACACCAGACTAAACAGCCAAAACATCAAACTTAAGAGCCAAAGATAAAATTAAAGGGTCATAACATCAAACCAGAGTCAAAATATCAAACAAAAGAGGCAAAAGATAAAGCTAAAAAGTAAGAAAATAAACCATATTTGTAACTATCAAAAAACACTTTCATTGTCATTAAAGTAGTTCCTTGTTTTATAATAATCTCTGTTTTATTCCCCTATGTTCCTTAATATAGTTTCATATGTAGAATAAAAAAAAAACATTCAAATATTATTCAAATTTATTAGCTTCAACATATTAAGTTACATTCTTCATTCACTTAATATATTTATTTCACAGCCAGGGTGAGTAATGTACCCAGATATTGAAGGATTGAAATATTTAAAACACCAGACATTCAATATGATACAGTGAGTACTACATAAAATGTCCAAGAGTGACTTACTGGTCATTATTTCACTTATGGTTTGCAGCCTGTTATTGCAAAAACGTGGTCAGCTGAATGGAGCCATGAAGGCATTAAAAGATTAATAGTCACATTACATTATTCAATGATACAAGATTATCTTAAGATAAAGCATTCTCTGGTCTATCACATCATAATTAGGTACAGCTATATACTGGTAATTGTCATACAATTCTTCACATTACTTTGAATAAACAAAAGTTTGAACAATGAAAATCTAGATTAATCACAGTGTAAACAAACCTAATTGTGAAATTAAAATATATATATCAACAGAATCTTTTGGTTCAGTTTTGTTCACATCAACATTATATTCCTTACCACTTATTTTGGTGGAAATGTTCACGACAAGTAATGGAGTTGGAAACAAGTTACAAAATTATAATGGATTATATTGTGTTATTCTGTGAGAATTGTTCAACAGGAGAATACTGTAGTAATCAGAAATGTATGTTGTTATTGCAGGATCAGAAATTAGGCCCTAAAATTCCACACATCGTCCTTCCTAAGGCTCAGACAAAGGTAAGGTTGACATTCTGTTCTTGCAAAATAACACAAAAATTCGATTTCACGATTTACAACTTCGAAAGAATGATAGTATTTTACCAAACCAATTATGATTTTAAAGTTGATAATTTTGATTTTTAACAACGTGAAACATATTTGTATAAACTTAGTTTAAAAATAACAATGCCCAATTGGCGACTCAGCAGTAAGCCTGAAATAATTTAACTCTAAATTCTGAATTTTCATCCTAATATAACAGATATTTTTGATGTTTTGTGTGAACAAACAAAAAAATGAGGTTTATTAAACATGATAATATGTTTTATAAATTTCAGAGGAATAAGAATAATACGTCAAGCGAAGTTCCATCAACCGTAAACAGACAGCAAATATCTTACCATGATTATCGACTAGCGCCCTCTTCAAGAGACAAAGTGAAATAAACTCCTACTGTATATTAATATTTTGAAATTACAAGGACAAACATTCCATGGAAGATGCTGGAAAACTAAACTCATAATACCTTTTTAGAAGTTAGTTTGAACACGTATACAGTAAATCAAGGTTTAGGCTTAAGGACAGATCTTTAAAATTTCGAGAGAGAGCTGGAATTGATCGTAAGAAACATTTTTTTGATAAATTGTTGAGTTAGGCCTCGTTAATGTTTTTCATTCGTATATATGCATGGAATGATCGATACTTAGCTTGCTCTTACTTAAACAATGAAAAAAAATCCAATAAATTATCAATACAGCACTATATCTTATCACGAACAACATCAGTGAAGTAAGTCTTCTAACTTTGTAATTTTATCTTTTTATTTGTGTCTGTATATTATATATGTATAAAACAAAACCAGAAAGGTAACTAATTACAAGTTTAATGTATTAATTCATATATGTTAGAACTAATAACAAAAGCATGTAATAGTATTATTGGACAAATGTTTTCTTCAACATTTAGTGGTTTGTAAAAGTACAACATGACATGGAGAGATATTATGTGCAGATAACATAAGAGCACATTTAGAAATGACATGTATAAACGTTTTATTTATTAAAAGTTAAGAGTAAGTTAAAAAATGCGAATATATTCATTATTTTTCAATAAAGTATTAAGACGTGTTTGTTTTTACAGTTTTCTTAACCTAATAAGACGATATATATTTATCATTGTAATAAATTGTGTTATATGTAGTGAAAGTTTTATTGAAAAACATTAAATGTAAAGTTGCACGTGGTTTTTAAGTTTCCATTTTATGCAATAAATCTATTCAAGAATGACATTTCACCACATCGAGAAAAACTTTGAACTAATGTGAATGTTCGGTAATCCTGAAGTAAGTGCTGCCCTCTGATGGCACGAAAAGTATAATCGGATCTAAAGTTTTTAAACAAACACTCAACCGCAAATAATTTGATTTAATTCAATTTATCACACTGCAACAGTAAATTTCCTGGGAATCTGTCATATTTCATCCATCGGGACAACTGTTTTACTTCACACACTCACTTCAGCTTAAACGTACAGCAAAATAATTGAATGAAATACATGGGCCAAGATCTTCAATGAAATTTCATTTTACTAATTATAATAAAATCAAAATGAAACTTTTTTTTTTATCCATATAACTATATTATCTATGCTTAAATTATATTAATTGTATTAGAGAACTTAATTTGGTTTGCTCTTAAAGTGTTTGTATTTAGTTTTGAGTAAGCTATGGAGACAATACATCGTTCACTCTATCCTTTCTAGGGTTACAAATATCTTCAGGTTAAAGACAACCTTTTGAACTTTTTTTACTTACAGCTAGTTACCATACACCCTACCTCAGATAACATAAATATAAAACTATGGTAAATGGACAGATACAAAAATCCAAAGGTGCAATTAGCAGCGTGATTAACATTATTAATGTGTCCTGCAGTCTAGCGTGTGGTAACTGTGTGTTAATCATATATAACATTATTAATGTGTCCTGTGGTCTAGCGTGTGGTAACTGTGTATTAATCATGTATAACATTATTAATGTGTCCTGTAGTCTAGCGTGTGGTAACTGTGTTTAATCATATATAACATTATTAATGTGTCCTGTAGTCTAGCGTGTGGTAACTGTGTTTAATCATATATAACATTATTAATGTGTCCTGTAGTCTAGCGTGTGGTAACTGTGTGTTAATCATATATAACATTATTAAGGTGTCCTTTAGTCTAGCGTGTGGTAACTGTGTGTTAATCATGTATAACATTATTAATGTGTCCTGTGGTCTAGCGTGTGGTAACTGTGTGTTAATCATATATAACATTATTAATGTGTCCTGTGGTCTAGCGTGTGGTAACTGTGTATTAATCATGTATAACATTATTAATGTGTCCTGTAGTCTAGCGTGTGGTAACTGTGTGTGAATCACATATAACATTATTAATGTGTCCTGTAGTCTAGCGTGTGGTAACTGTGTGTTAATCATATATAACATTATTAATGTGTCCTGTAGTCTAGCGTGTGGTAACTGTGTGTTAATCACGTATAACATTATTAATGTGTCCTGTAGTCTAGCGTGTGGTAACTGTGTGTTAATCATATATAACATTATTAATGTGTCCTGTAGTCTAGCGTGTGGTAACTGTGTGTTAATCATATATAACATTATTGTGTCCTGTAGTCTAGCGTGTGGTAACTGTGTGTTAATCATGTATAACATTATTAATGTGTCCTGTAGCCTGGAGTGTGGTAACTGTGTGTTAATCATGTATAACATTATTAATGTGCCGTGTAGTCTAGCGTGTGGTAACTATTGTTAATCATATATAACATTATTAATGTGTCCTGTAGCCTGGAGTGTGATAACTGTGTGTGAATCACATATAACATTATTAATGTGTCCTGTAGTCTAGCGTGTGGTAACTGTGTGTTAATCATATATAACATTATTAATGTGTCCTGTAGTCTAGCGGTGTGGTAACTGTGTTTAATCATATATAACATTATTAATGTGTCCTGTAGTCTAGCGTGTGGTAACTGTGTGTTAATCATGTATAACATTATTAATGTGTCCTGTAGTCTAGCGTGTGGTAACTATGTGTTAATCATATATAACATTATTAATGTGTCCTGTAGCCTGGAGTGTGATAACTGTGTGTGAATCACATATAACATTATTAATGTGTCCTGTAGTCTAGCGTGTGGTAACTGTGTTTAATCATATATAACATTATTAATGTGTCCTGTAGTCTAGCGTGTGGTAACTGTGTGTTAATCATGTATAACATTATTAATGTGTCCTGTAGTCTAGCGTGTGGTAACTATGTGTTAATCATATATAACATTATTAATGTGTCCTGTAGCCTGGAGTGTGATAACTGTGTGTGAATCACATATAACATTATTAATGTGTCCTGTAGTCTAGCGTGTGGTAACTGTGTGTTAATCATATATAACATTATTAATGTGTCCTGTAGTCTAGCGTGTGGTAACTGTGTTTAATCATATATAACATTATTAATGTGTCCTGTAGTCTAGCGTGTGGTAACTGTGTGTTAATCATATATAACATTATTAAGGTGTCCTTTAGTCTAGCGTGTGGTAACTGTGTGTTAATCATGTATAACATTATTAATGTGTCCTGTGGTCTAGCGTGTGGTAACTGTGTGTTAATCATATATAACATTATTAATGTGTCCTGTGGTCTAGCGTGTGGTAACTGTGTATTAATCATGTATAACATTATTAATGTGTCCTGTAGTCTAGCGTGTGATAACTGTGTGAATCACATATAACATTATTAATGTGTCCTGTAGTCTGGAGTGTGGTAACTGTGTGTTAATCATGTATAACATTATTAATGTGTCCTGTAGTCTAGCGTGTGGTAACTGTGTGTTAATCATATATAACATTATTAATGTGTCCTGTAGTCTAGCGTGTGGTAACTGTGTGTTAATCATATATAACATTATTAATGTGTCCTGTAGTCTAGCGTGTGGTAACTGTGTGTTAATCATATATAACATTATTGTGTCCTGTAGTCTAGCGTGTGGTAACTGTGTGTTAATCATGTATAACATTATTAATGTGTCCTGTAGCCTGGAGTGTGGTAACTGTGTGTTAATCATGTATAACATTATTAATGTGCCGTGTAGTCTAGCGTGTGGTAACTATGTGTTAATCATATATAACATTATTAATGTGTCCTGTAGCCTGGAGTGTGATAACTGTGTGTGAATCACATATAACATTATTAATGTGTCCTGTAGTCTAGCGTGTGGTAACTGTGTGTTAATCATATATAACATTATTAATGTGTCCTGTAGTCTAGCGTGTGGTAACTGTGTTTAATCATATATAACATTATTAATGTGTCCTGTAGTCTAGCGTGTGGTAACTGTGTGTTAATCATGTATAACATTATTAATGTGCCGTGTAGTCTAGCGTGTGGTAACTATGTGTTAATCATATATAACATTATTAATGTGTCCTGTAGCCTGGAGTGTGATAACTGTGTGTGAATCACATATAACATTATTAATGTGTCCTGTAGTCTAGCGTGTGGTAACTGTGTGTTAATCATATATACATTATTAATGTGTCCTGTAGTCTAGCGTGTGGTAACTGTGTTTATCATATATAACATTATTAATGTGTCCTGTAGTCTAGCGTGTGGTAACTGTGTGTTAATCATATATAACATTATTAAGGTGTCCTTTAGTCTAGCGTGTGGTAACTGTGTGTTAATCATGTATAACATTATTAATGTGTCCTGTGGTCTAGCGTGTGGTAACTGTGTGTTAATCATATATAACATTATTAATGTGTCCTGTGGTCTAGCGTGTGGTAACTGTGTATTAATCATGTATAACATTATTAATGTGTCCTGTAGTCTAGCGTGTGATAACTGTGTGAATCACATATAACATTATTAATGTGTCCTGTAGTCTGGAGTGTGGTAACTGTGTGTTAATCATGTATAACATTATTAATGTGTCCTGTAGTCTAGCGTGTGGTAACTGTGTGTTAATCATATATAACATTATTAATGTGTCCTGTAGTCTAGCGTGTGGTAACTGTGTGTTAATCATATATAACATTATTAATGTGTCCTGTAGTCTAGCGTGTGGTAACTGTGTGTTAATCATATATAACATTATTGTGTCCTGTAGTCTAGCGTGTGGTAACTGTGTGTTAATCATGTATAACATTATTAATGTGTCCTGTAGCCTGGAGTGTGGTAACTGTGTGTTAATCATGTATAACATTATTAATGTGCCGTGTAGTCTAGCGTGTGGTAACTATGTGTTAATCATATATAACATTATTAATGTGTCCTGTAGTCTAGCGTGTGGTAACTGTGTGTTAATCGTATATAACCTTATTAATGTGTCCTGTAGTCTAGCGTGTGATAACTGTGTGTGAATCACATATAACCTTTTTGTTGACCTGTAGGTATACACATTGTGTTATAAATAAATTTGAGTGGAGAAACATTTTTTTAATATTTTTCCTATATTATTATATTTCATTTTAACAGAGTTTAAAATAATGTTGAAAGTATATAAAACCATTTCTACACACGTTTTGCTTTATATATTAGTTCATTAACAAGATTATGATAGTAATTATTACCAACCAATGGTTTGAGCTAACACAGTGTTGATTATCAGCTGTTATTTAGCAGGAGTTGTCTGTATGGATGTGGTGAGACAACATTTCCAGTTTTTTTTATAAAGAGAACAACACCCATGTGTCTAATATCAATATTAACACTTCACTAAAGTAAAACCGTTAAACTGCTACACAACTGTTTTCACTCATGCCACTTTTATCTTAAGTTTAGTGTAACTTAAATGTGAGAGCAGTGAATGGATGACTTCCTATGAATGGTAAGGATACATGAGGATACCAGGAATTCTAATTTAACATGAATACAAACAAGGTGAAAAAATGTCTTTAAGGGATTGTCAGCGATACTGCTATTTTTAAAGATACGTATTTACCTTTTTTAGAGCATTATGCTCTATACCTACTCTCTAAACAAAATGCTACATTAGTATGATTATAGGTAAAAATTATGTGAAAGATGTTATTTGTAGTGAATAAAGGAATGACTCTGTAGTTTACTGCAAATAAAAGATTCATGTATTTACAGCCGTAATGTTTGTTTTAACTTATGTGGAGTATAACCAGCTTATGTTGATATTATATATAATGTAAAAATTCTGTTCCACCCTGTATATATATATCTATAACTAGTCTATTTTATTCATACTTTATGTTGCATAACCTTTCTTTTTCACTTATGTTTATATAAAATAACAATTCTATTTCACTAATGTGTGTATATATACATATATTATCACCATAAATGTTAAGCCGTAAACAAAACACATTAAAATTAAACATAACACACTGCATATATTTTTTTAAATTCCATGTTGTAGCTTGTACCTCAGGACCTATTTAAAAATATGCAGCGTGTTATGTTTAATATGTTTTGTTTATGGCTTAAAAATTATGGTTATAATATAATTAATCAAAGGTTGGGATTTGCTGTTTTTAATCGAGTTCTTCCTCATAATTTTGTTTAGTTATTTGGCTTCTTGTGTACTTACTTAATTTTACTATACATGTGTATATAGTGTTAGATGTACACAAGTGTTAAACTTAAGAATTGCTTTTCAGGCTACTTTCAAAGAACAATGGAAGATAATTCACAGTCGGATCACGAATCCTAGTCGAAATGCTTGAGTTCAGTAAACAGTTAATATTTTATGAGCCCCTCATTTACTGCACTCAGTCCTTCAGGCTTTGTTGCAACATATTTTAAGTGTTTTTTGGGGATTTTACTCCAAATGTCTCTAATACATAAGTTTCTGTAGAAGTAACTTTTGATTTGTCAAGTTCTGGTATATCAAATCTTGGATTAGGGTAATTTGTATCCGTATCTGATGGTACTTGTACTGGTCCATTGTTCCATCTATTTTGTAAATATCTCCTGTTGCCTCAACAGAAAAAACAGCCTAACACTATCAAACTGCCTCCCTCATGCTTCGTGTTAGGTGCTAAACTTTAAAGTATCTTCTACCAGCTTCAACCTGAGTTTTGAACCAAATATTTCAAACTTGGATTTATGTGTCCATAACCACATTTTCCAATCATCAACAGTCCAGTTTTTGAACTTTTAAAGAAATTTCTCTCTCATGATAATATTTGGAGATCAAAGTAAAGTTTGTTTTTATTTTATTTTCTAAACAACCAGATATTCCATTCTTGTTGACACTGTAGATCTGAACGTTTTTCTATCATTCGGTACACGTTGTTCACGTCATGCTTGAGATGAGTGGCAGCCTTCCTTGTGTCCTAAAGGCTACTTAATATCAGTATTATTGAGTTTAGGTTTTCTGCCTCTTTCTTTCCTATCTTTAAATTTACCTGTTTCAGTCTTATGACCTAGAATTTAACTTGACAGTGTTTGGGAAGCATTTAAACTCTGCAGCAATTTGTTGGAAAGACGAACCAGCATCACATAAAGTTGTTACATGAACATTCTGATCTACTGACATTTATCTACATATTTTGGATCATGGCGTGATATCAAATTTTAATATATAGTGTTAAACACTCATTTTAACCAGGTTCATTTGTGTAGTGCAATTAAATCAATTTTTTCTAGCATATACCAGTACTGTATAATAACTCCTTGTTAGCTTCTTTCTATATAGTTAAGACTCGACATGGGTAACCATGACAGTTATCTCAGACCCTAAATTTAATCAGTATGTTTATTCAAACCGAATCATTACAACATGCATTCCTTTTAATGAAATATATGGGATTTCTAAAGAATGATAAATATTCTCACACTGACTCGTTCACTTGTCAACATGAATCAGTGAATTATTACCGTAGTGTTGAAATTTACTTCCTGTAATGATCCCCTCGGTGTGGATTCCTGTACGTGGTGAAGGGACTTCCCAGGGAAGGTTCTGTTCTGTCTGGTTACCTTCTCTGGGATCTAAACATCCACCCACGTGTTTGCTGTGCGTGGCGACCCGTGAAGGGGAAGAGAGGATACTGGTGGTTGAGGGGTCCAACCCTAACACACAACTTTGACCTTGAATTCTTGTATACGGGCGGTCTTTGGGTGGCCCCCTCCTTGGGTCAATTGGCTGGTCCACCTGGGCTAGAGTCAACCAAGTACCAGTGTTGGAAGTTCTCAACGGGTGTTGTGGACATTGTGTCTGATGCTGGTGTTTGGGTGTAGTGCTCACGAAACCCTGGCGTTGCTGCAATGCCCTTGCATGACTTTGTAGTGCGTCCCCTTGTAGGGCTCCATGGTGGGTGGGGTCAGTGGGTACTGAAACTTTTCCTCTTTCCTATGAATCCAAAAAATTTAAATAAAAAAGTGAAAAACAGTCAATAGGTAAACGACACGTCTTGAAGACTCTGAGCAGCAATCTTCAATATCTGTAACACACGTACCCCATTTTCTTATATTACATTCTCTTTCAGAACAACCTTTAGAGCAAATGTTTCCCTTTTTTATTCAGAAGAGACAAGAGGGACTTGGCTTTCCAAAGTCAGTAAAGAAGCTTTGATCTGGAGACATCTTGGTTGAAACATCCACATCGCAACACAGTGAACTCCTCTTGAATTCAAAGGCAACTGGGGATGTACCTATTAAGGTTACACCTCATGCTACCTTGAATTCATCACGAGTAGCTATTGTTGAGAGGGATTTGAAGAACATCCCCGAGTCAGAGATTCTCGCTGGTCTCTCTACTTAAGGAATTTCTGCAGTGAGATGCGTCTCCACTTGCAAAGATGGAGTTACACTGTCGACAAATATCCTTGTTTTGACATTTACATCACCCCGTGCATTTGCCACCATCAAGGCAGGTTATCTAATTTACAGGGTACGGCTGAACAATCCAAACCTTCTTCGATGTTTCCAATGTCAGAGGTTTGGCCACTCAAAGACGTCCTGTCGTCGTTCCCTGACATGTGCTTGTTGTGGTGGCAAGGACCACGATGCCTATGAGTGTGACACGGACCCACATTGTGTCAACTGCAATGGTTCCCACCATTCCTACTTGTGTTCTTGCCCTAAATTGTTGGAGGAAAAAGAGGTACAGCATTTGAAAACAACTCATAACATTACTTATCCTGAGGGTCAGAAATTGCTGTCCACCACTTCATCTCGGACATATACTGCTGCAATTCATTCCACAACTACAGTGGGAGTGCAGACAGATCTCTCTGTGCCTCCAAGAGAATCGTTTTCAAAATAAGTGAAACGCCTTTTGATCTCCATTTTTGAAAAGGTTGATGAATCGACTTCTACACCAATCTCTGTTCCTTCCATGCGTTCCAACAAATCTCAAGATTCACATTCTTCAGTTTCAAATACAGTCATTTCTTCTAATACATCTTTTTCTCTCACTCCACGATACAAAACAATTCGTTTGCGTTTTCAGTCACTGGAATTCCCTACTAACAACAAAGACCTGCACTGTCGACCCAGGGCAGGATCCATGGAGGTCGATAGACCTCCTCTGAATAAGGACAGTAAGGAAAAAATACGTGGTCGTAAACAGAAAGTTTCTCCAGCCACTTCGCCTACTCATTATTAAAAATGGCCACCTTGATACAATGGAACTGTCGAGGTTTACGTTCTAATCTGGATGATATCAAAACGCTGATTGCTTCCTACCATCCTGTTTGTCTTTCTTTACAAGAAACATTTCTCAAACCTGCTGATACAGTCTCCATTATGCAGTTTTCTCTGTACAAAAATGATAGGTTGTGTGATGGTCGAGCACATGGAGGGGTGGCACTGTTGGTTGATCAGCATGTGCCCACCCTGTCTTTGTCACTCAACACACCCTTGGAGGCTGTAGCCATCCGTTTTTCCTTGGGCCATACCATTACTGTTTGTTTTCTATACCTGTCCCCTGGAGAAACATATGATCAATGAGAAGTTGATGCTTTCGTTGAACAGTTACCGTCTCCCTTTTTAATCCTGGGGGATTTTAATGAACATCATCCCGTCTGGGGAAGTGCTGTTATTAATGGGAGGGGTCGCTCTGTAGAGCGCATGCTCTCTGATTACAACCTTTTTCTTTTCAATACTGGCTCTTCCACTTATTTTCATGCACCTAGTCAGTCCTTTACTGCTATTGATCTCTCAGTTTGCTCCCCTTCATTATTTTCCCATTTTTCATGGAGGGTTGACAGTAACTTACTAGGCAGTGATCATTTTTCTATACTTTTGAAAGAGACTGGCCTGGTCAATTCCAGCCTACCTGCGTGCCCCGATGGAAGATGGATCAAACAAACTGGCCCTTCTTTACTGCTCTCACATAACTTGATCCTGCCATCGTCTCTCAGCCATCAATAGACGATTATGTAGCAGCCGTAACTGACTGTATTATACAAGCAGCTGCTCAGTGTATTCCTAAAACCTCGACACGTTTTCCACGATATCCTCGTCCGTGGTGGAATCCTGCTTGCCGCTTCATATGGAACGCTCAAAACGGGCCTAGGATACTTTTTAACTGCATCGCTTTTTAACGGGCCCGTGTACATGCCATGTGGGTAAGACGTCAAAGCCAGAAGGAATCTTGGATTAAGTTCACAACTAGCATATTTTCTACCACCAATTCCAAGGTCGTATGGGACAGGATTTGAAAGGTCAGTGGGTACTACAATTCTGTCCTCCTCTCCATCTTACTTCCTGATGGCCAAGAGGTAGCTGATGTCCAGAGCATCGCCGATACTCTAGGTGAAAGCTTTTGCCGGGTATCAAGCACTTCTGCTTGTTCCTCCATATTCTTGGCCATCAAGACCTGGGCAGAGCATTCACCTCTTTCCTTCTGAACTGACCGTCTCTTGACTATAATTGTCCCTTTACACTGGTGGAACTGAAAATGGGCCTTTATTGGTCTGGCAGTACATCTGTTGGACATGATGATGCACACGATGACATGCTGCGCTATCTGTCTCCTGCTTCACTTGATATTCTTCTAATTTTTTAAATCGGATCAGGCAGAAGAATGTTTTTCCTGATGTCTGGTGCCAGGCTATTATCTTACCTTTCTCTAAACCTGGAAAAGATCCCAAGATTCCTTCAAATTACCGTCCAGTTGCTTTGACGAGCTGTCTCTGTAAGACCTCTTAGAGTATGGTTAATGCTTGTCTTGTTTGGTTCTTCGAATCAAACAATCTCCTCTCGCCCACCAAGTGTGGGTTTCGACGGCAGCATTCCACTACGAACCAACTAATACGACTTGAAACATCAATCAGAGAAGGCTTTATCAAACGTCAACACCTTGTATCAATATTCTTTGACATTGAGAAGTCTTATGACACAACATGGAGGTATGGCATTTTGCGAGTACTCCATATACATGGGTTACATGGCCCATGTATATTAAAAAAAAATTTAATTGACAGGAGATTCCAAGTTAGTGTGGGTTCTATACTTTCCCGTTCTTTTGTACAGGAACTTGGGGTCTCTCAAGGCTGTGTTTTGAGTGTCACACTTTTCAGTATAAAGATTAATGCCATCACTGAACAACTCCCTCTCACTGTTACAAACGGGCTTTATGTCGACGACTTTTACATCTCATGTCTGTCGTCAAACATGAGATATATTGAACAGCAACTACAAATTGCCCTCAATCGTGTACTGAAGTGGACCACGGTGAAGGGCTTTAATTTCTCTCTCTTTAAAACAGTTTTCATGCACTTTTGACGCCAATGGGGTATCCACCCTGATCCTGAACTTCGTATCGGTGAAGTTTTGCTGCCAGTGGTCCCTGAGACGAAGTTCTTGGGGCTTATCTTTGACCGTAAGCTGACCTTTATACCACACATCAAGCAGCTACGGGTCAAATGCACAAGAGCACTGAATATCCTCCGTGTCCTCTTTACTACCAGTTGGGGAGGAGATCGATGTTCTGTGTTAAAGATATATCGTGCTCTTATTCGATCAAAACTCAACTATGGATCAATGGTCTATGGCTCTGCTAGACCCTCGGCCTTAAATATGCTGGACCCCATTCATCACCAAGGACTTCGACTCTGCCCTGGGGCTTTCCGCACCTCACCTGTTCAAAGCTCATGCATAGAATCTCATTAACCTTCTCTGAACCTCTGTTTGCAATTATCTTTACTGTATTCTTCGAAACTTCGCTCCCTACCAAAGCATCCCATCTGGGGTTGTGTTTTTCTTCCTTGATAGGCCGTACTTTTTCAGAACAGATGATCTGCCATTGCTTTTTTGGTCTTCATATCCAGGTGCAGTTGGATGAATTGGGTCTGTCCTTAGATAGCATCCCACCATGGCTTCTATAACTTCCCAATTGTGACCTGTCCTTAAGTCATCTGAGAAAAGCAGAAACTCCTGATTGGAAATACTGTCTGTTATTTGCTTAACATCTTTCAAACCATCCTTCCATTCCTATTTATACAAATGGTTTGAAATCAGGTGACTGTGTGGGTTCTGCCTTGGTTTGTTGTGGTTTGGTTGTTGCTCGCAAAATCCCCTCTACAACTTCTGTGTTCACTGCTGAACTGTAAGCTTTTTCTCTTGCCCTGGATTATATTGAAGCTGAGCAGTACTCCAACTGCACTATTTATACTGACTTGCTTAGTTCTCTACTGGCCTTGGAATCACTTTACGTTGGTTCACACCCTGTTCTCACTGATCTTCAAAACCGACTGGCCCATTTTTCATTAACATCTACTTCTATCCAGTTTTTCTGGATACCAGGTCACGTTGGTATTCGCGGGAATGCGCTTGCAGACACCTAAATGCAGCTAAATCTACCTGCTCTGGCACTACCACTACTGTGCCTATTTCGTACATGGACTATGGTCCTGTATTGAAGGCTCGGCTCCGTGCCAGCTGGCAGTCCACTAGGAGTGAGCACGGTGACAACAAGCTTTTCCAAATCAAACCCAATATTGGGCTTTGGCCATCTAGCTTCCATAAGGTTCGAAAGGAGGAAATTGTTCTAACTAGACTACACAGTGGTCACAGTGTTTTAACTCATCGTTTTCTTTCATCTGGAACTGATGCACCAGTGTGTAGTTTGTGTAACACTCAAATTACTGTAAGCCACATTTTACTCTCTTACCATTGTTAAGACTCAACAACGGCACTATTTTAAACATGTTTTGTCTCAAGGTTTATCCGTAATATTAGACAGTGTTATTGGTGACGGTGACACTTTCCACCTTGGTAATGTTTTTAGTTTTTTTAATGGCCATTAATCTTTTTAATGTCATTTAAGTGTTTGGTATTTATTCATTACACCTTTTTAATTTTGTGGTTCCCTTTTAAGAGTCTCAATCTCTCTAGTTCAATTTGAAATTGGAAAATGGCTATAACATTAAATAACTTGACACAAGGACTGGAAAGGCCAACTTCAGGTGATTAACGTTGCTGTTTAAACTACCCGTTATTCATCCTGGCAAGTTGTTATTACAATTTTGCTGCATGTCTTTTAACACTTTTATCACTTTTCCTTTTGGTACTGGCCATAATGACACATATCCTGAAACCAGGACTGAAAAGACCAACTTGAGGTGACTAACGCTGCTGTTTAAACTACCCGTTAGTCATCCTGGCGAGTTGTTATTACAATTTTGCTGCATGCCTTTTAACACTTTTATCACTTTTTTCTTTTGGTACTGGCCATAATGACACATAACCCGGAACCAGGACTGGAAAGGCCAACTTGAGGTGACTAACGCTGCTGTTTAAACTACCCGTTAGTCATCCTGGCGAGTTGTTATTACAATTTTGCTGCATGCCTTTTAACACTTATCACTTTTTCTTTTGGTACTGGCCATAATGACACATAACCCGGAACCAGGACAGGAAAGGCCAACTTCAGGTGACTGACGGTGGTTCTTGTTAGTCTTCCTGGTGGGTTATGATCATTACCATTATGCTAGAGAAAGTCCTCTACAACTTCTCTTTCTCTGCTTTCTCTCTTAACATTGTAGACTAGGTGTTTTACTTTTTTCTGTTTTTCAATGCTGTTTTGTTTCACCTTCATTTCCTTTTATGTATTTTACTACATTAAATTTATTTTTATCTATTTACTGAACGTTTAGCGCAGATAGCCCTGCTGCTTTGTGCCATAAAACACTAAATCAATCAGTCAATCAAACCTGTAATGATATGGAAAAATTAGCCCAAAAATTTGAAAGATGGCATATTTTCTTGTCCTAACACATTTGCTGAGCACTATATACAGATAGTATAACCAGTATATTTCACTGATGTATCTACAGTATAACCATTATCTTTCACTGATGTATCTACAGTATAACCATTATCTTTCACTGATGTATCTATAGTATAACCATTATCTTTCACTGATGTATCTATAGTATAACCATTATCTTTCACTGATGTATCTATAGTATTACCATTACTTTCACTTATATATGTGTGTATATATAGTATAACCATTATCTTTCACTGATGTATCCATAGTATAACCATTATCTTTCACTGATGTATCTACAGTATCACCATTATCTTTCACTTATATATGTGTGTATATATAGTATAACCATTATCTTTTACTGATGTATCTACAGTATAACCAGTATATTTCACTGATGTATCTATAGTATAACCATTATCTTTCACTTATATATGTGTGTATATATAGCATAACCATTATCTTTTACTGATATATCTATAGTGTAACCATTATATTTCACTTATATATGTGTGTATATATAGTATAACCATTATCTTTCACTGATGTATCTATAGTATAACCAGTATATTTCACTGATGTATCTATAGTATAACCATTATCTTTCACCGATGTATCTACAGTATAACCATTATCTTTCACTGATGTATCTACAGTATAACCATTATCTTTCACTGATGTATCTATAGTATAACCATTATCTTTCACTGATGTATCTAGAGTATAACCATTATCTTTCACTGATGTATCTATAGTATTACCATTATCTTTCACTTATATATGTGTGTATATATAGTATAACCATTATCTTTCACTGATGTATCCATAGTATAACCATTATCTTTCACTGATGTATCTACAGTATCACCATTATCTTTCACTTATATATGTGTGTATATATAGTATAACCATTATCTTTTACTGATGTATCTACAGTATAACCAGTATATTTCACTGATGTATCTATAGTATAACCATTATCTTTCACTTATATATGTGTGTATATATAGCATAACCATTATCTTTTACTGATATATCTATAGTGTAACCATTATCTTTCACTTATATATGTGTGTATATATAGTATAACCATTATCTTTCACTGATGTATCTATAGTATAACCAGTATATTTCACTGATGTATCTATAGTATAACCATTATCTTTCACTGATGTATCTACAGTATAACCATTATCTTTCACCGATGTATCTACAGTATAACCATTATCTTTTACTGATGTATCTACAGTATAACCATTATCTTTCACTGATGTATCTACAGTATAACCATTATCTTTCACCGATGTATCTACAGTATAACCATTATCTTTCACTGATGTATCTACAGTATAACCATTATCTTTCACTGATGTATCTACAGTATAACCATTATCTTTCACCGATGTATCTACAGTATAACCATTATCTTTCACTGATGTATCTACAGTATAACCATTATCTTTCACCGATGTATCTATAGTATAACTATTATCTTTCACTGATGTATCTATAGTGTAACTATTATCTTTCACTGATGTATCTACAGTATAAACATTATCTTTCACCGATGTATCTACAGTATAACCATTATCTTTCACTGATGTATCTACAGTATAACCATTATCTTTCACCGATGTATCTATAGTATACCATTATCTTTCACTGATGTATCTATAGTGTAACCATTATCTTTCACTGATGTATCTATAGTATTACCATTATCTTTCACTGATGTATCTACAGTATAACCATTATCTTTTACTGATGTATCTACAGTACAAACATTAGCTTTCACCGATGTATCTATAGTATAACCATTATCTTTCACTGATGTATTTACAGTATAACCATTATCTTTTACTGATGTATCTACAGTATAACCATTATCTTTTACTGATGTATCTACAGTATAACCATTATCTTTTACTGATGTATCTACAGTATAACCATTATCTTTCACTTATATATGTGTGTATATTTAGTATAACCACTATTTTTCACTATGTATCTATAGTATAACCATTATCTTTCACTGATGTATGTATAGTATAACCATTATCTTTCACTGATGTAAGTATAGTATAACCATTATCTTTCACTGATGTATGTATAGTATAACCATTATCTTTCACCGATGTATCTATAGTATAACCATTATCTTTCACCGATGTATCTATAGTATAACCATTATCTTTCACCGATGTATTTATAGTATAACCATTATCTTTTACCGATGTATCCATAGTATAACCATTATCTTTCACCGATGTATCTATAGTATAACCATTATCTTTCACCGATGTATCTATAGTATAACCATTATCTTTCACCGATGTATTTATAGTATAACCATTATATTTCACTGATGTATCTACAGTATAACCATTATCTTTCACCGATGTATCTATAGTATAACCATTATCTTTCACTGATGTATCTATAGTGTAACCATTATCTTTCACTGATGTATCTATAGTATTACCATTATCTTTCACTGATGTATGTATAGTATAACCATTATCTTTCACCGATGTATCTATAGTATAACCATTATCTTTCACCGATGTATCTATAGTATAACCATTATCTTTCACCGATGTATTTATAGTATAACCATTATCTTTTACCGATGTATCCATAGTATAACCATTATCTTTCACCGATGTATCTATAGTATAACCATTATCTTTCACTGATGTATGTATAGTATAACCATTATCTTTCACTGATGTATGTATAGTATAACCATTATCTTTCACCGATGTATCTATAGTATAACCATTATCTTTCACCGATGTATCTATAGTATAACCATTATCTTTCACCGATGTATTTATAGTATAACCATTATCTTTCACCGATATATCCATAGTATAACCATTATCTTTCACCGATGTATCTATAGTATAACCATTATCTTTCACTGAAGTATCTATAGTATAACTATTATCTTTCACCGATGTATCTATAGTATAACCATTATCTTTCACTGATGTATATATAGTTTAACCATTATCTTTCACTGAAGTATATATATATGTAGTAAAATTAGTATGTTTTAATTGTGTATATATAATATAACCTATATTTTTCACCTGGCATGGAAAGGTGGTCAGCGTCCAAATCAAAAAAAGTCTGGAAGAACTGTGTTTAAAACTGACAGTGTTGAGTTTTATTACTTCAGAACATAAACCTTAAAATAACTAGTTCTTTTACTGACTGTGTTAGTTAAGATACTATAACCAACACTTTTACTGACTGTGTCAGTTAAGATACTATAACCAACACTTTTACTAACTGTGTCAGTTAAGATACTATAACCAACACTTTTACTGACTGTGTCAGTTAAGATACTATAACCAACACTTTTACTGACTGTGTCAGTTAAGATACTATAACCAACACTTTTACTGACTGTGTCAGTTAAGATACTATAACCAACACTTTTACTGACTGTGTCAGTTAAGATACTATAACCAACACTTTTCTGACTGTGTCAGTTAAGATACTATAACCAACACTTTTACTGACTGTGTCAGTTAAGATACTATAACCAACACTTTTACTGACTGTGTCAGTTAAGATACTATAACCAACACTTTTACTGACTGTGTCAGTTAAGATACTATAACCAACACTTTTACTGACTGTGTTAGTTAAGATACTATAACCAACACTTTTACTGACTGTGTCAGTTAAGATACTATAACCAACACTTTTACTGACTGTGTCAGTTAAGATACTATAACCAACACTTTTACTGACTGTGTCAGTTAGGATACTATAACAAACACTTTTACTGACTGTGTCAGTTAAGATACTATAACCAACACTTTTACTGACTGTGTCAGTTAAGATACTATAACCAACACTTTTACTGACTGTGTCAGTTA
Source organism: Carcinoscorpius rotundicauda (assembly GCA_011833715.1). Classification (NCBI taxonomy): domain Eukaryota; kingdom Metazoa; phylum Arthropoda; class Merostomata; order Xiphosura; family Limulidae; genus Carcinoscorpius; species Carcinoscorpius rotundicauda. Next base: position 6,755,388 of record CM022399.1, on the reverse strand, counting down.
AGATACTATAACCAACACTTTTACTGACTGTGTTAGTTAAGATACTATAACCAACACTTTTACTGACTGTGTTAGTTAAGATACTATAACCAACACTTTTACTGACTGTGTTAGTTAAGATACTATAACCAACACTTTTACTGACTGTGTCAGTTAAGATACTAAAACTTGCTCTTTTGTTGACTGTATTAGTTCAGATTTTTAAGCTCTTAAATACCCATCACTTAACTACTCACATTCTTGTCAAAGTAGCTTCCATTACTTGTTAGTTTCTGGACCTATAATACTAAATATGTTATTGTTTTTAATTAGACCTTATTAGACAGGCTAAGCTACCTTTCGTTTTTGATCTTTACTGTAATCCGGACATCTTTCAACGTACCATTACACAAGACACTTATGAAGTGGGCGAAGTACGAATAGATCGTTTTGTAGCTTTGTGTTTAACAAGAGAAAACAAAACAATTTTGTCGAAAACGTTTTTAGATGAAAGAAAAATATCATAATAAATTACAAATAATGTTGATAAATGAACCAGCTGTAGTGTATCGATATTTATTAGTGCCTTTGTGAAACAACTAATTCGTCGTCAGTAAAAACAATGAAGAAATTATGAAAATATTTATTTATTTTTATAAACTGTTCGGAAAATGAGTGATATAAGTGAAATTGTTTCTGTTTTTTAGGAATAGCTTGATACGTAACATATAAATAGAATGCAATCTCTAACTTTTATATTGAAGTACTTTGTCAACATACAAATACATCCTATATTCTAACGTTGTGTTTCAGGTATATTATCAACATATAAATACACTGTGCTTTCTAACGTTGTCTTTGAAGTATTTATCAACACATGACTACATTCTACTTTTTAAGGTATTATTAACATATATTTTGCTCCCCATTGGTTCAGCGGTATGTTTGTGCTTAATTCAAAACAACAACATATATTGTGATTTTTAACTTCTTATAAAACAACTCTGAGATGTTTTCTTTTGGGAAAACGTTCATTAGAAGAAGATACTATGACCTATGATGATAAGTTGATAAACATATTGTCGTCAGTCAGACAGTGGGTGCTACCTTTCCCATCTAATGAATGTGAAGGAGGAAATAGCTTTATCATAATATGGAGATAAAATGGACCTTTCACCGTGTCATTGGATCTTGTACTAAGAAAATGTTATCTTACTATTATCACTAGAAGAAACACATGTTCAACACACGTAATAAATAAATAATCCTACTAAATCAATGTTCTTTTTTGCTCCACTTCAAGATATTTGTAAAAATTAATCTCAGTATATAATGAATATTTTGAACTAATTATTGGAAACCGAACTATTTATTAAAAACAATTTCCTGAAAACAGTTTATTTTAAAATATTGTATTAATTATAAAATGTCGACTCTTTAATTAAAAGGCTGAAAATTAGTATGAGTGAAACACTGATAGTGTCTGAACAAACATCGATTTCAAAGAACAAAAAGTGGACACGATACACCTTTAATTCAATAACATGCTTAATGCAATATCTGTATTTTCTTCAAAATCTGCAATTTTGTCCACGTATGTGTACAATTGTATAAACACACAGTTTCTGGTTCTAAAGATGGACATCAGAAACACTCGTATGTTCATATTTACCATCTGATTTTTGGAGATCAGTTATCTTTCACATTAATCAAAATACCATCAAAATTTAAGATATATTTGAGAGGAAGTGACGTTAAGAGTCAGGAAACTTGAATTATGTGTGCATCTACCATTTAGTTAAAATCAAATTTATCTATTTCAACAACATTTAACATATGCTTTCTAACAAGTCACCCGATTGGATAACAGTAAGTTTATGAATTACAACACTAAAGTCTGGGGTTCGATTCAACCTGATAAATGGAACATATAGCACAATGTGACTTTAAATAAACTGCAAGTGTACATTATAACTATAGCTGTAATTTATTGTATCTCATGACATCTGGTATTGGTATTAACACTTTTACTAATAAAGCAGAGAACAATGTTTCGACCTTCTTATGTCATCTTCAGGTTAACAATATACTGGCTGCAAGGTGAACACCTGTAACGTTCGGGCTTACTCCGTTACTAGTACTATTACCATAATTAATATAGGTACTACCATCTTAACGTTGTGTTACTTCGGTATTAGTACTACTACCATAATGTTTTAACACTGGTACCACTGTCGTAATGTGTTAACTCCTGTGTTACATCGGTATCAGTGTTACTTCAATACTACTACTATAATATCTTAACACCAATGACGGCGAGTTATTAAAAACGCAGTATTTAACAGTGTATATATATATTATTCAGCAGACGAAATTGAACTCTAAAATTTCAAACTGAAAAATAGTACTCCAAAAACTAGATTTCAACCTGAAATATGTCTTATGTTTCAACCTGAAATATGTATTGAAAATATGTCTTATGTTTCAACCTTAAATGTGTCTTGAAAATATGTCTTATGTTTCAACCTGAAATATGTCTTATGTTTTAACCTGAAATATGTCTTTAAAATATGTCTTATGTTTGAACCTTAAATATGTCTTGAAAATATGTCTTATGTTTCAACCTGAAATATGTCTTATGTTTCAACCTGAAATATGTCTTTAAAATATGTCTTATGTTTCAGCCTGAAATGTGTCTTGAAAATATGTCTTATGTTTCAACCTGAAATATGTATTGAAAATATGTCTTATGTTTCAACCTGAAATATGTATTGAAAATATGTCTTATGTTTCAACCTTAAATGTGTCTTGAAAATATGTCTTATGTTTCAACCTGAAATATGTCTTATGTTTTAACCTGAAATATGTCTTTAAAATATGTCTTATGTTTGAACCTTAAATATGTCTTGAAAATATGTCTTATGTTTCAACCTGAAATATGTCTTATGTTTTAACCTGAAATATGTCTTTAAAATATGTCTTATGTTTCAACCTGAAATGTGTCTTGAAAATATGTCTTATGTTTCAACCTGAAATATGTATTGAAAATATGTCTTATGTTTCAACCTGAAATATGTATTGAAAATATGTCTTATGTTTCAACCTTAAATGTGTCTTGAAAATATGTCTTATGTTTCAACCTGAAATATGTCTTATGTTTTAACCTGAAATATGTCTTTAAAATATGTCTTATGTTTGAACCTTAAATATGTCTTGAAAATATGTCTTATGTTTCAACCTGAAATATGTCTTATGTTTTAACCTGAAATATGTCTTTAAAATATGTCTTATGTTTCAACCTGAAATGTGTCTTGAAAATATGTCTTATGTTTCAACCTGAAATATGTATTGAAAATATGTCTTATGTTTCAACCTGAAATATGTATTGAAAATATGTCTTATGTTTCAACCTTAAATGTGTCTTGAAAATATGTCTTATGTTTCAACCTGAAATATGTCTTATGTTTTAACCTGAAATATGTCTTATGTTTGAACCTTAAATATGTCTTATGGTTTGAAAATATTTGACGTTAAATTCAGTTAAATGTTTCTTCTTTTTCGCTGGTAATTCACAACTTTAATTTTACTTTACTCGTCTTTAGAATTTCAATGGTTTTGACAATTCGTTTGGTTTTCTGTATTCAAATAATAACCTTCAGTACTCGTGTGTCCAACCGTTTCAGTTAATTATCTGTTACCAATCAGCTGCTGCACAGACACATCAACTCACTAGAAGTTAGAGGTAAATAAAGCTCCATTTTGAAATATAATTCACTTAAACAAATTAACTATGAAAAACGAAAACTTCAGTGTAAATGAGATAGGAACAAGCTAATGACTAAGTTTGCAGTAAAATGCAAAAAAACACATCATGTTAGGCTTAGAGTTTAATTTTATCGTTGAATTTTGTGTTTCATAAGGAACTTATTTTAAATGAAATTTAATAGTTATCGTTGAAAGTTTTTTAGAAACAGATATTTTAAGGTTAATTTGTGATGAGTCGTGATATTTAAAATCAAAATTGTATTTAAATTGGATTAGAATTACACAGTTATTCGTTTACTCTTGGGCCATGTGGGTTAAGGCGTTTGACTCGTAATCTGAAGGTCACAGGTTCAAATTCCCGTTCCACCAAACACGCTCGCCCTTTCAGTCGTAAGGACGTTATAATATGACGGTCAATCCCACTCTTCGTTGGTAAAAGAGTAGCCCAAGAGTTAGCGGTGGGTGGTGACGACTAACTGCCTTCCCTCTAGCCTTACACTGCTAAATTACGGACGGCTAGCACAGATAACCCTCGTGTTGCTTTGCGTAAAATTCAAACCAAACAAAAATCGTTTACCATTGTCATTAGGCTTAAAATTAATTTTTTATTTTAAGACTTCTGGATAAAAACAAGAGTGAGTTTTAAGATTTATAACCTATTATATTATAATTATTATTCATATAAAGAGATTAGTGTTGTCAACTCAAATCAGTAAGCTAGTGAAATTAGACCAAACTTGTTAGATGTTAGTTTTGCTTATAATACTATTAATGACACGTCAAATATAATCTTATCTTCACTACACTTTGCACTAAAAATTACAGGCACAAAAATTATTAGCTGTAGTTACATAATTATATTAGCTATAGTTAAGAATAGTCTAGCTATTAAACGTTCACAGTTGATAAAATGTAATAAATACCAGGAAAGTGTTTCGCTTATAAACTCTAGGTTAAATGGTAAGTTTAAGGAAGCTGGTAACCAGGATGTACGATTTATTGGCAGAGTGTGCAGGTTAGAGAATAAATTGAAAGGATTTGGGGATTGAGCTACCGAGTTGGAAAGTGAGAAATGTAAACTACTTGAAGTGGTGACAGGTCTGTGCAAGTAACTTAAAGGTTCTTTATGTGAGGAGTACAGTTGAATATAAGGAAAGGTAGAAGTTACTTGTGAATACAGAACACTGATATTTGAGGAAGTGGTCACAACTTGTCACGGTTATTGCCAGGTATAAATTGTGGGATGACATACAACATAATAGGTCACATTGAGGATATGACCTACCTTCTTTATAATATCTATATAAACAACGCCACTAAACCTGTGACATGTTATTGTTAGTGATATTGAGGATATGACCTACCTTCTTTATCAGATATATAAATAACGCTACTGAACGTGTCACATGGTATTGTTAGTAATATTGAGGATATAACTTATCTTTGTTACAGATATGTAAACAATGACACTAAACCTGTCATACGATATTTTCAGTGATATTGAGGATATGACTTACCTTTCTCTCAAATGTACAAATAACGCTATTAAACCTGTGACATGGTGTTGTCAGTGATATTACAGATAGGACTTACCTTCCTTACAGACATATAAACAACGCCACTAAACCTGTGACATGGTGTTGTCAGTGATATTGAGGATATGGCTTACCTTCCATATAGATATATAAACAACGCCACTAATCCTGTGACGTATTATTGTGAGTGATGTTGAGGATATGGCTTACCATCGGTAGAGATATATAAATAGCGCTACTAAACCTGTCAAGTGTTGTTGTCAATGATATTTAGGATGTAGCTTACCTTTGTTACAGATGTATAAATAGCACTACTAAACCTGTGACATGCTGTTGCAAGTGACATTTAGAATGTGTAATTTTCTTATAGCAAAGCCACATCGGGCTATCTGCTAAGCCCACCGAGGAGAATCGAACCCCTGATTTTAGGGTTCTAAATCCGGATATTTAGGATGTAACTTACTTTTGTTACAGATATATAAAAGACGCTACTAAATATCGGATGTTATTGTCAGTGATACTGAAGATATAACTTACCTTTCTCAGAGTTATATAAATAACGCTACTAACCTATTACAGCATATGTCTTGATTATAGAATATACATGAATTGTCTATTTTGTTAGAAATATTTAAAGTTAACTCAAATAATCCATTTTTTTCACCTGGTGTTCAATGATGTCTTTTATAAATAGTAAGAGAGAGAAATTCTATAAATGACTGTGACTGACTGGTCGATTTTATAGTACTGCAACAAACCTAAGAATGTGCTATATTGTATTAACGAATATTGTAGACTGCAAGATGTCTCAGATTATGTTAGTTGTCATCAACGAGTATTACAGCTTTCAACACACCTCAGAATGGGCTATATTGTGTCAACGAATATTGTAGACTTCAACAAACCTTAGAATGTGCTGTGTGTTATCAACTAGTGTAACATATTTCTACAAATCTCAGAAATAGTTATGTGTTATCAACTAGTGTAACAGATTTGTACTACCTCAGAAATAGTTATGTGTTATCAACTAGTATAACAGATTTCAACCGATTACCATGGGTTCTGTCAAGAAGATGAGCCTTTTGATTTTGTTATCCACAATTTGTTAAGAGAATGTCACAGTGTCTTCAACCATTCCCTTTGGGCCAACAGAGTTCCCAACTTTCATTGTAATTGAGATAAACATGATAATACTCTGTTGAAACATATAAAGATGTTGTTTATCGAGAAACAGACAGCACTCAGTGATGAAACATGGACGTTATGATCGGATTCCCAGTCACTCTGTTAGTTTAGATACACAGAAAAAAAGAAGAAAATCCTTGGATGTGTCGAAAGGTTCAAAAATAACAAATACCGACAGATAAATCACAACCGGTAAATTGTTAGTTTGTATACCGACAGATAAACCACAACCGGTAAATTTTTTGTTTGTATACCGACAGATAAACCACAACCGGTAAATTTTTTGTTTGTTCAGTTTTCGTGTAAACGCTACTAGAGGCCTAGCAATCACTAATTTTATGATGATAGATTTGAAAGAAGGAAGCTGGTTAAAACCACCAGCCGCCAACTCTTTGCTTCCCTATTAACGAACAGTGGAATTGATATTCACGTAATAATGATAAGGGTGTGCATGTTTGACGACTGGTTTCGACCCTGGGATTGTAAGTTGAGTGATGTGGCCATGCGAAGCTCGACAGATAAATAAAAATATTATTTAGTTCAAAATATAATTTTAATTAGAAATGCACCAATCACGTCAAGCTGATATACTGATGAATTTGCCATATAAATCAATAAAACATTACGTTATTTGTAACACATACAAACACATTCGCGTATCTCTGAAGATAAACGTCTTTGTGACAGTGTTCTGTAAGCTCTAACTATAACCGTGGAGGTAAAATCAAAACATTTAAAGGATTTTGTTAAAATATTTGCAAACAAAGAAACACAAACAACTTACAAAATAAGATATTTATCAAAATTTTGATAACTTCAACAGAAATATAGAGAAAATATGAAACTGTTATTACATTGTGTACGACGATCGAACTCTGATCCTATATGGTGTTTCTTAAGTAAAGCACGTTCGATCATAAGAGAGACGTGTACACATTGTTATGCGGTGTTTTATAATGAAAGCTAATTCAACCTTGAGATAAATGTATATATATGTAATATGGAAACTTACTTCTCTTACTTGCTAGTAAACGGAAGCATTTCTTAAGTGAAACTTTTTGTAATAAGATAATGTACCTAGAGGATTTCTATTTCATTATTCGCCCCATTCTTTACCTTCGTTTCCGATTATAAATACAGTCTAATTCTTGAAACCATATTTATAGCGTAGTGTGGATTAGGAAAATGAATTGTGTTCTAACAGGTGTGATTTTAATGAAGTGTGGAGTGTAAAGTGACTTTAAAATATGTTTTATTTCCTGAAAAATGGTGAATCGATTAAAATAAATAAACTGATACGTTTACATAACGGAACAATAATGAAACGTTAAACAATACCAACTGTCACTCCCATAACAGCCAGTATCGCTTAACGTTTCATTATTGTTTTTAAACATTAATGAGAGGAAAACTTAAGAATGGACCACTAAAAATTATCTTTTTCCATTCATTTTATTTCTACTTACGTATATGGGAAACACTTTACATAAACATATGTGTTTAATAAATATTGTGACAATTTGTAAACATCATAAATAACAGTCATCTCATGGATTGATGGAACAATATGCAGAAAGATGGGGCCAATATTTCCTTTAAGATTAATTATACATTTTATAAGACATTAGTGTTAGGTATGCCACATTTTAAAACTTTACATTTCATATCTCGATTTATCTGGATTTTTAAGAATGAAAAATGTCGATAATAATAAATAATAACTTAGTCTCCAATTATTTATGTATGGAGTATATATACATAAATATACTGTCACACCAATAACTTTATATATATAAATATAGTGTCACACCAATAAATTTATATATATAAATATACTGTCACACCGATAACTTTATTTACATAAATATTGTGTCACACCAATAACTTTATTGACATAAATATTGTGTCACACCAATGACATTATATACATAAATATACTGTCACATCAACAACCTTATATACATAAATATACTGTCACACCAATAACATTATATACATAAATATACTCTCACACCAATAACTTTATATATATAAATATAGTGTCACAACAATAACTTCATATACATAAATATTGTGTCACACCAATAACTTTTTATATATAAATATAGTGTCACAACAATAACTTCATATACATAAATATACTGTAATACCAATAACTTTATATATATAAATATACTGTCACAACAATAACTTTATATATATAAATATACTGTAATACCAATAACTTTATATATATAAATATACTGTCACAACAATAACTTTATATATATAAATATACTGTAATACCAATAACTTTATACATATAAATATACTGTCACAACAATAACTTCATATTCATAAATATACTGTAATACCAATAACTTTTTATATATAAATATACTGTAATACCAATAACTTTATACATATAAATATACTGTCACACCAATAGCATTATATACATAAATATACTGTCACATCAACAACCTTATATACATAAATATAGTGTCACACCAATAAATTTATATACATAAATATACTGTCACAACAATAACTTCATATACATAAATATACTGTCACAACAATAACTTTATATATATAAATATACTGTCCCATCATTAAATTTATATACGTAAAGAAATTTAAAATCTAATTTTTTTTATCCGTTTGGTCACTTAGTCTCCATAAAAGTGGACACCATTTTTTTTAACCTTTACGAATCTCATAAAATTCTCCAAACAACAACTCGCAGATTCAATTAGTTGTGGCATCAAAGATAAGTAGTTGCCGACATAAAACTGTTTATTTATATAAAAAATAAAGCAACACACTGAAATGTGATGAAAGTGACGATATAACTGAGTAACAAACAATATCAATCAGAAAGGGTGCACGAGTTTTTAACGGATGACGTCATATGCGAATTCGGATCATGTTTTGTAGTGTTATGAAAAGTCTTCATCTCAGTGTGCCTCTGAAATGCGGTACAAATTCGACCACAGAGCTATTAATCCAAAATGGCTAATATACACTCTCTCCCCACAGTAAAAAATGCTTCCATATGATTCATTATCCGAATCCAATATCCGCCCAATATAGAGTTCGTATCTCGTGTAAAAGTTTCATTGTTATCGGTTTATTTGTTCCCAAGTTTCTTCCGCGGAAATGGAGATAGAGAGATTCGCAACCAAACGCAATACACCCACTTCCGTCCGGACGAGTGGACGAGGGTAATAAGTATTTGTTTCAATAAATATAAAGTATACATTTTAAACAAAATGAAATAAATAGATTTTATATTCCAAGTTAAGGCCACACCTCCCTCCTACTTGGTTAAGACTGAGTTTGTATTTCTTGTCTACCATTTTCTGTGATGTAGGTATTGAATTATGGGAAGAAAAATCACAACTTAAGTTTATTATGAAACAGAACAGTTGTCAATACCTTCAGTTGTCGGTACAGTAAGTTCTAGTCACAACCACTTTTGTTAATTATGAACCTGACCATCAAGGTACAAAATGATTACATGGATTTTTTTGTGTGTTTGTAATAGTTGTATATTCTTGTGCCAAAGTCTCAAGTGACTGTTGTGTTTAGTTATTGTATTCCTGTATCCCATGGATGTTTGTGCTTCTGACTTTAAAATAACTAGCTAACAAGCAGGTTGTCATTGCAAAAATAAAAGTTGATAAAAGATATTAATTTCTAGAAATGCAGGACACGAGTTTTAATTTAAAAGAAAGTCCTGAATACCAATTTGATAATTAAGTGTAAGCAGTTCCTTCATTACGTATCAATGATCTTGTGATAAGCCGACACTAATTTGAAGGCAAATAACTGCTGTCTAGACTGCGATATGATTCTGTCTTGAGATGCTGTTTCCTCTCCGAGTTTCTGTACAGTTTAGAGTAGAACAGGAGGGAATGCTCAATAGCCGCGACACTTGAAATCCTTCAAACACAATTAGAGTAAATACATCACTAACACTTTTTATTAGCTGTGTAGCAACAATACCAAGAGTGGGGCATACGCACACCATTAGTTATCAGTATCTATATTAGTTTGTCCTCAAGTTGAAATTCTTTTAGGGTAAATTAATCTATGAGACTATGGGTGTGGTCAAATATATAAATCGATAGGTTTTGATCTCCTGAGTACAAAACCGTAACTAGATCTCAAATTGGTCAAAAAATGACGGATCTTTGAGCTAATAGTTTGTACTCAGATTCATTGTATGACTGTGACAACAAGTTATATAAAGGTCAAAACCCAAACGTAGACCGGTAATAGACAGAGCACACCTATGGTTCTTGTATTCAACAGACTGAACTGTTTCGTACAGGACATAACCATCACTACATCATGCTCCCCGGTTTAAAAGACTCTTCTTTATATATATATCTGAATGACTGTTTTTCTATGTAGTTTAAAAGTAGTGTAAGTTAAGATTAGTTGGCCAAACAATAATTTTAGTTACAAGCTTTAATAAAACATATGAGAATAACAATAATAGGATAACATCATTACTCTAACATATCTGACGCAGATACCATAGTTGATTGGCGTCAATAAACTTCGAATAACGTAACGCAATAACAGCTGTATTGTTCTAAATTAAATATATAACTCAAAATTAGCTCAAGTATAGATCCAGTGTAACTACCTAACTCCAGTAGAGCTGGAGCACGAGAATATTGAAATTAAATTTTAGTTTGTATACAAGAAACATTGAAGAAAGAAAATATTAATAGAAACGCTATTTTCGAACGTTTCTCTTTCAAGTTGTACCTCTCGACTATTAAAATTAACAAACTTCTAATAACTGTAAAACTGGTCAGGTGGAAGGTTTTTGTTTCAATTATTTGAAAATTATTTTAATTAATGTATTTTTTGTTAATAAGAGCAAAGTTAGTCTCCCATATTAAAAATGTATCATGTGAATCTTATATGGTGCAAAGTTAGTCTCCCATATTCAAAATGTATTATGTGAATCTCATATGGTGCAAAGTTAGTCTCCCATATTCAAAATGTGTTATGTGAATCTTATATGGTGCAAAGTTAGTCTCCCATATTCAAAAGGTGTTATTTGAATCTTATATGGTGTGAAGTTAGTCTCCCATATTCAAAATGTTTTATGTGAATCTTATATGGTGCAAAGTTAGTCTCCCATATTCAAAAGGTGTTATTTGAATCTTATATGGTGTGAAGTTAGTCTCCCATATTCAAAATGTTTTATGTGAATCTTATATGGTGCAAAGTTAGTCTCCCATATTCAAAATGTATTATGTAAATCTTATAAGGTGCAAAGTTAGTCTCCCATATTCAAAATGTATTATGTGAATCTTATATGGTGCAAAGTTAGTCTCCCATATTCAAAATGTATTATGTGAATCTTATATGGTGCAAAGTTAGTCTCCCATATTCAAAAGGTGTTATTTGAATCTTATATGGTGTGAAGTTAGTCTCCCATATTCAAAATGTTTTATGTGAATCTTATATGGTGCAAAGTTAGTCTCCCATATTCAAAATGTATTATGTAAATCTTATAAGGTGCAAAGTTAGTCTCCCATATTCAAAATGTATTATGTGAATATTATATGGTGCAAAGTTAGTCTCCCATATTCAAAATGTATTATGTGAATATTATATGGTGCAAAGTTAGTCTCCCATATAAAAACATGTTATGTAAATCTTATATGGTGCAAAGTTAGTCTTCCATATAAAAATCTGTCATTTGAATCTTATATGGTGAACAAAAATACCGTAAATCATTTAAACGTCGTTAGATATTGTTATTTATTACAGGGTGTGTTTCAGCGTTATATATTGTTATTTATTACAGGCTGTGTTTCAGCGTTAGATATTGTTATTTATTACAGGGCGTGTTTTAGCGTTAGATATTGTTATTTATTACAGGGTGTGTTTCAGCGTTAGATATTGTTATTTATTACAGGGTGTGTTTCAGCGTTAGATATTGTTATTTATTACAGGGTGTGTTTTAGCGTTAGATATTGTTATTTATTACAGTGTGTGTTTTAGCGTTAGATATTGTTATTTATTACAGGGTGTGTTTTAGCGTTAGATATTGTTATCTATTACAGGGTGTGTTTTAGCGTTAGTTATTGTTATCTATTACAGGGTGTGTTAGGTTGATATCTTGGTGTTTGAACCGACT